>QLOC01000015.1:600000-1066414 GCA_003413675.1 Phytopythium vexans | reverse complement strand
TTTGCTGTGCAGGCAGCGCGGCTGGAACTCGTCGACGACTGGTGCGTCGACTGCCATCTCGCGCGCGGCAGCAGCGCTGGAGGCCCGCAGCGGCAAGGCAAGACAGCTCCAAGACCGCACGAGACTTGTCATTCTCGTCGCGGAACTTCCGAGACGAAACTGCGAAAACAGAGCGGCGACGTTCGCGGCTACTACACGGACACGAGCGCGTCGGCCGACCTCAAACACCGGAAGACTACGCAATCGCACGGACGCAGTGGCCAGCCGTCCCAGTGCAGCAGACACCTCTAGCGCTCCGTCGCTCAAAGGCAGTCACCTCCAGCAACCGACTGATGTCGACGGTGTGCTGAGCAACGCTGCGACAACACCCTCCCGTGTCAACTCGCCGAAATGCAGCCCAGAGTTCAAGTAGCGACAGTGGCGACACCAATGGTCTGAGCACTGTCTGGTTTGGAGTCTTTTTTGCGAGATGCCTTGCTGACCTTCGAGCTGCTGACTGTCTGCAGGTGCTGCCGACGCCGAGTTTTGGCTCAAGCGCCAGACTGCCGTTGAGCGCGCACTTCAGGAATTGGACGCTCTCGAGTACGCAGCGCTCTCTCTTGTATTCGATCGTTGCCGCGACTGTCGGTGCCGTGTAGAAATCTTGGACTGACTGTGTTGCTGTCGATGCCTGGGTTGTGTGCACAGAGAACGCATTCAGTGCTTGGTCTAGTAAACGGCTTCGACAAACGGAAAGTATCCTACCACATCGTTCAGCTGTAATATGTCAGTGTTGGTGTCTTTGCCCAAATCACTCTGTGAAATCCATTCGTGAAATAGTCCACTCGACAGCGCTGTCGCCATGCGTCTCGCAAGCTCGCACAATGTGTGCGTACAAATGGCAGAACATTGTGCAGAATGACAATCACTGTTCAATTCCTCTAAAGTACGCGCTCGCATTCACAATCTTGGGGGGATGCGCATTCGAGTTCGCATTCAAGCGCCAATCCGCCAGCCAGCAAGGAGCCAACAACGTCAGTCCGCAGCGCGCGCCACGAGTAACAGCAGTCCAGACCAGCGCCATGGTGGTCGTGTCGGTGTGGCAGGTGGGGTCGAGCTCTGGGCTGCGCTACTGATCGCGCAAGAGCGAGCTGACGTCCGGTTGTTTGCGTTGCGCAGCACTATCAAGTGGCGCTGCAGAAGGCTCCGCTTCGGTGCGTGTACGCGTGCTGCAATGGTTTTGCAGACAAAGAACCGCTCAATTGCTATAACGCACGCGTAGGACGAAGGCACTGACGTCCGGGGGCGTCGCGGCGCTTGGCGAAGTGCTCGGTGGGTGCTCCATCGGGTCATGTTGACCTCATTACCCTCTGACCGTGACTCATGCCAGGCCACTTCCTCAAGCACAAGACACTCAAGGTAAGGCCCCACGAATGGTAACCCTATCAGACTTGAACGCGAACGAATCAATAATGAATGTTGGAAATGTGTTGCAGGGACTCTCGCCTCGCCAGGTGCTCGCGTTCTTCGCGTTCGGGTGAGTAGTGCTAGCTGGCTGAGTGAGAATCGAGCAGCAATGACCATGACTTGCGGACACAGAGGCGCCGTGACGGGGCCGGTGCTGCACTACTGGTACGCGTACCTGGAGACCCAGCGCTGGACCAAGACCAAGCTGGTAACCTCGCCGCTGTCTTTTTCGATGCCATGCCGCCACCACTGACATGCTGCGCGCAGTCCCCCAACCAGAAGCTGCTCGTCGACCGCCTGCTCTTCACGCCGCCGTTCACGGCCCTCACTCTCTTCTCTGTGAGTGGATGCTACTCATCTATGCTCGCGTGGTAATTCTGATTGACGAGAGTCATGGGCGACAGCTCAATGTGCTGCGTGGCGCCAGCGTCGAGGCCTCGCGCGATGCTCTGCGGCGCGTGTTCCTCGGCGCGCTGCTCATGAACTGGCGCGTGTGGACGCTGACGCAGTGGCTGTCGTTCCACTACGTGCCGCCGCAGCTGCGCGTGCTCTGGGGTAGCGTACACATACTGCCGGATCTCCGTCCGTCTCACAAGTCGCTGGCTGGCGATTCTCACGCTCTATCTGGCGGTTCCTAGGCAACGCCGTCGCGCTCTGGTGGAACGCGTACCTGTCGCTCGCGCAGCGCTAGGTGCGGTTCCAGCTTCGGTTCCATCATCGGCTCCAAGTTCAGTGCCAACGGCCACGCCACGAGAGTTTCCGTGCCGTGGTGGACGCCATAGGAAACAGCGCGCGCGTGTCCCGAGCGCCGGAAGATTCTCGTGCGAGGCAGCGACCGCGGAGCGACCGAGAGGGTACACTGTCGCTCATTCAACTAGGGTTGACCCTCTCACATTCAATACATGGAGAGTGATGGTGCAATTGTTCGGCGGGGTATCGTATCTCAAGGGTTTCTCCGTCACTGGGGGCGACGAGCCAATCACTCTCGCCTCTGGTACCGAGGCAGCGGCGGCGCTCTCATTCACTCGCCGCATCCGCTCGTCACACATCCCCTCGACCGGCTGCGGAACGGCGCCGCCCTGCCCCTCCCTGCGCCGAGCCCCGCCGGCCGCATGGAGGCCCCGTCGCTCGCGGCGCTGTGCGTGGCGCGCCTGGCGCGAGGCGCCCCGCAGCGCGTGCTGCTCACGCTCCGGTGCGTCGGTCGTTGCTTTGGATCGCCTGCGGAAGGAGAGAACAGATGACTCATACTTTGTGATGGCACAGACGCTTGCCGGAGGAGCTGGTGCTGAGCCTGCTGGCGCAGATGGTGGCCAGCCGCACCATCACGGACGACCGCCTCGCCGCCTTCTTCGCCATCGGCCGCCGCGTGCTGCACCTCGCGGGCTGCTGCGCGATCCGCAACTCGGTGCTGCGCCAGATCCCGTTCCGCTGCCCAGAGCTGGTGCGTGGTCGCATGCTGTGCTTGTATGAATGCGGATCCATACTGGTATTAACTGAGGTGTCTGCCTCTGGACAGCGCTGCCTGGACCTGTCCAACTGCGCGCAGGTGACCAACTCGGTCGTGCGCGCCGTGCTGCAGGGCTGCTCGAACCTGCAGACGCTGCGCCTCGACGGCTGCCGCCACATCACGGACGCGGCCTTCCAGCCGGACCACTCGCCGTTCTACCCGCTGCGCGCGTGCACGTCGCTGCAGGTCGCGAGCTTCGCGCGCTGCTCGCAGCTCACGCGCTCGCTCGTGCTCTTCCTCATCAAGGCGTGCCGCTCGCTCACGGACATTGACTTTTCGCGGTGCAAGGTGCGTCAACAACATGTTTACAATGTCCTTAGAATGATCTTGTTGACCAACAGCTCGCTTGGTGTGAACAGCGCATCGACGACGACGCCATCCACCTGCTCGTGCACTCGGCGACCAACCTCGAGCGGCTGAACCTGTCGTTCATGGACCTGACGGACGCGGCATTCACGACCGAGCCGTCAGACCGGCGCAACGGCTTCTACGTCATGGGTCGCGCGCTGCGGTTCCTCGACCTCACGCAGGCGCGCGTGACGGACGTGGCGCTCGGCGCTCTCGACGCACTGCCGTTTGCTCGAGGACGTCAAGCTGAGCAGCTGCAGCGAGGTGACGGACATGGGCGTCGAGACGCTCGTGCGCTCGTGCTCGCGCCTTCGCAGCCTCGACCTGAACAACTGCGGGCTCGTCACGGACCGCGGCGTCGGCGCGCTCGGCGCCTACGCGCACCGCCTCGAGCGCGTGAACCTGTCGTGGTGCCTCAATATCACGGACAAGGCGATCGCCGACGTGGCGCGCGGCTGCGAGCGGCTCGAGGACGCGCAGTTCGTGTGGTGCACGCAGCTGACGGACGGCGCCATCGACGCGTTCCTGGAGGCGCTGGCTCGGCGCGAGGCGTCGACGGAGAACCGTCTGCAGGTGCACGTGACTGGTTGCAAGGGCGTGACGCAGCGCAAGATCGACGAGGCTCGCGACCGAGGCCTGCGCGTCGTTGCGACGCTCAGCTGAGGGCGGCGAGCTCAAAGCCAGCGATGAAGCAGAGGACGAGGAGGACTATTTATTCAAGGAGGAGGGCTAAGGAGGGGCCGCATAGACGGAGGCGAAGAGTACGAGACAAATTGACCCTAGTGATGGCGTGTTGGCTTCATGTGGCTCTTCGCAGAATTCAGCGATCATTCGATAGTTTCAGCCAATTGCAGACGACTGAACATTGATTATGATTTCATCCAATAAATATTGAGTATGTCTCGAAATTTCAGCGAATGAGGTGTGGCTGTTCCCGCAAAGGAGGTGCAGACTGACAGATCACCGCGCACGTGGCAACTGGGACGAGATGGCGGCGTGGCGCGCTTCGACCTGAACGCCAAGGGGTGGAGGGCATCCAGGAGCGCACAATCGGCGGCGGGATCGTGACGCTCGTGAGCTGCGCGTTCGTGGCCTTCCTGCTCCTCTCGGAGCTCTCCGTCTGGTGGACCGTGGACGTGACGCACCGCATGCACGTCGACACGGACTCGGTACGTCGCTTCGTTCTGTGGAGGCTGCCGCTGCTGGGCCACTGAATCGTCGATCTGTGCGTGTGGACACAAGCAGCAGGATATCCCTATCCGCGTGGACGTCGACATCTCCTTTCTACATGAGAAATGCACAGGTATGTGGGTCATGTTGTAAATGGAATGTATCGGTGTGTGTTCCTGACGCACTGACTTGCGGGATGAGCAGAGGTGGCGCTGGACGTGAGCGACGCCAAGGGCAACAAGGACATCCTTCTCAAGCAGGACGTGCGCGAGGAGAGCTTCCGCTTCCACACGGGCAACGATGGCTGCCGCTTCGTGGGCTCGGTGCTCGTCAAGAAGGTGGCGGGCGACCTCTCGTTCGCGCACGAGGGCTCGCTCACCATCTTCTCCTTCTTCGAGTTCCTCAACTTCAACGCGTCGCACGTCGTGCACTCGCTGCGCTTCGGCCCACAGATCCCCGGCATGGAGACGCCGCTCATCGATGTGACCAAGATGCTCTCGACCAACTGTGCGACTGCAGTTTACAGCCTCGTGTTGACATTGTTAGACTGTTTGTGACTGACTGACTATGTTGTTGCTGCTGCCTTTGCTTCCGCAGTGGCCACGTACAAGTACTTTGTCAACGTCGTGCCCACCACGTACGTGTACCTGGGCGGTCGCACCGTCCGCTACCAGTACAGCGTGACCGAGCACGAGACGCAGTCGTCTCGCAACGGCGGCCACGTGACGTTCCCCGGCGTGATCATTTCGTACGACTTTTCGCCCATCGCCGTCGAGTACGTCGAGCGCAAGCCGAGCGTGCTGCACCTGCTCACGAGCACGAGCGCCATCGTCGGCGGCGTCTTCGCCGTCGCGCGCATGGTGGATGGCGCCATCTACAGCGTCTCCAAGAAGGTCGATTAGCGCTCGATAAACTGTGACTGTCAATTGTAGTGCGGCCTCCCAATACATCGGCCAGTCTCGCAAACTCTACACGATCTCGTCCACTCGAGCGAGTCCGTCGGTCCCTTCCGAAGCCGACCGCCCGTCTCTTCACCGCTGTGGCCGCTCACCAGATCGTCGTGCAGCGTCGTCACTAGTGCGAGCGCCTGTTGCGGCGGCAGCGCGGCGATGACGACGGCCACGTCGCTGAGGATCTCTCGAGCGCACGCGCTGCGCTGCGCGTCCGAGTCGAACTCGACGTCGGCGTAGGCGGCGGCGGTCTGCTCGACGACGCGCACGACCGCGGCGAGCAGCATCCCGCGCTGGTGCAGTTCGAGGCTCGCGCCAATGTAGGTGCGGAAGAGCCGCAAGCCGAACTGCTGGCACTCCTTCCAGCGGTACGACTGCGAGCGGCTGAGCGGCGCGTGGCCGCGAGGCAGCCGCACGTGACTGCGGATCACGTCGTGGATGAGCACGCTCGCGACGCCGAACCGCTCGGGCGACGCCAGCAGCTGCTTGCCCAGGTCGATGTCGCCCTGGCCGTTGTCCCCGACGAACACGAACTGGTGCTCGGCAAACATGCGCTGGTACCGCATGAAGTTCTGCCATGACAAGCAACGCAGTCAGTCGTCTTGTGTCACAGAGAAGCAAACGAAGTTGCAGCTGCAGACTCAAACATACCTCGAGCTTACCGGCCGCAATGCGCTCCGCGCCGACAAAGTTGATGAGTCGGCCCATCAGCACTGGTGACAACACCATCCGCACACACACAGGTCTCGTTATGAAGACGCCAGACCAGACACGAACGATTGAGAGGTGTCCACGTACGCGTAAAGTGCGAGAAGCCGCAGTGGTGCAGCTCCTGCGTCGACCGCTTGCGCAGGAACTCGGGCCGCGCCGTGAGGAAGGCGACGCGGCCGGGTGTGCGGCTCCGGCGCGGCAGCAGCTCGCCTTTCTTGTCCGCGTCGGCGTCCGGCTCGCGGTCCGCGCGTTCCCTCGGCACGTCGCCGCCGCCCGTGAGCCGCGCCGCTCCTTGAGCAGCTCGAGCGCGAACTGGTGCACGCCCGGGTACACCGTCAGATCAGGGTACCGCCGGTCGAACAGCGCCGCCAACATCGTGTCGTCAATGTCGCTGCGCCAGAGCTCCACAGTCAACGACCAGCTCCATCAATGGTGCATATACACACACGAGACGCCCACAGCAGCTTGACGGGGGCCACAAAGTCCGGCGTGGCTCGCAGCTCGGCGGCCTCGGCCTCGAGGTGCTTCAGCACGGCCTCGCGCTCATCCGCGTCCGTCACGCGCCGGTAGAGCAGGTCGAACAGCGACACGCGGTCGTCCACGGCCGCCTTGAGCTCCAGGCACGCACGGCCGCGCTGCGCGCGCAGGCAGGCGCCGACGCACCGCGCGACCGGCGGCAGGTGCGCGAAGCCGGCGAGCGCGGCGATCAGCGAGGCCGCCAGCTCCGGCGCCAGCGCAGGCAGCTCGAGCCGCTCGCCCGCCACCTGCGCGAGCTGCAGCGCCTTGGCCTCCGAGTTGACGGCGCGCGGCAGACGCGCGGTGCGCAGCAGCGCCTCGGCCTCACGCGGCGTGGCGCACGCGCCGAGCGCCGAGATCGAGTCCGAGTGCAGCAGCGACCGCCCCGAGAGCCGCCCTGCGGTGCAGCCCAGGCTCAGTCATTGTCACTCTATCAGTTCATATAGTCAGAGAGAGAGACGACGTACGGGCGTGGCGGTCGAGCGCCAGCAGCGCCGAGCGCTCGCCGTCCGAGCCCGAGTCTGAGAGCCGAGCCAGCCGCCGCTTGGGAGCCTGCAGCGCCGCGCGCAGCAGCCGCAGCGGGTCCACGCCGCTGGCCATGACGAGCCCGCAGCAGCAGGCCACCGGGATCAGGAAGAGCACGAGCAGCAGCAGCGCCACGTCCATGGCGGCCGGCTGAAGGGAAGGCTAAGCAACGGGAAGGTGTCGGAAGGCGGAAGATGAGAGTGACGGAAGAGAGCTCGCTGGAGCTTTTCGAACGCAGGCGAACCCACTCAGAATCGCCCAAAATAAACAGCTTGACTGGCGCGGTGTATTGGGCGATCATGTGACGTGTGAGCGCTATGCGACGTGTGGGAGTGCGCCGCCTTCGACTGCAAAAAGCCGAGCGACCTGACAGTGTCACCAGCGTCGTCAGTACCAGCAACAGGGACAATGTAATCGACTCACATACGACGACATTCTCACCTCGGCCTCGAGAGCGAGCCGCGCTGGCTTGTCCGCGCCGACGCTGGTCTTCCTGTGTGAAGCGACAACCATGTCAGCACGAGATGCTCGTTTCTGATATTGACAGCGCAACCAACCTGCTTTCGATGCGGCGGTCCAGCGTCAAGATTCGCTGCTTTAGATCTGCCCGTCGCGAGAGAGCGTCAACGTACGCCGAACTCTTCAGCAGGTCCTGATCGTCGAACACGATAGGTGTTAGTGCTCGTGGTAGTAAAAGATCACCGCCCAGCACAGGTGGACCTGGAGCTGCGACGATTTGATTCTCCAGTCGTTCAGATACGCGAGGAACAGCTCCTTGTCCAGCGATTCCTGGAACAACAACTTGAGCGCCGTCGAGCACACAACGAAAGCGTCCTGAAGAGAGTCTCCAATGTCGGTATAATCGCACAATAATCGAATCTGAGTACAGACGCACGAGCTTACCTCGCTTGCAGCTCGCTCGAACAACTCCAACTGCTGGGTAAACTCTGCTCCATCGTTTGCGACACTGATTGAACGGTGTTCGTGAGGATGGGAGAATTGCTGCACACATCACATGCTCGTCACCAACCTGTCAAATCCGACTTGCCCATCCTTCAGTCTGAGCACGGTTTTGACAAACGCCGATATCTTCTCGCGCTCAGCTGGAGAAAAGCGTGGCGACTTGCTGTACACGTCATTCCTGTACAGACACGCAACTTGAGCACAGACTGCATCGGTTTATGCGTAGCACCATCCATTCCCATACGCTGTGACGATCGTTCGGCAGATCTCAATGTGCGGCAACATCGTGACGGCCGACGACTCGACCGACTCGATCTCAAACTCCAGCTGCTTCCTGTGTTTCTACAGGGTCTGCAAGCAGGGCACAGGCAACAACACATTAGCACCAGACTGTCATACTGAATCCGGATCAAAAACTTGCCCAGAAGTGCGAGGCGGTAGTCCTCCATGAGCGCGGCCAATTCGTTCTGGTCCTGCGAAAGTCGCTGAGCATGTGATTCTTGAGTAACGAGGCCGCCTCGTCCAGAAACTGGAGCAGGAACTGTCGTATCACCAATTGTAGGCGGTGAGATGACAATAATTGGACACTTCGTGTGAGCACTAGATCGTACATTGCGTTTGTCGGTCAGCATCGAGGTGAGCGGCGCCGCGTTCATCGCCTCCTCCTCCAGCGCACCAAGGCTCTTTTCGAGTTGGCTGAGAACCCGCTGACATTCGGAGCCGCTACCGTCAGCGAGTTTCCCCACCTCTGGGGAGCTCAAGAACGTGTGGCATTCGCCTATGAATAGTTGCAGAAGCTATTCTTCCGATCGTAAGAGCTTTATGCCAACCTCCCTTCAACAAGGAAAGTGTATGGTGGACCACCTTGTCGCCAAAGAAAGCGGGACAGTGGTTTGCAGCCTCGTGAGGCGAAGGATCACTCGGTCGGCCACATCGCGAAGCGAACCGTCGTCAGACTGCAGCGCACGCAGCAGGCTCTGCAGGCCGTGCATGACCTCCGTGACACCGAGTATGACCTGTCTCAAGGCCAGCGCATGGCGCCGCATGAGAGCGCGCTCGTACGCGCGCACGGTCGCGTCCGCATCCTGCCAAAGCACTGCTTCCTCCATCACCGAACCTGCGGCTTCAAGAGTGCGTATCAGGTCTGAGCTCGATTCGCGCATCAGACACAGCTCAGATACAGAACCTCGATGAAATCCGATGCCCTGCTTATAATAGAGCTCTTTGCGAAAGATATGACCTGTAGAATTGAATAGGTTCAGATTTTTTTCTGGTCAACATTCTCACATGTATCTGAGCTGTATCTGATGCGCGAGTCAAGCTCAGACCTGATACGCACTCTTGAAGCCGCAGGCATAGTGGTGACATGGCTACAGTTCGCGCGCGAGAACATCCTGCAACTGCAACGTGAGCTACGAACGCGCTCCGGCGATGTTCTCGATGGATGCGGCCGCCCATCTGCTGCGCTCCATCGCTTGTCGCTGGCCCGACTCGTAAGCGCAAAAGATCTGCATGACGATCCGAGCGTCAGCCACGTAGGTGTTTCCACCATCGCCTTGGGTGGAGAATGCAGCCTCATCAGTCGATACCGAGCGATCGCCGAGCACATGCGACGCGTCTATCATCCATTTCATACACGATCTTCTACTGGCTCACCACCGCGGTATCGTCGTTCTCAATGGCTACCTTCTTGTCACTCTTCTGCTCCGTCGGCGCTCTAGGAGACGAATAACCGAGCAGCAGTCGCTGCAGCACGCGACTGGAGCTGAGACTGCCCTCGATCGTGTACGCGACGGCGGCAGCGACGCAGGCCGCCTCCAGTAGCGTCCGCACCGGTCCGCGGCCGCGCTGCAGCCACTTGAGGTCCTTGGTGGCCACACTCGCCACGCTCACGAGTACGTACGACGTGAGGATGACCCCGATCGGCCGACGCCGCGACGGCAGCTCTAACAACAGCGCCGCAGACGGTAGCGACCCGCAGAGCAGGAACTGTAGCTTGCGCATGGCGAGCGAGTGGTCCCCGAGTGGCCCGGCGAGGCACGAGAAGGCCCATCCCACGCCGACGAACCCGAAGAAGTACGACGCTGACCGTGCGAGGCGGCTCACGAACTTGGCTGCGAGCTCCGACAGCGGCGCCGCACGCACCTTGGCGTGACGGAGCGAGGCTAGCCACGTCGTGAGGTGCACGGGAAGGTAGACGCGCAGCGAGAGGTTGATGACGCGCGAGAAGAAGTCGCTGCGCGTGTAGAACTCGCGGCACGACTGGCCTGGATGGCGGATGGCGCACGGGTTGGGATTGAGGCCGAGTCGGTATTGCTCCTGCAGCCACTCGGTCGCCTCGCGGCGCAGCAGCGTGTACCGCAGCAGCAGGTTCATGTGCGCGCGCTCGTAGCTCTCCGGGTGGAAGAATCCCGAGTAATAGATCCAGCCGCAGGCTGCCATGAAGGCCGCGAGCTCTACGTTTGCCACGACATTACCGTCATACTACCGCTTAAATATGACTGCAGCACCATAGAGGACTGGACGACTTACCTAGTGGAGCGAGCATCGCGAGGCGAGGGTTTCGTGCCACGACGTCGCGAAGAGCAGGCTCAGCGCGTTGGTCGAGAGCAGCGACATGACCGCCGGTCGGTGCCTGGGCGGCAGGCACAGTGTGGCCAGCACGCCCGCCGTGACCGACGCCGGCACTGCTCCATCGACATTAGTCTCGGACGGCGGAGTCCGCTTTGGCTTCGAATGCGCATCGCCCATCTCAGCTTCTTGTTTTGCTCGCACGTTGGCTTTGGCCGCTGCGAGGCGCTGCACAAACCGGAACGCGCCTGTCTCGGGAAGATGAACGCCTGTGTTAACTGCTGACACATATAAGCGGCCGCGACAGCTCGACGGTTTGGGGACGCACCGACGAAGACGGCGAAGGCCGCGACGTTTCGCGACGGACGAACCAGGCGCAGTGCGGCCGTGTCGAGGCGCCGCAGCGCCTGGCGGTTCACCAGCGCGGTCGCCAGCGCGAGGATCGCGGCGAAGGAGGTGCTCGCCCCGCGCGCGGCGTGGCCGGCCGCGGAGGCGACGCTGTGCTGCATCGCTCTCGGGAGTGGCGACCCGCAGCAATGCCGCGCCGTTTCCGAATGATACGCACGATGAAAGAAACCTGCAATAGCGCTCTTCGCGAAGATATGCTATTGCATAGGTTCAGTTTCATGTCTATCATCTCCGTCCCCACGGCGCGGCATTGCTGCGGTCGCCACTCCCGAGAGCGATGCAGCACAGCGTCGCCTCCGCGGCCGGCCACGCCGCGCGCGGGGCGAGCACCTCCTTCGCCGCGATCCTCGGCTGGCGACCGCGCTGGTGAACCGCCAGGCGCTGCGGCGCCTCGACACGGCCGCACTGCGCCTGGTTCGTCCGTCGCGAAACGTCGCGGCCTTCGCCGTCTTCGTCGGTGCGTCCCCAGCAACCGTCGAGCTGTCGCGGCCGCTTATATGTGTCAGCAGTTAACACAGGCTCGTTCATCTTCCCGAGACAGGCGCGTTCCGGTTTGTGCAGCGCCTCGCAGCGGCCAAAGCCAACGTGCGAGCAAAACAAGAAGCTGAGATGGGCGATGCGCATTCGAAGCCAAAGCGGACTCCGCCGTCCGAGACTAATGTCGATGGAGTGCCGGCGTCGGTCACGGCGGGCGTGCTGGCCACACTGTGCCTGCCGCCCAGGCACCGACCGGCGGTCATGTCGCTGCTCTCGACCAACGCGCTGAGCCTGCTCTTCCGCGACGTCGTGGCACGAAACCCTCGCCTCGCGATGCTCGCTCCACTAGGTAAGTCGTCCAGTCCTCTATGGTGCTGCAGTCATATTTAAGCGGTAGTATGACGGTAATGTCGTGCTGCAAACGTAGAGCTCGCGGCCTTCATGGCAGCCTGCGGCTGGATCTATTACTCGGGATTCTTCCACCCGGAGAGCTACGAGCGCGCGCACATGAACCTGCTGCTGCGGTACACGCTGCGCCGCGAGGCGACCGAGTGGCTGCAGGAGCAATACCGACTCGGCCTCAATCCCAACCCGTGCGCCATCCGCCATCCAGGCCAGTCGTGCCGCGAGTTCTACACGCGCAGCGACTTCTTCTCGCGCGTCATCAACCTCTCGCTGCGCGTCTACCTTCCCGTGCACCTCACGACGTGGCTAGCCTCGCTCCGTCACGCCAAGGTGCGTGCGGCGCCGCTGTCGGAGCTCGCAGCCAAGTTCGTGAGCCGCCTCGCACGGTCAGCGTCGTACTTCTTCGGGTTCGTCGGCGTGGGATGGGCCTTCTCGTGCCTCGCCGGGCCACTCGGGGACCACTCGCTCGCCATGCGCAAGCTACAGTTCCTGCTCTGCGGGTCGCTACCGTCTGCGGCGCTGTTGTTAGAGCTGCCGTCGCGGCGTCGGCCGATCGGGGTCATCCTCACGTCGTACGTACTCGTGAGCGTGGCGAGTGTGGCCACCAAGGACCTCAAGTGGCTGCGCGGCCGCGGACCGGTGCGGACGCTACTGGAGGCGGCCTGCGTCGCTGCCGCCGTCGCGTACACGATCGAGGGCAGTCTCAGCTCCAGTCGCGTGCTGCAGCGACTGCTGCTCGGTTATTCGTCTCCTAGAGCGCCGACGGAGCAGAAGAGTGACAAGAAGGTAGCCATTGAGAACGACGATACCGCGGTGGTGAGCCAGTAGAAGATCGTGTATGAAATGGATGATAGACGCGTCGCATGTGCTCGGCGATCGCTCGGTATCGACTGATGAGGCTGCATTCTCCACCCAAGGCGATGGTGGAAACACCTACGTGGCTGACGCTCGGATCGTCATGCAGATCTTTTGCGCTTACGAGTCGGGCCAGCGACAAGCGATGGAGCGCAGCAGATGGGCGGCCGCATCCATCGAGAACATCGCCGGAGCGCGTTCGTAGCTCACGTTGCAGTTGCAGGATGTTCTCGCCGCGAACTGTAGCCATGTCACCACTATGCCTGCGGCTTCAAGAGTGCGTATCAGGTCTGAGCTTGACTCGCGCATCAGATACAGCTCAGATACATGTGAGAATGTTGACCAGACAAGAAAATCTGAACCTATTCAATTCTACAGGTCATATCTTTCGCAAAGAGCTCTATTATAAGCAGGGCATCGGATTTCATCGAGGTTCTGTATCTGAGCTGTGTCTGATGCGCGAATCGAGCTCAGACCTGATACGCACTCTTGAAGCCGCAGGTTCGGTGATGGAGGAAGCAGTGCTTTGGCAGGATGCGGACGCGACCGTGCGCGCGTACGAGCGCGCTCTCATGCGGCGCCATGCGCTGGCCTTGAGACAGGTCATACTCGGTGTCACGGAGGTCATGCACGGCCTGCAGAGCCTGCTGCGTGCGCTGCAGTCTGACGACGGTTCGCTTCGCGATGTGGCCGACCGAGTGATCCTTCGCCTCACGAGGCTGCAAACCACTGTCCCGCGCTTCTTTGGCGACAAGGTGGTCCACCATACACTTTCCTTGTTGAAGGGAGGTTGGCATAAGCTCTTACGATCGGAAGAATAGCTTCTGCAACTATTCATAGGCGAATGCCACACGTTCTTGAGCTCCCCAGAGGTGGGGAAACTCGCTGACGGTAGCGGCTCCGAATGTCAGCGGGTTCTCAGCCAACTCGAAAGAGCCTTGGTGCGCTGGAGGAGGAGGCGATGAACGCGGCGCCGCTCACCTCGATGCTGACCGACAAACGCAATGTACGATCTAGTGCTCACACGAAGTGTCCAATTATTGTCATCTCACCGCCTACAATTGGTGATACGACAGTTCCTGCTCCAGTTTCTGGACGAGGCGGCCTCGTTACTCAAGAAATCACATGCTCAGCGACTTTCGCAGGACCAGAACGAATTGGCCGCGCTCATGGAGGACTACCGCCTCGCACTTCTGGGCAAGTTTTTGATCCGGATTCAGTATGACAGTCTGGTGCTAATGTGTTGTTGCCTGTGCCCTGCTTGCAGACCCTGTAGAAACACAGAGGAAGCAGCTGGAGTTTGAGATCGAGTCGGTCGAGTCGTCGGCCGTCACGATGTTGCTGCCGCACATTGAGATCTGCCGAACGATCGTCACAGCGTATGGGAATGGATGGTGCTACGCATAAACCGATGCAGTCTGTGCTCAAGTTGCGTGTCTGTACAGGAATGCGACCGTGTACAGCAAGTCGCCACGCTTTTCTCCAGCTGAGCGCGAGAAGATATCGGCGTTTGTCAAAACCGTGCTCAGACTGAAGGATGGGCAAGTCGGATTTGACAGGTTGGTGACGAGCATGTGATGTGTGCAGCAATTCTCCCCATCCTCACGAACACCGTTCAATCAGTGTCGCAAACGATGGAGCAGAGTTTACCCAGCAGTTGGAGTTGTTCGAGCGAGCTGCAAGCGAGGTAAGCTCGTGCGTCTGTACTCAGATTCGATTATTGTGCGATTATACCGACATTGGAGACTCTCTTCAGGACGCTTTCGTTGTGTGCTCGACGGCGCTCAAGTTGTTGTTCCAGGAATCGCTGGACAAGGAGCTGTTCCTCGCGTATCTGAACGACTGGAGAATCAAATCGTCGCAGCTCCAGGTCCACCTGTGCTGCTGGGCGGTGATCTTTTACTACCACGAGCACTAACACCTATCGTGTTCGACGATCAGGACCTGCTGAAGAGTTCGGCGTACGTTGACGCTCTCTCGCGACGGGCAGATCTAAAGCAGCGAATCTTGACGCTGGACCGCCGCATCGAAAGCAGGTTGGTTTGCGCTGTCAATATCAGAAACGAGCATCTCGTGCTGACATGGTTGTCGCTTCACACAGGAAGACCAGCGTCGGCGCGGACAAGCCAGCGCGGCTCGCTCTCGAGGCCGAGGTGAGAATGTCGTCGTATGTGAGTCGATTACATTGTCCCTGTTGCTGGTACTGACGACGCTGGTGACACTGTCAGGTCGCTCGGCTTTTTGCAGTCGAAGGCGGCGCACTCCCACACGTCGCATAGCGCTCACACGTCACATGATCGCCCAATACACCGCGCCAGTCAAGCTGTTTATTTTGGGCGATTCTGAGTGGGTTCGCCTGCGTTCGAAAAGCTCCAGCGAGCTCTCTTCCGTCACTCTCATCTTCCGCCTTCCGACACCTTCCCGTTGCTTAGCCTTCCCTTCAGCCGGCCGCCATGGACGTGGCGCTGCTGCTGCTCGTGCTCTTCCTGATCCCGGTGGCCTGCTGCTGCGGGCTCGTCATGGCCAGCGGCGTGGACCCGCTGCGGCTGCTGCGCGCGGCGCTGCAGGCTCCCAAGCGGCGGCTGGCTCGGCTCTCAGACTCGGGCTCGGACGGCGAGCGCTCGGCGCTGCTGGCGCTCGACCGCCACGCCCGTACGTCGTCTCTCTCTCTGACTATATGAACTGATAGAGTGACAATGACTGAGCCTGGGCTGCACCGCAGGGCGGCTCTCGGGGCGGTCGCTGCTGCACTCGGACTCGATCTCGGCGCTCGGCGCGTGCGCCACGCCGCGTGAGGCCGAGGCGCTGCTGCGCACCGCGCGTCTGCCGCGCGCCGTCAACTCGGAGGCCAAGGCGCTGCAGCTCGCGCAGGTGGCGGGCGAGCGGCTCGAGCTGCCTGCGCTGGCGCCGGAGCTGGCGGCCTCGCTGATCGCCGCGCTCGCCGGCTTCGCGCACCTGCCGCCGGTCGCGCGGTGCGTCGGCGCCTGCCTGCGCGCGCAGCGCGGCCGTGCGTGCCTGGAGCTCAAGGCGGCCGTGGACGACCGCGTGTCGCTGTTCGACCTGCTCTACCGGCGCGTGACGGACGCGGATGAGCGCGAGGCCGTGCTGAAGCACCTCGAGGCCGAGGCCGCCGAGCTGCGAGCCACGCCGGACTTTGTGGCCCCCGTCAAGCTGCTGTGGTGCGTCTCGTGTGTGTATATGCACCATTGATGGAGCTGGTCGTTGACTGTGGAGCTCTGGCGCAGCGACATTGACGACACGATGTTGGCGGCGCTGTTCGACCGGCGGTACCCTGATCTGACGGTGTACCCGGGCGTGCACCAGTTCGCGCTCGAGCTGCTCAAGGAGTCGGCGCGGCTCACGGGCGGCGGCGACGTGCCGAGGGAACGCGCGGACCGCGAGCCGGACGCCGACGCGGACAAGAAAGGCGAGCTGCTGCCGCGCCGGAGCCGCACACCCGGCCGCGTCGCCTTCCTCACGGCGCGGCCCGAGTTCCTGCGCAAGCGGTCGACGCAGGAGCTGCACCACTGCGGCTTCTCGCACTTTACGCGTACGTGGACACCTCTCAATCGTTCGTGTCTGGTCTGGCGTCTTCATAACGAGACCTGTGTGTGTGCGGATGGTGTTGTCACCAGTGCTGATGGGCCGACTCATCAACTTTGTCGGCGCGGAGCGCATTGCGGCCGGTAAGCTCGAGGTATGTTTGAGTCTGCAGCTGCAACTTCGTTTGCTTCTCTGTGACACAAGACGACTGACTGCGTTGCTTGTCATGGCAGAACTTCATGCGGTACCAGCGCATGTTTGCCGAGCACCAGTTCGTGTTCGTCGGGGACAACGGCCAGGGCGACATCGACCTGGGCAAGCAGCTGCTGGCGTCGCCCGAGCGGTTCGGCGTCGCGAGCGTGCTCATCCACGACGTGATCCGCAGTCACGTGCGGCTGCCTCGCGGCCACGCGCCGCTCAGCCGCTCGCAGTCGTACCGCTGGAAGGAGTGCCAGCAGTTCGGCTTGCGGCTCTTCCGCACCTACATTGGCGCGAGCCTCGAACTGCACCAGCGCGGGATGCTGCCGCTCGCCGCGGTCGTGCGCGTCGTCGAGCAGACCGCCGCCGCCTACGCCGACGTCGAGTTCGACTCGGACGCGCAGCGCAGCGCGTGCGCTCGAGAGATCCTCAGCGACGTGGCCGTCGTCATCGCCGCGCTGCCGCCGCAACAGGCGCTCGCACTAGTGACGACGCTGCACGACGATCTGGTGAGCGGCCACAGCGGTGAAGAGACGGCGGCGTCGGCTTCGGAAGGGACCGACGGACTCGCTCGAGTGGACGAGATCGTGTAGAGTTTGCGAGACTGGCCGATGTATTGGGAGGCCGCACTACAATTGACAGTCACAGTTTATCGAGCGCTAATCGACCTTCTTGGAGACGCTGTAGATGGCGCCATCCACCATGCGCGCGACGGCGAAGACGCCGCCGACGATGGCGCTCGTGCTCGTGAGCAGGTGCAGCACGCTCGGCTTGCGCTCGACGTACTCGACGGCGATGGGCGAAAAGTCGTACGAAATGATCACGCCGGGGAACGTCACGTGGCCGCCGTTGCGAGACGACTGCGTCTCGTGCTCGGTCACGCTGTACTGGTAGGTGCGGACGGTGCGACCGCCCAGGTACACGTACGTGGTGGGCACGACGTTGACAAAGTACTTGTACGTGGCCACTGCGGAAGCAAAGGCAGCAGCAACAACATAGTCAGTCAGTCACAAACAGTCTAACAATGTCAACACGAGGCTGTAAACTGCAGTCGCACAGTTGGTCGAGAGCATCTTGGTCACATCGATGAGCGGCGTCTCCATGCCGGGGATCTGTGGGCCGAAGCGCAGCGAGTGCACGACGTGCGACGCGTTGAAGTTGAGGAACTCGAAGAAGGAGAAGATGGTGAGCGAGCCCTCGTGCGCGAACGAGAGGTCGCCCGCCACCTTCTTGACGAGCACCGAGCCCACGAAGCGGCAGCCATCGTTGCCCGTGTGGAAGCGGAAGCTCTCCTCGCGCACGTCCTGCTTGAGAAGGATGTCCTTGTTGCCCTTGGCGTCGCTCACGTCCAGCGCCACCTCTGCTCATCCCGCAAGTCAGTGCGTCAGGAACACACACCGATACATTCCATTTACAACATGACCCACATACCTGTGCATTTCTCATGTAGAAAGGAGATGTCGACGTCCACGCGGATAGGGATATCCTGCTGCTTGTGTCCACACGCACAGATCGACGATTCAGTGGCCCAGCAGCGGCAGCCTCCACAGAACGAAGCGACGTACCGAGTCCGTGTCGACGTGCATGCGGTGCGTCACGTCCACGGTCCACCAGACGGAGAGCTCCGAGAGGAGCAGGAAGGCCACGAACGCGCAGCTCACGAGCGTCACGATCCCGCCGCCGATTGTGCGCTCCTGGATGCCCTCCACGCCCTTGGCGTTCAGGTCGAAGCGCCGCCACGCCGCCATCTCGTCCCAGTTGCCACGTGCGCGGTGATCTGTCAGTCTGCACCTCCTTTGCGGGAACAGCCACACCTCATTCGCTGAAATTTCGAGACATACTCAATATTTATTGGATGAAATCATAATCAATGTTCAGTCGTCTGCAATTGGCTGAAACTATCGAATGATCGCTGAATTCTGCGAAGAGCCACATGAAGCCAACACGCCATCACTAGGGTCAATTTGTCTCGTACTCTTCGCCTCCGTCTATGCGGCCCCTCCTTAGCCCTCCTCCTTGAATAAATAGTCCTCCTCGTCCTCTGCTTCATCGCTGGCTTTGAGCTCGCCGCCCTCAGCTGAGCGTCGCAACGACGCGCAGGCCTCGGTCGCGAGCCTCGTCGATCTTGCGCTGCGTCACGCCCTTGCAACCAGTCACGTGCACCTGCAGACGGTTCTCCGTCGACGCCTCGCGCCGAGCCAGCGCCTCCAGGAACGCGTCGATGGCGCCGTCCGTCAGCTGCGTGCACCACACGAACTGCGCGTCCTCGAGCCGCTCGCAGCCGCGCGCCACGTCGGCGATCGCCTTGTCCGTGATATTGAGGCACCACGACAGGTTCACGCGCTCGAGGCGGTGCGCGTAGGCGCCGAGCGCGCCGACGCCGCGGTCCGTGACGAGCCCGCAGTTGTTCAGGTCGAGGCTGCGAAGGCGCGAGCACGAGCGCACGAGCGTCTCGACGCCCATGTCCGTCACCTCGCTGCAGCTGCTCAGCTTGACGTCCTCGAGCAAACGGCAGTGCGTCGAGAGCGCCGCGAGCGCCACGTCCGTCACGCGCGCCTGCGTGAGGTCGAGGAACCGCAGCGCGCGACCCATGACGTAGAAGCCGTTGCGCCGGTCTGACGGCTCGGTCGTGAATGCCGCGTCCGTCAGGTCCATGAACGACAGGTTCAGCCGCTCGAGGTTGGTCGCCGAGTGCACGAGCAGGTGGATGGCGTCGTCGTCGATGCGCTGTTCACACCCAAGCGAGCTGTTGGTCAACAAGATCATTCTAAGGACATTGTAAACATGTTGTTGACGCACCTTGCACCGCGAAAAGTCAATGTCCGTGAGCGAGCGGCACGCCTTGATGAGGAAGAGCACGAGCGAGCGCGTGAGCTGCGAGCAGCGCGCGAAGCTCGCGACCTGCAGCGACGTGCACGCGCGCAGCGGGTAGAACGGCGAGTGGTCCGGCTGGAAGGCCGCGTCCGTGATGTGGCGGCAGCCGTCGAGGCGCAGCGTCTGCAGGTTCGAGCAGCCCTGCAGCACGGCGCGCACGACCGAGTTGGTCACCTGCGCGCAGTTGGACAGGTCCAGGCAGCGCTGTCCAGAGGCAGACACCTCAGTTAATACCAGTATGGATCCGCATTCATACAAGCACAGCATGCGACCACGCACCAGCTCTGGGCAGCGGAACGGGATCTGGCGCAGCACCGAGTTGCGGATCGCGCAGCAGCCCGCGAGGTGCAGCACGCGGCGGCCGATGGCGAAGAAGGCGGCGAGGCGGTCGTCCGTGATGGTGCGGCTGGCCACCATCTGCGCCAGCAGGCTCAGCACCAGCTCCTCCGGCAAGCGTCTGTGCCATCACAAAGTATGAGTCATCTGTTCTCTCCTTCCGCAGGCGATCCAAAGCAACGACCGACGCACCGGAGCAGCGTGAGCAGCACGCGCTGCGGGGCGCCTCGCGCCAGGCGCGCCACGCACAGCGCCGCGAGCGACGGGGCCTCCATGCGGCCGGCGGGGCTCGGCGCAGGGAGGGGCAGGGCGGCGCCGTTCCGCAGCCGGTCGAGGGGATGTGTGACGAGCGGATGCGGCGAGTGAATGAGAGCGCCGCCGCTGCCTCGGTACCAGAGGCGAGAGTGATTGGCTCGTCGCCCCCAGTGACGGAGAAACCCTTGAGATACGATACCCCGCCGAACAATTGCACCATCACTCTCCATGTATTGAATGTGAGAGGGTCAACCCTAGTTGAATGAGCGACAGTGTACCCTCTCGGTCGCTCCGCGGTCGCTGCCTCGCACGAGAATCTTCCGGCGCTCGGGACACGCGCGCGCTGTTTCCTATGGCGTCCACCACGGCACGGAAACTCTCGTGGCGTGGCCGTTGGCACTGAACTTGGAGCCGATGATGGAACCGAAGCTGGAACCGCACCTAGCGCTGCGCGAGCGACAGGTACGCGTTCCACCAGAGCGCGACGGCGTTGCCTAGGAAACCGCCAGATAGAGCGTGAGAATCGCCAGCCAGCGACTTGTGAGACGGACGGAGATCCGGCAGTATGTGTACGCTACCCCAGAGCACGCGCAGCTGCGGCGGCACGTAGTGGAACGACAGCCACTGCGTCAGCGTCCACACGCGCCAGTTCATGAGCAGCGCGCCGAGGAACACGCGCCGCAGAGCATCGCGCGAGGCCTCGACGCTGGCGCCACGCAGCACATTGAGCTGTCGCCCATGACTCTCGTCAATCAGAATTACCACGCGAGCATAGATGAGTAGCATCCACTCACAGAGAAGAGAGTGAGGGCCGTGAACGGCGGCGTGAAGAGCAGGCGGTCGACGAGCAGCTTCTGGTTGGGGGACTGCGCGCAGCATGTCAGTGGTGGCGGCATGGCATCGAAAAAGACAGCGGCGAGGTTACCAGCTTGGTCTTGGTCCAGCGCTGGGTCTCCAGGTACGCGTACCAGTAGTGCAGCACCGGCCCCGTCACGGCGCCTCTGTGTCCGCAAGTCATGGTCATTGCTGCTCGATTCTCACTCAGCCAGCTAGCACTACTCACCCGAACGCGAAGAACGCGAGCACCTGGCGAGGCGAGAGTCCCTGCAACACATTTCCAACATTCATTATTGATTCGTTCGCGTTCAAGTCTGATAGGGTTACCATTCGTGGGGCCTTACCTTGAGTGTCTTGTGCTTGAGGAAGTGGCCTGGCATGAGTCACGGTCAGAGGGTAATGAGGTCAACATGACCCGATGGAGCACCCACCGAGCACTTCGCCAAGCGCCGCGACGCCCCCGGACGTCAGTGCCTTCGTCCTACGCGTGCGTTATAGCAATTGAGCGGTTCTTTGTCTGCAAAACCATTGCAGCACGCGTACACGCACCGAAGCGGAGCCTTCTGCAGCGCCACTTGATAGTGCTGCGCAACGCAAACAACCGGACGTCAGCTCGCTCTTGCGCGATCAGTAGCGCAGCCCAGAGCTCGACCCCACCTGCCACACCGACACGACCACCATGGCGCTGGTCTGGACTGCTGTTACTCGTGGCGCGCGCTGCGGACTGACGTTGTTGGCTCCTTGCTGGCTGGCGGATTGGCGCTTGAATGCGAACTCGAATGCGCATCCCCCCAAGATTGTGAATGCGAGCGCGTACTTTAGAGGAATTGAACAGTGATTGTCATTCTGCACAATGTTCTGCCATTTGTACGCACACATTGTGCGAGCTTGCGAGACGCATGGCGACAGCGCTGTCGAGTGGACTATTTCACGAATGGATTTCACAGAGTGATTTGGGCAAAGACACCAACACTGACATATTACAGCTGAACGATGTGGTAGGATACTTTCCGTTTGTCGAAGCCGTTTACTAGACCAAGCACTGAATGCGTTCTCTGTGCACACAACCCAGGCATCGACAGCAACACAGTCAGTCCAAGATTTCTACACGGCACCGACAGTCGCGGCAACGATCGAATACAAGAGAGAGCGCTGCGTACTCGAGAGCGTCCAATTCCTGAAGTGCGCGCTCAACGGCAGTCTGGCGCTTGAGCCAAAACTCGGCGTCGGCAGCACCTGCAGACAGTCAGCAGCTCGAAGGTCAGCAAGGCATCTCGCAAAAAAGACTCCAAACCAGACAGTGCTCAGACCATTGGTGTCGCCACTGTCGCTACTTGAACTCTGGGCTGCATTTCGGCGAGTTGACACGGGAGGGTGTTGTCGCAGCGTTGAGCTCAGCACCGTCGACACATCAGTCGGTTGCTGGAGGTGACTGCCTTTGAGCGACGGAGCGCTAGAGGTGTCTGCTGCACTGGACGGCTGGCCACTGCGTCCGTGCGATTGCGTAGTCTTCCCGGTGTTTGAGGTCGGCCGACGCGCTCGTGTCCGTGTAGTAGCCGCGAACGTCGCCGCTCTGTTTCGCAGTTCGTCTCGGAAGTTCCGCGACGAGAATGACAAGTCTCGTGCGGTCTTGGAGCTGTCCTTGCCGCTGCGGGCCTCCAGCGCTGCTGCCGCGCGCGAGATGGCAGTCGACGCACCAGTCGTCGACGAGTTCCAGCCGCGCTGCCTGCACAGCAAAAGAAAATAACACCACGACACCGCACATCAGTACTCTCTGTGGAGTGCTACTAGTAGCGCAGAGCCGCCGCACTTCTTCCGGCTCGGCGCGTCTTCGTCTCGCGGCGGCCTCTTGTCGCCCGGATGCATCTTCGCGCTTTCGCTCGAATTCAAAACTCGACCACCATGACAGCCGTGAACTTAGAAAACGAACTTTGTCGAGGCAGTATATTACAACCGTACCTTGTTAGTCAGCTTATGGAACAGGATAGTAATCCATCGGCGAAATGCCGGTCACAGGTTGCACCAAGCTCAACCAGCTCATCAGGTAGCGCGGCATGACCATGGAGTCGTCACCACTATCGCTACTTTGTTGCTGCTGCTGCGCCTGAGGAAGCAGCAGTTCCATGGCCGACACGGTCTCGCACGGGTGCAACAGCGCGAACGGCACGCCTAGCACAGGATGCTCCTCTACGGTTGCAACTGGCGCACCAGTACTCCTGCCAGCGAGATGGACGTCTCGAAGAACTCTGTCAGTCGGGATGGGCGTGCCATCGACGGACGCAGCGCGAAAGTAGAGCGCCGGTGTCTGGTACACTGTGTGGAAGACGATGTGCAGCTCAAGCACAACGGTCGTCGTTGCAACAGGCAAACGCTCCACCACACAGCTCTGATTCAACAGCAACAGCACTGAGTGTCAGGCAGAGGAGACTCATTAGCCAAATGAGGAATGATCACGCCGTACGTCGCTGTCATCCGTCTCCATCGTCGGTTCTTCGCTGTCCTGAAGGTCCAGGTATTCTTCTGGCAACTCGTTCTCATCCTCTGGCGCTGGCAAGTCGGGAATCGATCGGAAATGTCCGGTGGAAACCAGGAAGGAGTTCCCGTCCAAGTGCTGAGGACAACCAGGTTCAATGCAAAAGGTCTCTGTCAAATTGAGCTGTGAATCCAGCTACCAGTGATCACTTGCGCACGTACCGGCCGCTTGCCGTGCCGCCACTCCCATGCCGCGACCGCCTTGCCGTCTGGTGACCTTCTCCGCGCCAACTCGTTTGAACGCTGCACCAGCAGCTCGCCCTCGTCGCAGAACTCGGCGTAGCTGATCATCTTGAACTGCCTGCACTTTCAGTGATTGCCAAAATGCGACCACGCTAAAATGGGATGACCCAACCACACTATTCCAGGTTTCGACCCGATTTCGGCTTTTGAAGTTGTCGATTCCCTGACCGAGAACATCCACATCAGGAGAGGGGAAGAACGCCATGACGCAGGACGCAGGCGTGGCCGTGTGGTTCGTGTACTGCGGCGTGGCGCTGCTGCTGCTGCTTGTGAGCTCGTCCGTCGTGCTGTACTGTCAGCCCAAGCACGGCTCCACGGCATCGCTGGCCGCGTTCGCTGGCACGTCGACGCTGAGCGCGGCGCCGCTGCATGTAACCTCCCGCCTCGTCAATGTCGTGTGCATCTCGGCGCTGTACCTGGCGCTGCTAGCGCTGTTCACGGCGCCTGTGGACGTCTACTTGCTCGAAAACGAGCTGCCCAAGGTGCATAAGAGCGTGAAGGCGCTGCGGATCCTGTACAAGGTGTACTTTGCAGCTTTGGCGCTCTACTCGTTCGTCGGCGCGCCTCTCGTGTACAACTACGCCAAGCAGACGGAGATCGCACACCTGACGCTGCGGTTCGCGGCGAAGGACCGTTTCTTGGCAGCGCTCAAGCGTACAGCCTGCTTCCTCGTGGGCTTCGGCTTCCTACTGGTGATGGCGATCATCGTGCTCATGTGCGGCAAGCCCGCGAGCTCGGACATCGACTGGCTCAAGCCACTGCTGCAGTGGTCGTCGGACCTCGAGACCTTCCTGCGCCTCATCATCGGTATTCTCGTGCTGTTCGGCTCGTATTTGTGGCTCTTCGTGAGTGCTCGCGGACTCGCGACCGTCCCGATCGTCGGGCTGCTCATGGAGGACCACAACGTGGACGAGAACAAGAACACGTTTGAAGACCTGCTGCGCGAGAACGCCCTCGAGACCCAGGCCGCAGAGCAGACCAAGGAGACGATCCTGAGGCGATACGCCACCACACAGCAGATGAGTGCGGCTGACCGCGAGCGTCTCGAGCAGCTCAAGCTCCGCGAGCAGCTCTTGCAAGAGCGTCGCGACGTGCTCGACGCCAATCTTCGACGTTTCTCACTCGGTTCGGGGCTGTCGTGCTGGAAGATCCCGCTCGGCGTCGTGTTGTTGCTGTGTTCGCTGCTGCTGGTGGCATCGATGCTCGTCACGACGCTCGACAAGGCGATTCACTCGAGCTTTCGCCACGGCTTCTTGCTCAACGAACCAGTGTTGCCCAACCCGGTCGACGGTCTGCTCGTGCTCGCCTCGCGCTTCTTTCCGCTCGACTACGTGCTGTTTGGTGTCGCATTCGTCTACCTGTTTGCTGTTTCGGCCGTAATTCTCGTGCGCCATGGTGTCGCCTTCCTGTGCTTCCGCCTCGGCCGCCTGCAGCCGCGCCTCACTTCGGCTGCTACCATGGTGATCGTCTCGCTCGTGCTGATCTACGTGGCCATCGTCGGGCTCTTCAGCGTGCTCACTCTGGCCCCGCAGTATGCGACGTTCGGTCACCAAGTGTACGTGGACGCCACCACGGGCCATGTGCGCCGCTGCACATTGGAGGAGGCGGCCAAGAACATTGACCAGCAGGGCCAGCACTGCCGAATGTCCCAGCTGGCACACTTCTACAACGCGCTCGCCGTCGAGCTGCCCATGTTCGGCACCGTGTTCTTCCTCGTGCAGCTCGCGTTCTGTGTGCTGTTTGTGCCCTGGCTGTTGCACGCGTACTGCATGGCCAAGAAGCTGTCGGAGGACGCGGCCGACCCCAAGAGCGAGCGCCTGCTCAACGACTACTCGTGAGCATGCGCTGCGTAGGCAGAGCGGATAATGCGACGAACACGTGCTGAATTTGTAAAATTGCGGTGCGTTGTGCTGGTGCCGAGAGAAGCAGCTCACGATGGTGAGTCATTGGAGCCATCCCAGATGGCTTCGCTCGAACGAGTGGTCCTGCTCGCCAGTCGTTCAGCGACAAAAGTGGGTATGCCACCTGATTCGGGCTGAAGCATGCAGAGTGGCACAGAAAGCGCTGAATCGCGGTCAAGCCGACGCGCTGCCAGCGGCGGCCACCCACCGGCATGCGCGCAGTTCAGCAGCTCGCCGCGTTGCTAGCCGCCCCCGACTGTACCGTACGCGCCCACACCTATACGGAGGCTGCTTCAAGAAGGCTTCGCGGCGTTCGTGGCTGCTAAACCTGGCTAAACCTGGCTGTCTGCAGTCTGAAATTTTCTCACCGTGTTTTGAGAATCATCCACCTGATTCTGGCACGTCGACATCCCCCTCTTGGGTTTTCCTCCCATGTGGCCGGCCACTCGTAGAAATTGTCGCCGCTCGCCGCCGCGTCCGCCGCTTCTCCGCCGAGGCGCCGACCGCCGCTGGCTCTCTGCAGTCCGGCCGCTCCGCCGCCGCAGCTCCCCTCCGCCCTCCGCCGCCGCGCCATCAGCGGCTCCGCTCACTGCTTATTCTAGCTCCCAGCGACCGCAGCCATGGCTGAGCCCGTGCCGGCGCAGCCGGAGGAAAGCTTCAACTTCTATGAGGTGCTCGGCGTGGACAAGTCGTCGAGCGAGCTCGAGATCAAGTCGGCGTACCGCAAGCTGGCGCTCAAGTACCACCCGGACCGCAATGCCGGCTCGGACGAGGCGGCGGACAAGTTCAAGCAGGTGTCGATGGCGTACGCCGTGCTGAGTGACCCGAACAAGCGGCGCCAGTACGACGTGGCTGGCAGCGCCGGCAAGGATGCCGAGTTCGAGTCGGTGGACGTGGAGGCGATGGGCGGGCTCGGCCGCGTGGTCGGCGCGCTGTTCACCAAGATTGGGATGCCCATCCCGACGCAGATCTCGCAGTCGGTGCTTTCGGCCGCGCGCGACCTGTGCGACGAGCGCAACCACGCCGTGCAGAAGGTGCCGGTCACGCAGATGGTCTTCGGGCTCGAGCGCCACTCCAAGGTGGACAAGCAGGACGCGCACTTTTACCGGATCCGCATCGACAAGCCGCGCGAGTCGGTCGTCTTCACGTGTCGGTCGCTCACCAAGTCCAAGTTCAAGCTCGTGCTGTTCGACGCGCACGGCGCCGTGCGCATGGTGCAGGAGTCGATCAAGAAGCCGCGCTGCACGGCCGCGGACATGTACCTGTCGAGCTCGATCGAGCTGATGGACTTGAACGAGATGTGGCCGGCCAATTTTGGTGCCAACGACTCGGAGCTGCCCGAGATCTTCAGCAAGCTCTCGCTGTTCGAGGTGCGGCGCACCGTGCCGCTCGAGCAGGGCGACCACCTGTTCTGCGTGTACGGCGACAATTGGCTCTCGGCCGTCAAGTACTCGATCAAGTGCATGAAGATCGACGAGTCTGCACCCGCGCTGAAGAGCATCCAGCAGACTGAGAACGAGCTCGTGACTATCAAGCAGGAGCTCGACGTGCTTCAGAAAGAGTACGTGGCGGCGAAGAAGGCCTTTGAGGACGTGCTCGGCCGCGTCCAGGCGACGGAGCAGCGCACCGAGGAGCTGCTGCAGCTGCGCGAGCAGTCGTACGAGGCGTTCCTGGTCGGATGCGATCCGAGTGCTGCGCTCGGCGGCGAGCAGCGCGGTTCATACAGCGGGACGTCGTCGACGTCGCCGCCCGGCCGCAAGGCGTCGTTCAGTGACGCCGGCGCGAATCCCGCGGGCATCCGAGGACTGTTCGGCGGCTTTCAGAACCGCTTCTTCTCGGGCAAGGAACGCACGAGCTCGATGGATTCGACCACCTATCCGAATGGCGCCAACGCGCAGTAGATGGTTTGTCCCGCTTTCCCTCCTTTGCCACCCGCCGTAGAAATTTGCCAAGCTAATGACGCGACACCCTAGCTGACGCCGCTGCAAGTCGCCTAACAATATTTTTTGCGTGTTGTCAAAGCTGCTCGTATGATATGGCTTCCCGCATGAGTCAAACCGAGCGAAGCCATGCGAAACCACTTCGTTGACTCAAAAAGCTTGAAGACCGAACACGCAGCAAAGTCTCAAAAAAAAGTGAACGTTTATTGCAAACCCGCGGCCACGCAGCCTCGCCTCCCGCTCGCACGCCACCTCTCTCACTCTCCTCGATTCTCAACAGTCCGCCTCGCTCTCCATCTTGCTCGCTGCTTCCTAACACTTGGTCCTACCAATGCCTCTGCCCGTCGCACTCTTTGGTCCTCTCGTGTTGCGTTCCCTCGCTGCCAATTTGCCGCGCGCGCCGTCGACCTGGAACCCTCATTGCGAAGAAGGCTGTCTTGTCGTCAAGCACTCGCGATGGCCGCGTCCGAGGGGTCTTAAATAAGATCCGCAACGTTCATCGGCATCTCGTCGATCTGCGTGTTGTAGAACTGCTCAATGTCACGCAGGTACCGCACGTCGTTGTGCGTCAGGAAGTTGATGGCGACACCCTTACGGCCGAAACGGCCCGAACGACCGATACGGTGGATGTAGTTCTCGCGGTTCGTCGGCAGGTCGTAGTTGATCACGAGCGACACCTGCTGCACGTCAATACCACGAGCGAGCAGGTCCGTCGTGATGAGCACGCGCGACGAGCCCGAGCGGAACTCACGCATAATGATGTCACGCTCGCGCTGCTCCATGTCGCCGTGCATGGCCGAGACCGTGAAGTCCTTCGACTGCATCTTCTCCGTCAGCCAGTCGACCTTTCGGCGCGTGTTGCAGTAGATGATGGCCTGGGTGATCGTCAGCGTCTCGTACAAGTCGCAGAGCGTGTCGAACTTCCACTCCTCGCGGTCGATGGCGATGAAGAACTGCTTGATACCTTCGAGCGTCAGCTCGTCGCGCTTCACGAGGATGCGGATCGGCTCACGCATGAAGCTGCGCGTCACCTCGAGCACGTCGAGCGGCATGGTGGCCGAGAACAGCGCCACCTGCACCTTCTCGGGCAGAAAGCGGAACACCTCGTAGATCTGGTCCTTGAAACCGCGCGAAAGCATCTCATCGGCCTCGTCAAGCGTGAACAGCTTCACCTCGTCCGTGCGCAGCGCGCGGCGGTTGATCATGTCACCAACACGGCCGGGCGTACCCACAACGATGTGCACGCCCTGCTGCAGCGTGCGGATGTCGTCGCGCACGGCCGTGCCGCCGACGCACGCGTGCACCTGCACGCTCATGTAGTCGCCGATGGCCATGATGACCTTGACGATCTGCTGCGCCAGCTCGCGCGTCGGCGCGAGGATCAGCGCCTGGGTCTCCTTGAGGCCGACGTCGATCTTCTGCAGGATCGCGACCGCGAACGTGGCCGTCTTACCCGTACCCGACTGGGCCTGGGCGATGCAGTCGTGGCCGAGCAGGATGGGCTTCACGGCGCGCTGCTGGATGGCCGACGGCTTCTCGAAACCGTACGCGTAGATGCCGCGCAGCAGGTCCTCGCGCAGCTCCATGCCGTCGAAGGTCTCAATGACCTCATCCCAGTTCGTCTCAATGTCGCCCTCCGACACGGGCGTGACCTCCTGGCCTTCCTCGTCGTGGTTGCTGTGGGAAATCGACGGAAAGAACAGCATACACAACCGTCAGTAAAATAGGTTGATTTCTCGACCCAATCGACCCTGCCACATCGAGCAGGACGTACACTGGCTTGCGCTCTTCGACGTCAGCCATGGTTGCTAAGTGGGGGTAAGGCGTCGAGCGAGCGACGCGGAGAGAGAGAGTGAGGGGGAGGAAAGATCGGCCGCGAGACTGAGAGTCCGACGACGCCGCTTGCTTTTCCGCCTTTTGCGTTCCGTTCCGTTTTGAGGTCTGACCCGGGGCTTGCGCGGCGTCCACGGCCAGAGGATTTACACTTGCGGTTTGTATGGCTCGCCAAGTGAGTGGCCCTCATGATACCCGTTGCCTCGCGAAGTAGCGTCTATCTTTTCGGACGGGGGAAGGGGGGAGAGGGAACCGAGAGCCGAACCCCTACCCCTCCAACCGCTCTGCGACTCAAATTTGAATTGTCCCGAATATTTCACACACAAAAATCGGAACGTTCGGGACTGCAGCCAAGACCTTGAACTGGTTTTGCGCCAAAGCTCCGCCATCCAGCCCAGCATGGCCGAGTCGGCGCGCCACATGCGCGCGCTGCTGGCGCTGAGCCTGCGCGCACCGGAGCCGCAGCGCGCGGCGGCCGAGCAGGAGCTGCAGCAGCTGCAGCGCGCGCCAGTATCTGCGCCGTTCCTGGCCGCCGTTCTCGAGCTCTCGGTCGCCGTCCCCGGTGCCGATGGCGAGCCTGCCAATGTGGCTCTGCTGCGCGAGGTAGACGACGACACGCGGCTGCTGGCGTGCCTTTGGCTCAAGCACTACCTCAAGCGCCAGTGGAAGAGCAAGGACAACACGTTGGGCGACGCCGAGCGACAGCATGCACGCCGCGTACTGCTCTTCGCGGCGCTGCGCGAACCGAACGACACGATCGCGCTGCATCTTGCGCTCATCATCGCGCAGATCGCGCGCGCCGAGTTCCCGGCGCAGTGGCCGTTCGACGAGCTGTTCCCGCCAATGCTGCAGGTATTGCAGCGATCGGTCGCTGCCGGCGGAGACGGCGACGTGCGCGAGGAGAAGCGCAATTTGGATGTGGTGCACCGACTCGTCAAGGAACTGGCGACCCGGCGGCTCATGGTGCATCGAAAGCAGTTTGCTGTCCTCGCGGTGGAAGTCCTGCCGCTGCTGTTGCAGTTCTGGAAGACGGCGACCTCCAAGACGATGGAGGTCATGTGGCAGCAGTTCCAAGCACTGTCGCAGGCGGCTGCTCCGGACGCGGCAGCACGAGCGCAATCCTATTTGACGGTATCAGGGGTCGAACGACTTGCAGTGGTGTTGCGCACAGTCAAGGTGCTGTCGACGCTGATGCTAAACGCGTTCCGTGATCTAGCGGCGCTGCAGAACGGCGAGCTGATTCGATCGACGCTCGTGGAGTTTTACAACCAGTTGGAGAACATGGCCAATTTTCGGAATGCCCTGTGCAATGATGCCGGCGTGCTCGCGAACCTAGAGCCTGTTGTCGTTCTGATGGACAAATGCATGCACCGTGTTGCTGCCATCGTGGTTGAGATTCAGAAGTCGTACCCGATCGAGTTCCGCGAGTACCTGCCGCCATTCATGACGCTCTTCTGGGAGATCCTGCAGTCGTCTGCGCCTCGAACGGTGGCTCCCATGTCGACAACAGCCCTTCCGTTGCCTGAGCGACTTCAGATCGCCGCTCTCCAGTTCTTCGCGAATGTGCTCGGGTGTCGTCTCTACAAGAACGAAAGCTTGTCGACGTCGTCGTCGCGAATAATAACGAAGGTCATCACCGCCTCAGGTTCTGTGGAGCTGACCGACAAGATGGTACTGGAAGCTCAGTCGGCGGTGCAAGGCTTCTTTTCTGTCGAATCTGAAAACCGTTTCGAGACACTTCTGGAGCTAGTGGTGATGCGGTACATGAGACTCAGCGCGAAGGACTTTGAAGATTGGCAGAATGATCCCGAAGGCTTTTGCAACATCAGCGAAAGCTTGACAGCCCAAGAATCAGTGCGTGCCTGTGCCGAAAATCTGTTTTTGACGCTGTTGCAGAACTTCCCACAGGAGGTGATCCCCGGACTCACGACAATGACTGCAATTGTATCGTCATACCTCCAAGAGCTTTCAGCTCGTGGGCAAAGCGCAGCTGCCGACGATGAGCAGCGCATTGTGGACACGGACGCTGTTCTTCTTGCCATTGGCTTGGGGTGCTACGACCTTCATGAATGTTTCGAGTTTGAGCCGTGGTTTCTCAGCAATGTGGTACCGATCTTGGCCAATCCTGACCTGTCAATCGGCTGCATTCACGGTTTGCCAGTGCTGCGTTTCAGAATTGTTTGGCTTGTGAGCTGTTGGCTGGCCCAGTTGTCGTCCGAGTTGCGTCCACCTCTATACGACGTGCTGCTGAGCGAGGCAGTATTCGTTCCGGCTGCCGATGCAGCGCTGAAGCTTCGGGTAGTGCAAACACTGGAGTCGATGGTGAACGATTGGGGCTTTGAGGTTGATCCGTTCGCTCCTTTCATGTCGAGGGCGTTGCAGTGCCTGTTCGCATTCTTCCCGCAAGCTGAAGAGAGCGATAGCAAGATGAAGATTTTGTCCTGCCTGGAGGCGACCGTGCAAGCATTTGGGGTTGGCATCATTTCGTTCGCCAATGTGATCAGCTCGCCGCTCCCGGCCATGTGGGCAGAAGAGAGCGAAGCCAGCAACTTGGTACGAGGAATGATCTTGCAGTTGCTTGCCAAGTTGTTGTCGACAATCAACGAGGACCAGTCAATTGCGCGGTCGAATGAGTCGGCGGCGGATGTCCGAGCATTAGTTGGCATGTGTCTGCAGGTCATTCGCTTCGCGACCGACATCTCCAACACAGATGAAGTGTTCTTGATGGAGAACGGGCTGGATCTCTGGCTGAACTCGCTGAATATCTCGCCATGGTACAACGAAGAGCTCCACGCTGTGTTTGGGAACGCGCTTCGCTTGATGGAGCGCGACTATGAGCATGTGAAGGTAGTCCTGTCGATCTTGGAGCGGTATGTGCAGTTGGGTAATGGACGTTTTTGGGAAGTGTACCACGACCCAGTCGTGGCAATGTTGGGCAACGTGATTGGAAACGTGCGTGCCGAGGCTTCTCAGCAACTTGCTGGCGTGACTGAAGTGATCATCTGCCGGCACCCGATCGAGCTGCTAGGGAATTGCTTTCTGCTGGTAAAGACCATGATTGCTGCATGCCTCTCGTTCCACCGCAAAGACCCTCAGTGCGAACCGGACGGCGTCATTGCGTCGTATTTGAGCGTGATCGCTCTCTTGATGATGAAGAGCTATGAGACGTGCCTGGTTCATGTCTTTGAAAACGACCAAACTGTTCTTCTTGCCGTTGTCGAGGTGATGCTGAAGGTTTTTTTCACTGTCGGCTCGTCCCCTCTGACCACTGCGCGGCGGAAGGTGTGGGCAGTGGCGCTCTGCTCAGCTCTGTCGCTGTTGAATGAACAGATGCTGGCGAAGGCGGGCGAGGTCTTCGAAGTGTGCGTTGACGTGATGGAGGCGGAGCAATTAGACTCGGAGGAGCGTGCGCGGGCAAATGAGAGCAGCAGTCAGGACGAGAACGGGGGCGGTCGAGGCGTCTTCCGCGCGTATCGCGCTTTGCAGAGTCAGCAGCCGCGCGCTGGCACAGATGTGGAGACAGCAGTTCGAGCAGTCGACGTCAAGGTAATCGCTGTCACCCGAGTGGTTGAGATCTCCAGTCGACTTGGCAAGGCCGGGTTTGAGCATTTCCTGGAGTCGATTGACTCGTCGGTGCTTGATAAGCTCAAGGCATAGAAACCTACGTGAATCGCTGTGAATGGCGTGGACCCGATTGGCGAAGCGATCAATGGTCCACGTTACAAGGATTTCGTAGAATATAGAATCGTTGTCGTTGACTATTTGCTATCGTTCGGTGGTTGCAGTGGCTCGGTTGGCGATGCCTGCTTGAACGAGTGGACGGCACAGTACTTCCAGGCTACGGAGTATGTAAGATGGTAGGGTGATGACGATGGACGCGATCCTGACATGTGGATGTCTCATCGATCCGAAAGCTGAGCAGGTGAGCAGGTGAGCAGGAATGTCATGACCTGGCTGGCCGCGAGCGATGTCGTCTGGTCCTGCAAATGATGTAGTTGCGAGTCTCGTGCGCACCGCCACGTTACCCAGTATCGATGCGATACTGTTCCACCATCGCCGCGAGAGGGATTTCGCCAGGAGCAGCCGTAAAGACACAATTGACGGCGTTCTTGATTATATCCGCGTCCACTCCCGAGATCACGGCGCCAGTCGCAATAGATGTACACAGCGGCGTTTCGCTGGCCAGCATCCCGTGGTGCGAGAGGAAAGCGTCGTCCATCCACGACGGCAGCGCTGACAAGTTGGTATTAGTGATGCGGAGTGTCATCAACGCTGGCCAGGGGTTCGCATCCTGTGCCTCAATTTCGGGTAAGACCGTCAGCGGGTTGCTGCCGACATCCAGGACCAAGAGACTGGGCATGAAGAGAAGCTCTTTGGGCAGAACTGCGATGGCGTTCCCCGCCAGCGAGAAGCTCACGATGCTCATGGATGTGAGGACGGGCGGGACGACGGGCATATTGCTTTGCTCCCACAAGAGCGTCAGACCTGGTGGCCAGATTGTGTCAACCCCGTCGGGAAGGGAGACGAAGTCCACGACGCTGAACTGCAGACACGTGAGCGACGGCGGAAACTGCTGCGAATACAGGCCGCGCGGCAATTGGTGGCCAGTGGTGTTGACCAGCACTGCGAGGAACACGCCCAGTCGTGTGTGGCTGGCGGCTGTGAGCGCCGCGTCGTCTCCCCACTCACGAATGGTTGAGTTGAAGATTTTGAGTCCAAAGAGACCTCGCAGATCCTGCAGTCGCGGAGGAACCACTAGTTCGGAACAGTGCACCAGCATCAGAAACTCGATCGAGGCCAAGTCAACTGGATCCAGGGCGGCGGTGATGTCCCCTGCGCTGCCGTCCATGCCGCGACGGTAGCAGTCGAGCTCCAGCAGCGCGCAGGCTGGTTTCCGACTGAACCACGAGAGCACTTTGACATGGCAGCCTGGGACATCGGGCTTGACCTCCGATGCAATGTGAATGGCCAGGATGGCCAAACCGAGCAGCACCAGCAGCCCCTGCGCGATGCGAGTCCATCGATCAAGTGGCGTGTGTCTCGGCTGCTCAGGTGTCAGTATCTGCTGTGGCTTGGGTGCTGTCGAGCGCCTACGTGGTGTAGAGGACGGTCGCAGAAGCAGCTTGATGTCGTTGATGGAGCCGAATATGCTGATGAAGAAGGCCAGCTGACAGGCGAAATCCACCCAGGACGAGACGAGCACGAGGTGGAAGTCGTTGAGAAAGGTGATGTACCAGACTTCGTCATAGAAGCTGGAGTTCGGGAGACTCTTGATCGCCGGGTCGTATTGGTGTACGTACGGGAGCGCGACGACGGCCCAGACGCCGATGGCGGACGCAAAGTCGAGTGCCACGTCGCTTACGAGCGCCAACATCCGCTGCCGCGCCGGGTCCAAGTGGAAGACGTGGTGCAGGAGCAGCGTGGACCAGCAGTTGACTACGAGCAGCGCGACGTAGACGCGCACCAGCGACGGCCGTGGCAGCAGCTGCGCGAGGTAGTATGCCTGCACACTCTGCATTAGTGCCTCGCACAGTTCGCGCGCGATCAGGATGTGGTCGAAGTAGTCACTGTCGATGCCGAAGAAGCCGCGGCGGCTGAAGAGTGCGAGGAACCCTCGCTGCACTCCTGCGATCTGTTTATGCGACCAAGTCTGGAGAGATTGGCTGCCTCGCGCGCTTGGATACCCAGATTGAGCTGACACACCACTCGTCGGGACAACAGAAGACGGACGACGAGCTGGAGTATGCGACGATGCGGGCCACCAGAAGAACTCGAGGCGGCCATGTGCTAACGAGGCGACAAGCATGAGCAGGATGAACGCAGCGTGGCCGACGGCGACCAGCGCGTGGGCGGTGGCGACCAGTGGGAAGTACCGCGCGTCGATCGCGAGTTTTTGCGAGCTGATGATGTAGATGAGGAAGGTGGAGGGGAGGAACTCGTAGACGCGCGCAGCCAGCGCGCAGTAGACGAAGCAGAGCGCGTGGAAGCCCAGCACCAGCAGCCAGCTGAGCGCAAACATGGGCGGAGACATGCAAACCGCCAGCGGCCGCCGCGGCCTCGGTCTGCGAGGCTCGCGCTTGGCGTCAGCGAGCAGCTGGCGCTCAGGTCCGCCCGTCGCCGCCGCCATGGCGCGCGGGAGGTTGCGATGGCGGCACCGCACGATTGACCTGCCTATTGATAGACGTCACTCCGCTCGCGTCGTTTCGAGTGCCGGATCAGAATAGAGTCAGACTCAGATGTTGCTGCTTTTGGAATCAGTGGCTGAGACCAAGGAGCACCACACACACAAGAGCGCAAGATGGCGATGGCGATGGCGACCGCATCGATGACCGCGCGACGGATGCTGCGGCGTCCTGCGGCTTCCGCCTCGGTCTTGTCCGGCAGCATCCGAGCGTTCAGCGCCGGCCGCGGCGGCGACGATAACGCGGAGTTGGCGCGGCGGGCGACGGCGCAGGCGGCCAAGTGGCAGCGCCAGTCGGACCGGGCCAAGCTGCAGTCCGTGTCCATCTCGATCGACCGGTCGGAGCTCAAGCGACCGGCGCCGGCCGCGCTATCAGCCAAGCCCGAGACGCCCAAGTCGCGCGAGACGCCGCTCGTGCACGTTCTGCGCACGCTGATCGAGGTCAAGGGGCCGCTCACGGTCGCCGAGTTCATGCAGCGCGCGCTGAGCCACCCGGAGATGGGCTACTACATGAAGCGCGACGTGTTCGGGCGGCAGGGCGACTTCACGACTGCGCCCGAGATCAGCCAGATGTTCGGCGAGCTCATCGGCGTCTGGTGCGTGGCCACCTGGCAGCAGATGGGAGCGCCGGCCAAGGTGCAGGTCGTGGAGCTCGGTCCGGGCCGCGGCTCGCTCATGAGCGACTTCCTGCGCGCCGCGCGCTCCTTCCCGCCCTTCTACCAGGCGATCGAGCTCCACATGGTCGAGATCTCCCCCGGTAAGTTTGTCTGCTGACTCGTTGCTGTTTCTTCGCTATGACGATGGCTAACATGACGTTGGCGACATCTGGGCAGCGCTGCGCAAGATCCAGGAAGAAGCGCTCGAGTGCCAGACCGTCGACGGCGTCACGCGCGTCAGGGGTGACGGCCCCGCCGTGCGCTGGCACGACGAGCTGAGCAATGTACCGCACGCGCCGAGCCTCTTTGTCGCGCAGGAGCTCTTCGACGCGCTGCCTGTGCACCAGTTCGAGTACACGGACCGGTACGTTCGCCTCCATCTCCATAGTCTGTTGGCCACTGTCTAACCTTGCTTGTCAACCGCAGCGGCTGGTGCGAGCGGCTTGTGGACGTCGACTACGAGGACGGCGAGGACCACTTCCGGTTCGTGTTGTCACCGGGGCCGACGCCCGCCACGCGCGTATACATCGGACGCGAGAAGCTGTTCGACCCGTTGGCGATTCTCCCAGCGCTGGCGAGCGGCGAGCAGGCAGCGACCGCCGTTCCTCAGCGCCTGGACGTGTTCGCGGCCAACGACTCGCCCGTGACTACGGCCGAGGCGCAGGTGGGCGACCGCATCGAGATCTCGCCCGTGGGCATCGCGCTGGCGCAGGACCTGGCCAAGCGCGTGTCGCAGCACGGCGGTGGCGCACTGCTCGTCGACTACGGCCACGACCGGCCGTCGCCCGCGAGTCTGCGCGGCATCCAGCACCACGAGTTCGTGAGCGTGCTGCGCGAGCCGGGCGACGTGGACCTGAGCATCGATGTGGACTTCGCGACGCTCAAGCGGTACGCGACCATGGAGCCGGGCGTGGTGGCCTCCGGTCCGATCGGACAGGGCCGCTTCCTGCGCCACATGGGCATCGAGCACCGGCTCGCGGCGCTGCTGCAGAGCTGCGGGGACGACGAGAAGCAGGCCGAGGAGCTCTTCTCGGCCTACGAGCGGCTCGTGGAGCCCGAGCAGATGGGCAACATCTTCAAGGCCATGGCGCTCACGCGGGCGGACATCGGCGAGCCCGTCGGCTTCGAGCCCGAGCCGACCGAGCAGTGAGCTACTCCTCGACATACCCCCATAACTTGGTCGCAATAGGTGTCTTACAAGCGACAAGAATGCAATCGATCGAGATCGACAAAAAACACGAGAAACTATAGGCACAAAGCCAGCACCAAAACCTTAACTTAACGGGAGGCACGCGAGCAGCAGCGCTGCACGCCTACCCAGACCCGTACGCGGCCGCCTTCCGACTTCTAAACAACTTAGAGCTTGAGCGGGCCGTGGTTCGGCATGTACTTCTCGTGGTTGCCGTCCAGCCCGAGCGAGCCGTCCGCGCGCATCTGCGCGTACACCTCACGCTCGTACTTGGTGAAGCCCCACTTCTTGGAGCCGAGCACCTTCTGGCGACCCGGGAACTTGAACTTGGCACGACGCAGGGCCTCAACGACCGCGGGGCCGAACTGGTCCTTCGAGCGCACCGAGATAATCGGCTGGCCGATAGCCACACGGGCGGCCGTGCCCTGCGGCTTGCCGTAAGCGTGGCGCATACCCGTCTGCAGACGATCGGCGCCGGCGCACGAAAGCATCTTGTTGATACGCAGCACCTGGAACGGGTGGCAACGGATGCGCATGTGGAAGTTGTCCTTGCCGCAGTACTTGGTCAGGTAACGGTTGGCAGCAACGCGGGCGGCCTCGAGAGCCTCCGACGACAGCTGCTCCTTCTCATCCGACACAAGATGGGCCACGAACGGGAACGTGTCCACCGACGCCTTCTTGTTGCCCACGTCGTAGATGCGGATCTTGGGGTCCGGCACGCCGCGGCAGAAGCGCGACTTGATGAACGGCTTCTTGTTCTGGAAGCGGTAGCACTTGGCAGGACGGCGGCCCATTTTGGCTGGCAGGTGTTCTTTTCGGCTGGCAAAAGGAGCAGTGGCCGCCTGCGATGGGCGATGAAAGGAAGCGAGGGCCAACCACCGTTTTTACGACTGCGACAGGGGGTAATTACGCAATCCGAGCGTCACACCCGCGGCGAGATCTGATTGGATGGTTTTTATTTTGTCTCTCTCTGTGATTGCGTAGACGAATCGCGCACTTCTGACTTCAGCAGAGTGATGGACGTTGAAGCATCCTCGATGGTGAGTGCGGGTCGCTCGTCCCAATCACTTCATCCGCTCGCCTTCCCCCACTTGCTCTCATGTCACGTCCTCACCCCCAATGCACAGCCAGTCAAACCAGGGCCAGGGTCGTGCTGTCGCGAGCAGTAGGGCACACCAGGAGAGTTGTCGTGGCGATCGTTTGTCGCTGTCCTTGGATTCAAACATGTGCCGCATGCACTCATGTATCTAGCGCAGCGCTGGAGCCGGCCCCTGCGATGGGCTTCACGGCTACTGTGCTGCAAAGTTGGTTCGCACTGGCGTTTCTACAAGGATGCATCATCTTGGTCGATCCCGTGCCGCATATCCAGCCAATAGAGCTGGTCGTTGGGCTGCAACGTGTAGGAGCAACTCCGAAACGAACTTTCCGCGGCGTTGTAGGAGGGCGACCAATCTAGGCTATCTCTACCAAGTTTGCTCTGAGGTCCTGTTTGAGACAAACAGCAGCAAGATATCGAACTCCATTCAGTGCAAGTATTTTGGCTCTGTGTTGGTCTGATCATCAGAGCACATGCAAATTCCTCAGCATTGCATGAGTCTAGCTGGCGCTGAGGAAGTGGCTAATGCATCGGATGGCGCATTTGTACAAGCACCTTAGCCTGTATGCACAGGAAGACACCACCGAAATCGACTGGCACTCGCTCAATCGCCATCCACCGATTATCCATCTGTGCAAACCTTGATGAACAGGATATAACTCAACACGAGCTCAAGACTCAACTCGACAAGAATGGGTGGCGCCAACGCCGGCTGGCTTGTTTCTGGTGGTTTTACTCCTAATGGTACAGTGTCTGGCGCGGCGCGCAGTGCATACTATGGCAGACGGCGGCTCTCCCGTTGCTCTTCGAAGCCCGATTTAGCCCGACGGATCGGGTGGTACTGGCGCAAAAGCGGCCTATCTGGGCTGCTGCACGCGGCCGACGCGCGTCGTCTTCTGCCGGCGGCCCTCGAACGAGCGCTTCGGCACGTCCTTCTTGTGGAACGACCCGCGGCGCTTGACCTGCACCGGCTTGACGTCCTCTTCATTCACGTCCCGCTCGTGGAACTCCTCGCGGTGTGTGCGGCCTGCAGTCCCAAAAACAGTAGACGAGTCAGCACAAGTCGATACCACAATCACATGCACAATAACTGCACTGCCACGCACGCTTCTCGAGCCACTGCACCGTGTCGCGCAGGTGCACGGCGTTCTCGACGTCGTGGATCAGGTGGTTGATTTTCTCCATCTCCTCCAGGTGTACGCGCTCGCGGTCGGGCAGCGCGCTCGTGCCGAGCGAGTCGGCGTGGTCGAACTCCTGCAGCAGCACGAACCCGTTGTCGCCCGGCTCGGCCGCCACGGGGACGGCGTAGTGGAACCGGTTGTTGACCGGACTCCACCGCACGCGCGGGATCGAGTCCATCATGCCGACCTCCGTGTTGACCATCATGGACATCGCCATGGCTGCGGCTTGGGCGGCTGGCTCTCTTGGTGTTTGCTGTTCTTTCGCTTCGATGCTTGTTGGCAAGTGAGCCGCTTGGGGAGGAGCGCGGTGCTGCCGCCGGTCGGGATAAGCGCTTGAAGGCGCGCGGAACCGCACCCGCCCCAAAGACAAGGTCGCCGCAAAGAAGTACGCCAGCTTCAACGTACATATCATATATTAGTTTTATGGATCCAACAATTGTAGATGTAGATTTAAACAGTAAAATACATTGTATCATCACAAATTATAAACATCAATTATAGTCCTAGTATTCAATATAAAAGGCAAAGCATGTGTGCAGGCGGTGCGACGATGCCGCAGGTGTCAACGCATTTAATTCTCAGCCAATCCGCATGCGCCATTTGACAATCCTCCCCTTTGATTGGCCGCTTCATGCCGATCTTGTCGCCGGTAAAAATTCGAACCGGTGACAGGTCGCTCAATCGTCGGTTTCTTTGCAACGCGATCCTCGAAACGAACCTTGTTTCGGAGATTATCCAGCAGATTGCCTCCCTACTTTTGCAATTGAATCGACGAGAGTGATGGTAGCGACTGGTTGCTGTTCCGCAACTTCAACTGCTGCCGCGATGATCCGCGCAAGCCAAGCGTCCCCGTTGCTGCTGCTGCTGCTGCTGCGTTTGCTGCTGCAGCTACGGTCGATGTTGCTGCCATCGCCGGCGGCGCCAGTGAGGGACCGCCGCGGCCTCCGAGCGCTGGGGACGGCGACGCGACCAGGAAGGTGGTCTTGGTGGGCAGGGCGTGCCAGCGGATGGGCGGCGTCCGCGACGGCGGCAGCACATTCAGCCGTGGGACGGCCGCGTGTCTGGTGACCGCGGAAGATGTCGGCGGCAGCTCGCTGGCCGCGTCGCTGTCGCCGCTGTCGATGGGGTCTGAGGGTGTCCGGGGCGAGCGCGATTTGATACCCAGGAGCGCCTGCATCTCAGTCTTGATGGCGGCCCAGTCGTCGTCCACGGCCGATGGTGGCGCAGCCTGTGGTGTTGGCACAACCACATCCGACTGCTGCGGAGAAGATTGGACCTGGACAACTGGTGCGCTCACCTCGTCCGTGTGGGCGAAGGGGGCTGGCTGCTTGATTGGGCTCCAGAGTCCTGCCGGCGCCTGCTGCCTCGCGGCGAACACCCTGCCTGCGCAGTAGTTCTGCGCCGCGACCGCGAGCGGCGGTGCCAAGACGTAGTTGGCGTCTAGCGTGTCGTTGGACGCGAACAGCTCAACGCGCCTGACCGCCAGTGGGTCTGCGTACGTCAGGGCATCGCAGAACCCCGCCTCTTGCACCATGTCCATGGGGACGTCGAGGTTGGGGAAGCCCTGATTCCGCGCCGCGCCGTGGCGGTGGAAGCCCCCGTTGTCGCGATGCAGTTTCCCTGTGAGCGAGTGGGACGAGCGAGAGGTGGCTAAGCCGAATGTCGAAGCTGATGTTTCGAGGTCTAGGTTGAAGTCAGGGGCGAGCCGCCACATGGAGCTCGACACACGAATCATCTGGTCGAGGTCGATTGGGACGGTCGCTGAAGGCTGAGCCGCAGGAGCAGCAACGACATAGTCTCCGTCATCGGGAGCGTGCATGATCTTCAGAAAATGCTTCGGCCGAAGTTGGATCCATTCACCCAGTCGCGGCTTTCGTGGTACAGTGTCGCCGCTGTCGATGGTTGGTTCGGAATGGGACTGTCGAAGCACGTATCTCGCTTTATCCAACTTGGTATCTGCTGCCCACGGCCGAGGATACGCTCTGTCGAGAGTTTGGCCGCGTTTCCACGACTTGGACTGCTCTTGCGCAGTCAAAATCGAGACTGTGACGCAGCCAGTTGGACCAGTGAACGGTGAGCCAGTGGGGGAAAGCCATTCGGCGGCGCGGAACAACGGGAGCAAGCTCCGGAATACTGAAGCCGACGCCTTGTTCCTTCCAAGTCGGGTCGTATCTGGGAACGACGCCGTGTTTGAAAGTAGTCGCACAGCGTGGAGGCACCATACCGTTATTCGAGATGCGTTGCCGTCCTCCGGGGTGTTGACCTGGTCGTCGTCAAACAGAGTCGTCGACACCACCGGGAGGCTTCTCCACAGCTCGCTGTCCCGTTCAAACTCACCAGTCGAAACGTCCGGGTGAGCGGCGTGGCGCATGGCGTCTTCTTCTTCTATCGCACGTTGGCGAGTGCTACAAGTCAAAGCGACCAGAGCGTACTGAGGCAAATTAGCCGTCTCCTCGATCGCTTGCCCAGAGAACCAGGGCAGCTCCAGCAATTGTATGGTCAAGGCCTCCGTCAGTAGCCGTTTGTTGAAGCGGAAGCGGAGATATGCCGTCAGCAATACGACTACCGCAAGGCGGATCGATCGCGGCAAGCAGTTCACCTCGTCTACGCGGATCAAGGGCATCAGGCAAGCGTCCGACGCGCGCTTCGACGGCGCAAACTGGGCGTGGGTATTGTGAACGACTGCTTCTTCGTTGTGGAACATGACAATGTAGCGCAGCCGGCTCAAGTCCTGAAGCAGCTGGCGTTCGGGTTGTTCTTGGATCGCGTCCAGCATCTTGGCGACATTGGGCTGTTCGTGCGCGAAGCTGAAGGTGTTGGATCCGTTGCAGGACCACAAGGCAGACGACTGACTGGCACCTCTTGAAGTTGAAATGCTAGCGAGCTCGAATGAAGCGAACTCCGTTTGGGCTTGCTGCCGCTCCAACGCCGACACGTAGTGTCCGTTCAATGTCCAAGCGTTTGGGAGTATCGCGACGACCTTCTTGTGGTATCGCTGCTGAGGTGCGCCATCCTCAAGCAAGTGTGGGTTCCCAGCGAGTCTCAAGTCCAACACATGAAGGCCACGAAGACAGAGGAGGGCGTCGAATGTGAGTTGGTTGTGCTCCAACCACAGGAACCCGAGAGCGCGAAATGAAGCGAGCGGCTCGATCATAGTCAATCCATTGCCGCTGAGATCGAGGCGCCACAAGTTGCGGAGTTGCGTGATTCCCGTGAGATCGGCGAGACGATTGTCGTTGAGGTACAGCGATCTCAGAACGGCGCAGTCGTCAAGGTACTTGACGCACTCGAGCCCCGCGTTGGACAGGTGGAGCGCCACCAGGTCGGGCAGTGGTCCTTTCGCACGGTCGCGAATCAAGGTCGGCGCCGGCGTACGCATGGTGCAATTGGACGAGCTGGCGCATTGAACGTCGACGGGAGCAGAGTGGGGAACGCAAAAATTGCGTTCCCAGAATAGATGTTTGGCGAATGTGTTCGTTGCTATCTGTAGGCTTGCGTACTGAAGCCATCCGAGACTGATGTGCGCTCAACTGGCAAATATCACTCTGCGCCACGCCATAGCTAGCACAATTCAACGGAATGGCGCAAATCTTCGTCGCTGCCACCAGCAAGTCCGTGTACTCAATATTCGCCCACTGCCTGGCTTGATCCACAACAATTGGCTACTGATCACAAACCTCAAACTCAACACCTTCAAGAATAGCACCACAGAGCACGGACGCACTTTGGTTCCCGGCGACCAATGGCCAAAGCAGGTTAGGATCATTATGCCAGACACATCCTCCAACGCACCGCCAGCAACTAGTCGATGACGCCCACTCTTCATGCTGCACCGATGACATTCAATCACAGCTACTTTGAGTGGCTTCTCTTTATGTTAGTGAAGCTACACCACCCTTGAACGAAAACGCTTCGTCCACAGAGCTTATCGCTTTCATATTCCAGCTCTATTAGCGGTTTGCGTGTAGCCACTTCATTAGAGCCTAATGCCCGTGTCTTGCAGCTAATAACCTTAGCATTCGTCCGTCGACGCTTTATCCGGTTCACGTGCAGACATTTCACCACAATCAGATGGCCATTCTTAGCAGTCGAATCCATCGCTCTCGCCGTGCAGTTCTCTGAGCGGTTCGAGTGCAGCCATTTCACCACATTCAGATGACCATTCCCAGCGGGTGTGATGGAGTGATTGCACAAGAACCGCAGAGAGGGCTGCACGACAAGAGCGATGGACTTGGCCACCAAGAAGGGCCACCTCGGTATAATGGAGTTCCTTTAGGCGAATCGGTCGGAAAACTGTACAAAGTATGCGATGGACTCAGTCAGATAACCATTCCCAGCGGCCGAGTCCATAACATCCGTTGTACACCCCTCCGTGTGGTTCGAATACAGCCAACGTACCATCTCCGGAAGCGGCATATCCAACGCCCACACGCTCGTCAACATCTTTCCATGCATTCTCGCTGTCCGGACTTGCAGAACTTGAGCGGCTGGTGTTAGTGGAGAACAATTAGGTGCGAATAGACTTGAATGGTTGGATGGAACTTCCAAAGTGTGTTCTTCACTGATGCGCAGTCCACGAGGAGGAAACTCCACAGTTCAAAATCCTCGTTGACGCACACGCTGCAGAGCCGCTCGTCTCCACCAGACAGGATGGTCGTCGTGTTTCCTGGAAACACTCCAACAGCCCACCAAGCGTCATGACAGGAAATACGCAGTCTCCCATTCCCGGGAAACCTCAACGGAGCGCGCGCGGTGCACAGAAATCTCGATTCTGGTGACTGGGTATACTCCAATCGGCGTCATCACACATCATTCATAGCTGGTGAGTGTTATCTCGGTCAATTGATCGCGCTGCGGCCCGTACGGGGGTTCCAGTGTACTTAACCATATCATCCAACTCACCACCAATCTCCAGTCGGTGTCACGTGACCTTTAGAGACTTTATTATCAATGTGCACAAGTTCGGAAGGGCACTTGACCTGATCTTCAAACGCAAATACCAACAAACTCTAAACAATCCATCTTCTTCTTCTTGCTGCACCGTAGACACTCAACCACAGAGATCTTGACGCCTTCTTCTCCTGTACCCGCGACTGCATCACCTCCAGATGAAACTGCTCAGCCTGGAAAGTCCATCGCTCTCGTCATACAGCTCTACAAGCGGTTTGCGTCAACCCACCCCGCCACATCTTGGTGACCACTCTTATCAGCCAAGTTCACCGTTCTCGTCCTACAGTCCTTGTTGTAGGACGCGTACACCCACTCCATCACACGCAGGTGGTCCAACTGAGCGGCCAAGTCCATCCCATTCATCAGGCGACCCTCGGAGCGGTTCAGATGCAGCCACTCCACCACCTCCAGGTGTCTGTTTGTTATAGCCGAGCTCATCGCGTTGGACATGCAGCCTTCAGTGCGGTTCGCGTGCAGCCACTTCACCACCTCCAGGTGTCCGTTAGCTGCTGCCAAATTCATCGCTTTTGTCGTACAGCCCTCCGAGCGGTTCGCGTGAAGCCACTGCATCACAGCGAGGTGTCCACCACCCGCGGCCGAGTTCATCGCACGCCCCTCTCTACGGGTCCGATGTAGCCACAGCACCATCTTCAGATGACCCCGCTCAGCAGCCGAGTCCATCGCGTACGTCGTGCAGCCCTCCGATGCAGCCATTCCACCACTGCCAGATGGCCCCCTCAGCAGCCAAATCCATCGCTCTCTTCGTACAGCCTTCTTTGCGGTTCCAATGCAGCCACATCACCACCTCCAGGTGTCCATTAGCTGCAGCCAAACCCATCGCTTTTGTCGTACATCCCACTGAGCGATTCCAATGCAGCCACTTCATCACAGCGAGATGACCATTCGCGGCCGCTTCGTCCATCAGTAGTTCACCACAGTGAGCGTGACACGCATACACACACCAATAGGTCGCGTGCACTCGAGCCAGTGCACCCAGCCACATCTCGCCGCTTTGTGCAAACACACGACGACCCCAGAGCAATCCAGTAGCTCCGATATAAGCTCCTGCACATGCTCTGGAAACGGCAGCTTCAACGCCCGTACGCTCGTCAGCATGTCCCCCCGCATCCTCGCTGTCTGAACAACGGATAGCGCCGTGCTTCTGTTGCTGCTTCAGCTGCTGGTTCTGCTGATGCAGACTGAAAACGAGATATGCCTGGAACAGTGCACGGTGCTGATTATCCGAATGACCCCAACTGCTTGTGGTGATTGGGTTCGCATCAATGGTACACTGTGCCACCAGATCCCACCCAGTCCATTGTACGGAGGCTTTAGTGTACTTGACCACATCACTCCAAGCTTCAGTCGGTCACGCGAGCGCATTGGGGACTCCATCATCGATGTGCACAAGTTCAGTAGGTTATTTGACCCGTGCTTCAAACGCAAATATCATACCTGCTCGAAATGATCCGTCTTCTTCTTCTTCTTCTTCTTCGTGCTGCACGGTCGACAAGCAAGCACAGACATCTCGAGCGCCTTATCATTCAGCAGGTGCAACTGCACCGTCTTCAGATGACCACGCTTCGTTTGCAGAGTTCATCCCTCTCACCCTACATCTCTACTAGCTCTTTGCGTGTAGCCACTCTGCCACAGCTTGGTGACCACTCTTATCGGCCAAGTTCAGCGCTTTCGTCGTGCAGCCCTCGCTGCGGTTCGCATGAAGCCACTGCACCACAGCCAGGTGATCGTTAGCTGCGGCTGAGTTCATCGCATCCGCCGTGCAGCCCTCCGAGCGGTTCGCATGCAGCCACTCCACCATAACCAGTTGACCCCTCGAAGCAGCCCGGTCCATCGCTATCGTCGTGCAGCCCTCGCTGCGGTTTGCGTGCAGCCACTGCACCATCTCCAAGTGGTTCCCCTCAGCAGCCCAATCCATCGCATTCGTCGTGCAGCCCTCCGAGCGGTTCGCGTGAAGCCACTTCACCACTTTCAGGTGTCCGTATCTTGCAGCCCAGTTCATCGCTCTCTTCGTGCAGCCCTCCGAGTGGTTCGCGTGCAACCATTGCACCACATCTAGATGGCCATTCGCGGCCGCCTCGTCCATCACTTTATCGCCATAGTGAGCGTGACACGCGCACACACCAGTAGGCCGCGCGCGCTCGAACCAGTAGACCCAGCCACATCTCGCCGCTCTGTATGAGCACACAACCCTGGAGCAATCCAGCAACTCCGACACCAGCGCCTGCACCTGCTCCGGAAGCGGCAGATCCAACGCCCGCACGCTCGTCAGCATGTTGTTCGTGAAGAACAGCAAGGTACGAGTAGACTTGAGTGTTTGGATGGAGTTTCCAAAGTGTATTCTTCTCCGATGCGCCGTGCACGAGGAGGTAATCTCACACCTCTTAACCCATGTTTACCCACACGGTGCAGAACCGCTCGTCTCCACCGGAAAGCTTGTTTGTTAGGTTTCCTGGAAACTCTTTAGGAACCCATCGAGTACTATGTGGGTTCTTAATACCTGGAAGCCTCATCGAAACGCGCTCGCCATTCTGTTATGGATAACGGATGTCGGTACTTTACTGGTGTTGCTGCAGACTGAAAGCGCGATAGGATTATCACCCACCTCAACGCTCACTTCTGACGACTGGATGCGCTCCCATTGGCTTTCCGGATACCACCCAGAGCAGTTCCAAGCATGCACTTTCTCGAAGGACATGAGTCATCAATTGAGGGGAACTCGAAAAGAGCTCGGTGATTGGGAAGAGCACCAGCTATCGAATCAAGACTCGCCAACTCGGCAGTACCTCCAATCTATGCGCATTTACCGAAACGATCATGACTGGAGACAGCAGTCGCCATGCGACGCGTACTATCGCAAGTAGGCCGATCAAGTCGACCTGAGGAGGAGGGATTGGAACTTCTGTTCGTCTCAAAAGAGCGTACAAACTAGGCTCGCACATCTTGAAGCGAGCACACTGGAACCCACGCTTGAACGGGGAGAGACTGGACGATCACAGCCGCTGGGACTCGGACTCATGACGATGGCTGCCGTTCTCCTCTTCGATCAACTGGAGAAATCAAGGAGCCGACAATATCCAAAGTGCAAACAAAAGTCTGAGATACCCCGCACCCGAGAGTAGAGATCTCATATCAGGCAACACGTCGACAGCAGCAACGAATCGCTTTGTATCCGATTTGTGCTGAGAGGTCAGTTTTAGACTAAATGGTGTGTGTTTGTCAAGGTTCTGAATTACTGCAACAAAAGCAGCGCTTCTAGGTCGCGAAGTTGAAGTCGGTCTGTCCTCGGCGCGGGAGAATCGAGGCCGGAACGCGATGGGGCTTTCGGCGAGCCGTGTCCCTGAAGACCACCGCCATTCATCATTTAGCATGGGCTCCAACAGCAGCAACGTCTTGCTCCAGACAGACGTACCCATTGCTGGACCGCAGCGATCGTATGCCGGACAAATCTGTCAGTGACTCGACCCGACTGTCTGCCTGACCAAGAACTGTGGTTGGGGTCTCCAGTTGCTGATTGCCTCTTCGTCCTGCAGCTAGGCTCGCACTCCACATCTCGTCGAAGTTGACGAGCGAGACAGATGTCGGAGGCTGCCCGAGCAGCGCTGGTTGGCTCAGCGCTCGGTTCAGAGGCGCTGTCTGGACGCGCTGCGCCTCGGACTGGCGCGTGGTTTCTCTCTCCGTCAACTCCTGGCAACGCGATTTCCACTTACTGCACCGCTTCTACACATGTCCAAGGACGATCAAGACGAGGCAGGGATGCAGTTGGGGGGCTGGGACTGCCTACCTGTGCGAGATCGTGGAGCTTAGTGAGATGCTGGTTCTCGCGCCGGAGCTCGTCGATGGTGTGGCTGGCTTGCTCTTTCCATTCCTGCTCCTCCTTGCCGGCGTGTTCCTTGAGCTTCTGCATTGCGCGCGACGCTGAAAGCTGCTGCTTCTTCATGGTGGCCACTTCCTGGAGCCGCAATTGACTCTCCTGCTCAAGGATCTCGTTGGCTACCTTCTGCTCTCCGTCGCGCAGCAAGCGTTAGGATTCCGTTCGCAACAAACGAGACAAAGCGATCGAGATGGGCCAAGACGCGTACCATGTCCTGGAAATGTTTGGCCTGCTGTGTGAAGCGTTGCATGAGATTATCGACGCCGATGCTCTGCAACTGCAACTCGTCCTTGAGCTTGGCGTTGGCGATCAGTGCGTTCTATGGTGGCAATTATATCCCCAGCGATCGCCAAGCCATGAACCGGTTACACAGCGCCAGCGACCGATCTGCGTCACTTCAAGATTGTCATACCTTGCTTTCTTCGGACATGGCGTTGAAAGCCTTCTTCAGATAGTCGGCGTCCAACTCCTGGAGGGCCTTGCGGAAGGTCTGCCATCGTGAATCGCGAATAGACGAGCAAGTGAGTCGAATATTGCTCCACCTCACCATCCCTCAGCACGTTGCAGCAACACCTTCTCGAGCGCCATCTTGTGGTTGAACATGTCGAGCCGAACCTTGTGGATCTCTTCGGCGTGCGCGCGGCGCTCAACCTCCAGTTCATCCACAAGCCGCTCGACGCGGTCACGCAGCGCGGCGTTGGCTGTCTCGAGCACGTCGTAGGCCTCGACGTGCAGCTCGAGCTCTTTGGAGCGTGCGCGCAGCACCTCGACATCGTGCTCGGCTTGCAGACGCAGCGACTGGTGCTCGTCGTCAGCCAATCGCAGCGCCTCGACGTGCCGCTCGGCCTCGCGCTGCAGCAGCGCGTCCATGGCGTTGAGCTGCTCCTGCTTGGCCTTGTTGTCGCGCGTCATGCGCTCAATGATTTTGGCCTCCTCGCGCAGCTGCGCCTCAGCCTCCTCGACGCGCTTGCGCAGCTCATCCGTGCAAACGCCAAGAGTCAAGGAAGCAATCAAGGAGATATAGAAGGACAGCACTGCGAACAAGGACAGCAAGAGTGTGGAGAGGATATTCATTGGTGGCGATGAAGGCGTCCTTGCTTGGGGATGGTGCCTTCTTGCGACTCGATCTGCAACACGACGGGTATCAGAGGGCTGCCAGGAGCAGAGGGCAGCACATTGGCGGTCACTTCTTCGGTCCCATCGACGCTGGCGGCGAGGAGGCAAACGGATTGATCCCTTGCCGCACCAAGAGAGAGCGATAGCGAAAGCGAGCGAACACTCAACTGACGATCAAGAGGCTATAAATATGTTCGGGCAAAATTGCTGCATCCAGCAACTGGATGGTGGTGTGACAGAGCGGTTCTCCCGCGACCGAGGAAATCGGGTCTACCAACGACGATATCACTAGACCTAGACATTCAGAACTCTGGTGGGGACGGCGTTGCTGGCAAGATGGCATCGCTGGTGGCGAGACTGAAGAGCAAACCTGTATCTGCGACGTGTGTGAGCTGAGACCGGCGCCGTCAGTCTTGAGCGATTGAGTACTGACACAAGTGATCATGGCATCGCGCGACTTCCTGCGAACCAGCTGTTTGTCCGCCCCGCATCATTGCTTGAGTCATCGGCGACAGCTGGCGACGGTTTATCACCATCAGGAGACTGCCTTTACTGCTGTTTCACCGGTCCGTTTTTGCTGTTTCCGGCCTTTTCACCGGCTCACTTGGGTCGTTGCTCGCTCTCACTCGAGAACGCAGCGCCACGAGAGCAAGCGGGCTCGATCACAGGGATGCGGACCCTCCACAAGCTGGTCGCGGTGACCGCCGTGTGGATCGCGGCGGCCTCGAGCGGCGTCTACGCGGGGGGCAACCCCGTGTCGTACTCGTTCGCTGATACGGACGTGGATCAGTCGGACGTCGGCGTGGTGGTCGCCGCGGGGTCGGACAGCGGCAGCGAAGCCGGCAAGACGCCGTGTCCATCGCTCGTGCAGCCAACCACGGCCGCGCCAACGCCGGCCACGATCACGGACGAGAGCTCGGCCGAGCAGACTGATGTGTCCACGACCACCGACAGCTCCAAGACGCCATGCCCGTCGCTAGTGCAGCCGACGCCGGCCGCGACGACGGACACGGACGACGACTCGACCGAGCAGACCGACACGACCACTACCACGGACAGCGGCTCGGGCAAGACGCCGTGTCCATCGCTCGTGCAGCCGACCACGTCCGCGCCAACACCAGCCACGACCACGGACGAGAATTCGGCCGAGCAGACCGACGTGTCCACGAATACCGACGACACCACGTCGGAAGCCAAGACGCCATGCCCGTCGCTCGTGCAGCCGACTGCCACTGCAGCACCGGCGGCCACACCGGCGGCGACTGCCACCGCCGCACCGGCAGCCACACCAGCGGCCTCGAGCCCAACGACTGACACGGCGACCAAAGCTCCGTGTCCGACGCTGCCGCAACCGACGACCGCTGGACCGTCAACCGCAGCTCCGAGTAGTGCTCCGACGTCCGCGCCAGCGGCAACCAAGGCGCCGTGTCCGTCGCTGCCCCAGGCCACCGATTCAGCCACGCCGGCGCCGACGACCGTCGACGACGAGGACACCGCGGATGGACCGTCCCCGACCCCCGCAGCCAGTTCCACCGACGCGCGGACGCCGTGTCCGACACTGCCGCAGCCCGACGACGACAGCAGCAACAGCTCCAAGGCGCCGTGTCCGACGCTTCCGCAGCCGACGCCGTGCCCGTCGCTCCCGCAGCCGGCGGGTTCGTCCGCTAGCGGTGACGACAACGTCGGCGAGGACGCCAAGACTGCCAGCGGCTCTCCGCGGTCGGTCGTGGCCGCGCTCCCGACGCTGGTGGCGCTGGCGGCGACAATGGTGGTGCTCGCTTGAGGAGAGCCCTAGAGTAAACTTATCGTATTGTGACGCTTTTGACATAGAATTCGACACATCTTTGCTTTATTTGCATTTATTATCCTAATCAATCGACTATTTTTAGGTGGTGCGTGCGTGCGTACAGTCGGCTTTGCCCCAGCCCGCACCCCCAGAATCGCGTGGCAGTGCCCCGGCACCATGCGGTCGTGATCCATACAAACGCCAAGTCAAACCAGCCAAACATCGTTCCCCTAGTCGCGTTCAACCGCACGACACCTGCGCCAGCTGGCCGACTTCCGACAGTGCCGCGCCGATCACGCCGCACCTTTTGGCGACTGTATGTCGGCTGCTACGCCCGACCGCCGCGCCGCCTGCCGGCACAGGCCCGTAAAGAGCATTCGAGCGCACCACCCGGATCGGTAGAGGCCCCACCGGCACCAGCTGCTTTCGCTGCACCCGCTCGCCGCGCCTTTGAATTGGGTCGAGCAGTCCGCCGGTCCGCGGCCGGCCGGGCATCCGCTAGAATCGGTTTTCCCGGCCGCGCTCCACACCGATCGGTCCGCGCGCGCGATCGGAGCCAGCAGCCAGCGTCGGCACGCCGCGGACGTCAGCGCCTTCCTCGCCCCGGATCTCAGTCTCGGTACCCCCACAGCCCCGCATGTTCAAGCCGCTCAAGCTCGCGGTCGCGGTCGCGGCCTGTGCGGCACTGGTCGGCGCTCCCGCCGCCGTCTCGGCCGAGCGCATGATCTCCTTCTCGGACTACAGCGGCTACGACGCCGGCGAGGTGGCGGCGGACGCGGACACGTCGGCGTCGGCGGCCTCGACCAAGGCGCCGTGCCCGACGCTCGTGCAGCCGACCGAGGCGCCGGCCGAGACCACCGCTGCTCCGGCTGAGACCACGGCTGCTCCGGCTGAGACCACCGCGGCCCCGGCCGAGACCACAGCGGCGCCGTCCACCAAGGCTCCGTGTCCGACGCTGCCGCAGCCGGCGCTGTCCGCCAGCTCGAGCGAAAGCGGCAGCGGCAGCGGCAGCGACGTCGGCACCGTCACCAAGGCGCCGTGCCCGTCGCTTCCCCAGGCCACCAAGGCTCCCTGTCCGTCGTTGTCGGTGGCCGGCAGTGACTCGGCCAGCGCCGACGCCGACGCCGGCAGCGACAGCGCGGCGGTGGGCACTGCTGCTGCCTCGGTCGTGACGGTCGCGCTGGCCGCGTCCGCTGTTGCGTACCTAGTCTAATCCTCACCTGCTGCTGATGGCGAGTGTGGGACGAGAGCGGTGCGCTCTGCTGGCGCAGCTCTCGGGTGTCGATGTGTGCTCCGTGTATAATTTAGTCCAATATAGATGGCCGTGCGTGCCGTGGTTCCTCCGAGGCCCGAACGTAGTGGACTGATGAATGCGGCACCGACCACTCGCGTCTCGGCACTTGCTCCATTATGTCTGACTCGATTACCTGCTCGAGACGCTCCTCTCGCCATGCATGGCTCACACGCAATCATTGAAGAAGAGTCGACCACAAGAATCGTGAGTTCCCCAATGTGACCACAAGATAATAAGGTTCGGTCCAATGGCTTTGTGACGCGTTGGGGCGTCGAATGTGCTGCTGCTGGAGCCACGCATAGTCCCGCAAATGCTGTTTGATCTCGTTCGCGCGTGTCCTCTTCTCGGCTCAAATCGGTCGAGCGTATGTGCTACCCTGTTGTGCATCCAGTCTCGATATGTGCATCACGCCTGTACAACTTAAGCCCAAACTGTCCATCGCACTCGTCGAGGATTCAGTATTGCAAAACAGCGAAGTTCATGATGCTGGCCGGAGATGCAAACGGGATTCTGACAGACTTGTAGCTGGCGCCGGTTCTGATGATACAGTACCTAATTATGGCGCCAGACTGGACAGGTGCATGTAGCCTGGTAGGATGCTTGTGTCGATATCTCGCCGCCACGTCGCCACGATTCATTTTGTGCTTGAATCAGCAGCCTTGTGTCGACAGAAGGGTACTACTCTGTAAGGTTTACGACACCATCGTTGTAAGACGATCTGTAGTATCGTTTGCATGTGCTGAATGGCGATGCAGTATTCGACGTCAAGCGGCGGTGATGCTAGTGAAGATGGGAGCAATACTCTAGATCTCTTTGCCTTCGTTCTTGTTTGACCCTGGATCTCTTCGACTTCGTTCTTGATTGCATGAAGACTACAAGACGGACACCCTCTGATTCCAAGTGCAAACTGGTGTTGTAGACTTGGTCTTTGACTTGACGACCCGACCCACTGAACTGTCCATCAAGGGTGGTCACAGCCTGCAATATACTCGGAGTGCTACCGAAGAAAACTTGTTTCGCTGTGATGATCATCTGCATCGCCGAAGCGCAAATGCGATGACACACCCGAGCAGTCATATTCACTCGAAGCACTCCCTTCAGTATTAGCGTAACTGCTCGTTGCCAATGAACATGTCAATGAAAAGTTGTGTCGTCGTAGGAACGATTCGAGGTGCCAATCAAGCTGTTCTCGGCGCTGCATTATGCCATGGCCTCACAGCACATTTCGAGATCCAGTTCGAATTCGCTGTCACAGTCCGCAATCGTAATAACCGACACGCAACGCGAACCTTGTAGTGGCCGTATGGTTGTCTGGGCGATTCGAGTGACTAGAGGCATCCTGCGAGTGTCAACTCGAGTGCTTTAGCCGAGGTTGTGGACGAATGCTGCGGCACACCTCAGGGTTGAAGCATTCTCATACTCAGAATATTCTGATAATATTCTGATAATATTCTCAGAATGACTGCAGAATTCGTGGCTGTGGTTGGCTATTTTGCTCAACTCAGTCTCAGATCAGGGTTTTGCGCATCAACCCAACACCATGGCAAACGTGCCGGCCTACAAGTCGACCGAGAAGCGATGGAAGCGCGCGAGCGAGGCGGACGCCGACGTCGACGAGTCTCTCTTGGACCCGCAGCGCCTCTCGACCGCTCACCGTGCGCGAGTGCGGTCTGTCGGCTCGTGGACGTCGGGCAGCGGTCGCGAGACTCCAATCCTCGCTCTCGACGGCTTTGGCGAGCAACATGCAGGCTTCTTCGTCATCCCAGGCGCGCTGGACGCGAACGAGCAGCTGCAACTCGCGCATGCATGCCTGTCAGTATGATGTGGTCGCGTTGGCGCCAGTAGTGTCGTGGGTAGCGTGCTCACAAACGGAATGGATGCAGGACCGAGTATACTGAGGAGCCGCACGTAACCAACCTGCACCTGCAGCAACAGCACGTGCCCGAGATCTGGCGTCGCTCCTGCGAGTCCAACCCTGACGACCCGTCCAAGGTGCCGCTATTGGGCAAACTCCACTGGGCCGCGTCTGGGTACCACTACAACTGGACCGAGCGCAAGTACGTCGACGACGACCAGTCGCCGGTGCCAGCCCAGCTCCAGCACCTCGCGTCCAAGGCCGCAGCGGCGTGCGGCATGACGTTGGACGCGCAGGCGGTGATCGTCAACTTCTACAAACCCAAGTCGACCATGGGCGGCCACCAAGACGACGTCGAGGTCACGATGGATCACCCCGTGGTGTCCGTCTCGCTCGGCAGCCGCTGCGTCTTCCTCAAGGGCGGACTCTCCAAGGACGACCCGCCGCTGGAGGTCCTGCTGCGCAGCGGAGACATGGCGATCTTCGGCGGCGCCTCGCGCCTGAGCTTCCACGGCGTCGCGCGCGTGTGGCCCACGCCGTTCGCCATCTCGGCCGAGTCCTGGGATGAGGTCGTCCGAATCGCAGCAGCTCGCGACGACGGGAGCGACATTGCAGACGACCTGCGCGCGGTCCGAACGTACCTGAGCTCGCAGCGCATCAACATCAATATCCGCCAGGTGTTCCCGACACAAGAAGCAGACGAGAGCCAAGTCTGCCGCTCTCCACGGCGTTTGGAGCAGCAATCGTAATAAACGAGGAGATCGGCCGCGGTGAGCGAGTAACTCGCGGTGATACCAACAGGAATCAGGCCAACTGCGAGGCCTCGATGTCGAGCTGTCTTGGAGTGGGTGAGTACTGTCAACGCGCGCAGCTCAGTAGCCGCCACCACTGATCGCTCATTACGGACCTGGCTCACACACGAGACCCGCGATCTTCTGCGTTAACACAACCGCACGGGTTGACCTTGCTACTGGCGAAATCCGCGGCAAGCCATGGCGTGAGCTGCGGGCGGCACAGCGGCGGCGGCGGGGCGGCGCTGACCGCCAGAGCGTCAAGCGGCGGTGGCTGTGCGTTCTCGTTCTCGCGCTGGCCCACCACGAGCACGAAGGCACTCCGCCTCGGTCTGGGAGTGGTCGCTGAAATGTACTGCTTTTGCCATCCAGTCATCCAGAAATAGAATTAGCCATGGCGTCGCCTACGTTTTCGCAAATCGCGACCACGTCGTTCCGGTGGATTCAGTCGGCGCCACTGGAATGCTGCAGCGATCTTTCGCCCATGGCCAGCGCTGGCTGAACGCTCGGGCCTTCGTTTGCGCGGCCGCCGGATCGTGCGCGCTCCGCGCTTCCCCCTCCGTACTCTCGAGGCGAACAGACGCCACCAGCGACGCGTGGCGTGCGCACGCTGTAGATAGAATCAAGCCAGCCGAGGGTGCGAGGCGGCTGAGAATCCTTGAAATTACGTGGATAGGCCATACTATTTCAGTACCCGGATCCCTGGAATTCTCGTCTGTTCTTCATTTGCGCCTAGCACACGCGCAGTTACCGCCCTCGGCCGACTCGCTCGCGATCCTCGCCTGCGTCTGGACCGCACGGCGCCTCCCCCCCTCTCAATCCTCCCTGCCTCAGCACGCCCTCGCCATGGCCGACGCGCCGCCGCCCGCCGCCCCTCGCCCCGACGACGCGCGCTCGGACAACGCGCGGTCGGACGAGAGCCGCCTGGAGCGCCGGCGGCGCCAGTGCCGCGTGAGCCAGCGGCGCTACCGCGACAAGAAGAGCTCACAGGAGTACAATCTGGTGCTGGACGTCAACCAGCTGCGCGAGCGCGTCGAGTACCTGCGCAACTACCGCGCGGCGCTGGCCGCGCGGCGCTGGAGTGACTGGCAGGCGGCGGCGGCGGCCGCGCACAAGGCCGTGCAGCAATACTACGACGTGTTCCGCCACGGACTGCACAACCCCGAGGCGGGCGGCGACGCCGTGCGCCAGTGCTTTGATCTGCAGGTGAACTTCCTGCACGCCTTCATGGACCAGGACGTGTGCTTCGGCCGCTGGCGGGGCATCACCACCGTCGTGCAGCACTGGCAGCGGTACACGACCTTCTTCGAGGAGCTCACGTGGGAGCTCGAGACCGCCGAGGTCGTCGGCGCCAAGACCGAGCCGGTCGTCGTCGTGGAGGGCGAGCTCACGGTCACTGTGTCTTGGGCCGCGCTCGAGAACATCTTCCCGCTCGCGCTCGAGAACGACGCGCTCGCCGAGCAGCTGCTCGGCTGCCAGCTCGTGTGCCCCACCTCGTCCATGTACGCCTTCAACGAGCGCCTGCAGGTCGTGCGCGCTGAGACGCAGATCAACTATCTGTTCGGACTCAACGCCGTGCTCGGCGACTCGCGGCTCACGGCGCAGGTGCTCGGCGCCGCGCACATCGCCGAGTCGCTCGTGATCGGCAACCAGGACGACGGCAACGACCAACTGGACGCCTCGAATCGCGACCAGCAACAATAACGGCTAGAGTGCGACCCGACTCACGAGTGCAGCGTCGAGCCAAGGTTTTGGCTGGGAAAGAGACGCGACGGCGGCGGCGACGCCTGTCTGCGATTTGGTAATCGATCGCCATGTGGACTCTTGCGGTCGCCGAGCGTGGTGACGGGGCGTGCTGTTTCGTCGTACAGATTGACTTGACCACGGTGCAGTGCGGCGGCGTGTGACCCACCCGCTCAAGAGACGCTGCAACGCGGTCATGACAGTTCCAGCCTCGTCGTCCGACCGAAGAGGACATCTACGCCGACTAGTGGTGGGGTCGCATCCTCGACGACCTGCTGTTGTATATGACTACCTAGATGAGATGGGATGTCGAGGCTCTAACGTTGTTGAAATTCGTACAGCGCGCTCGCCGGTGATTCATGGCGAGCTGCGCATTTGGATAAGGCTGCAATGCCGCGCAGGGCATTGTGTGGATGGAAATACACCCTATTCTGTTTATCTGTGCGGATGATGGCGAGATGTGCCGCCATCGATGGTGGTATGTTGAACTGGAGCCGCGTGTCAATCCTCCATCCATTGCCACTGCTGGTCCAGCGACACCATCTTCGAATGTATCGAACCTGCCATGGTATCTATCTGCGCAATCAGTCATTTCAGTTCTCGAAGTCTATCATGGCTGATTCACGACAACTAGGATGCTCAAAGCACAATGCCAAGCAGCAGATCATAGCTCGTTGTTCGACAAATCCGCAATGGAGGTGTGGATGATTCATCTTCGCATGAGCTTCTTGGGCATTCGACGCCAAGATCGCCAAAAAAAAAAGAACAAGAAGGGGAGTATACGTGCGCTGAAGTTGTTCGGTTAATGGGTATACAGACACCGCTCCCACCCGCAATGCATGCTTTATTATAGTTTAATGATTTGAAAAGGTTATCTCGACGATTGGTTTAAATTCGCTTTATTGGTGAGCTTTGGTGGGCTGATCCCGCGCGTTGATTCGTTATAAACGGCATTTTCCTACTAGCTTGCTGCCGCCCAGCTACGTCTTCGGCAGTACATCGACAAAATTCCTTAACTCAGTACACGACGATGAATTATCATACCAATTAATATAATTACATTCGAGATTATTAGTTAGGCTCGTTCCGCACTTTATTCCATCGTCTTTCGTCAAATTCCTATCTAGTGTCATAGCTGTAACTGCCTCCAGTCTGTCGGATCACGCAATAGCCAAAAATTGTTCAAAAGCATTAAACTATAATATAGCATTCGATATTGGGAACAAAGTGGGAGCAGTACATGTAATATGATATATTGCACTTGATCGGTTTCTGGCATTGAAGATCACTCCGTGCAGTACGTTCGACTGACGAGAAAACCTGCAATTATATCAGTACTTTTTCTAACTTATATCAAATATATATTATCTTATATCAGTAAAATCCGCCTCGTTTTGCAGCGTTTTCTAGCGATCGAATCGACGATTGCACCTTTATATTGATTTTTGTATGTATCATGTGCTCGTCTTCCGCGCGCGCTCGGGCCGAAAAACGTAATAAGTACTGATACCAGAGGCTCGCATCCAAGACCCACTGATGTGCGTTACAATTACCCCTCTCACTTTGTCCCCTCGTCCTTCGTCATTTTCCTATTTAATGTCATACCTGCCATTGCTCTCTGCTCAGGTCATTATCAGAACACTATCTGATTTGTCTGATCATTTTCTGAGAATTTGAGTGAATTTTCTCTGATTCTTAGTTGCAATGGTAAATGATAGAATCAGCGGGAGATCTGATCCCTCAATGATGATAAACCATTCAAATTCATTGAACTATAGTATATAATGAGAAGTTGGGGGGACTCAGTGAGAGTGGTACCTGTATTGCGAAGTAGGTTCGCGCGCACCTAGCTGCTTCCTGCGAAAGTCTATGCTGGGTTTTTATGATCGATCACCCACGGGGTTTTTCCCCATGTGCAAAGGTTTTACCCAGCAGCAAGATGGGTTTTAGATCCGTAACCCCGATTTATCGCATTTGACTACCCTTATTAAAAATTCGTAAGCGATACGAGAAATTTTCCTCCACTTTCACCTCGTCCTTCGTCATATCCCTATCTAATGTCATATCTGCCACTCTGCTCACGTCTCCGATATTTATCAACTCAGGATCTGATTTAGCTCCGCGCGAATATGCTGGGGTGGTCGCAAGAATGAGGCGAAATCTGATACCACTGCAATTAGAAACCACTCAAAATCACTGAACTATAATATAGCATGCGATGCAGTAGGAACAAAAATTGGAGTACGGTCTGAGATTTCAGTAAGTTCGATCTTGAAGAAAATTTACATTAACAGCGAACAAGGCCACATTAACAACGAACACGAATCTCATACAGTATAGCGCTTGCATAAATGCGCCTACAAGACGAACATCTTTGAGAGGTCTTGAATACAAAGAAGTACAACCTGATATTATATCAAATTTATCAATACTATCATTTGCAACCTGTGACACTACATATAATAGTATATAAAAGGTTATAAAAAATAGTGTTGTTTTAATTATTGCTCAGTGTAATGAGTAATCCTTGCAATTTCGTAATTTACATTAACCAATGTTGATGAGTTAGCAGCTATTTAGGCACGTAATGGTGCATTTTTCGCTTTGTATCAGTACTCTATTAACCTCTGTCAGTACAAAAATCGACGTTTTTTCGGGATGCTAGCGTGGATTCCTCTTTATATAGGTTTTTGTATACTCGGAAGTTCGCATTTGCATGAACTTTGCAGAGTTAAAAAACCTGGAGTACGGACATGAATGAATAAAGTACTGACACACTGCTTGCCTTTGTCGTCGTCTCTCCCAAATCTTTCCTTGTCCTTTGTCATTAACCTGTCTAATGTCATATATATGACTGTGGGAGAGTATTATCTTACGTTGTTATATGCCTATTCAAAAGCATTGAACTTTAGTATAGCATGTGGTTACAGGAGAGACAAAGTGTGAGCCATGACTTTATTCGTGGGACTATGACTACCAGGTAGTCAGGATAACTGGCGGATGGATGACCGTTGCTGAGAATGTCAGGGTCATTCAGAGGAAGCAAGCGCATCCGGCAAGCACGAACGTCAAGTGAGCGCTATGAGCTACAGAGGAGTTTAAGCTTGGTGAGGTTTCCAACAACAAGACAAAATCACGTCTTCTTTGCGATGAGCAAGTAATTGACCGCGCAAGTGCCAGCTGTGCGACGCGCATGCGTCTTGACGTCGTCGCTCAACGCAGCCTTCTTGATGGCGTACGCCTGGTCGAACAGCAGTCTCTTGAGTCCGCCGCAGGAACGGCCTCGACCTCTGCTTGGGCTAGCGGACTCAGTGCAACTCGCAACGAGTTGCACTGCGCTCGATGGCGCGGCAACGAGGAAACGTCCCGCTACACGCAGCTCTTTCTCCCCGAAAACGAAGAAGATGTGCTTGATGAGATAAAACAGCGGTGGACCCAGCGATTCGATCAGCTCACTGAGCGTATTGCTGGGGTGGTTGATGACACTAGGAGACGGTAGCGCGCTCGCGTTGTTCGCGCACGAACATCTTTCAGCGTTGCTTCTCTCAGGATCCGGCATGTCGGACAAGGCCCACGACTTCCTCGTCCAGTTTTGTCTATAGGAGGCGCATTCGTTCCCTTCTTCAGCACCTTTGTGCAGCACTGGATACTCTTCACATTGCTCCAGGCAGGTGGTGACCAACACGCGGGACGCGACCCAGTGGCCGACACACTTTGCCGAGCACCTGGTCGAGGACGAGTCGATGCAGACGCTGTGCCAAATGTGTCTGCGAGGCTGAAGCATGGATAGTGGATCGCGGCAGTGCCACGGCATATAACAGGTGGACTCAGACACGGTCAAGGTCGGCATGATCGTGTGACTGGCATACGACGAGGTGAAGCGGCGCAGCGATGCGATCGCGAGCGGCGTCGCGCGCTTCGCGGAACTCTCGCGGCTGGCCAAGGTCGGCGTGTTCAGCAAGAATCAGATCGAGAGCTTGCTGATCAACTACGCTTGCAACCGAATGGCGTACGCGCTCGTGCCGCTTTACGACACGCTCGGGCCGGACGCCGTGCCCTTCATCGTCAACCACACGGAGCTGAGCATGCTCTTCTGCGACCAGGACCACCAGTTTCACATCATCATGGACTGCGTGGCCGCGTGCACCACAATGCGTTTTGTCGTGCAGTTCGCGCTCGTGACGCACGAGCAGCGCCACCAGGCCACGGCCAAGAACAACGTGCTCAAGTCGCTCGCGGATATTATGGTGCTGGGCAAGATGGACCCGCTGCCTGTCGATCTGCCGCTCCAGTCGGACGTGTCGACGCTCTGCTACACTTCGGGCACGACGGGCGACCCGAAGAGCGTCGTGCTGCTGCTCCACAACTTCGCTATCGTCGGCGTGCTCGCTGAGGAGCGGCTCGCGATCGACCCGACCGACGCGTACCTGTCGTACCTGCCGCTGTCGTACGTGTTCGAGCACATGGCGCACGCCGCGCTACTGCGTAGCGGCGCCAGCATTGACATCTACCAGGGCGACGTGCTCTTCCTGATGGAGGACCTGACCGAGCTTGTCTCGACCATCTTCGTCTCGGTACCGTGGCTGTTCAACCGCGTGTTCAACAAGATCTCACAGAGCTCAAGAAGCTACTGTTCGACCAGGCGTACGCGACCAAGAAGGCCGCGCTGAGCGACGGCGTCAAGATGCACGCGCATCACGCAGCTGACACTTGCGCGTTCAATTGCCTGAGCATCGCAAAGAAGCCACAAATATGTTTTGTTTGTTTGGAACCTTACCAAGCCTGAACTCATCTGCAGCCCAACGAGCCAACTCGACAACCGTGCTAGCCGGATGCGCTTGTTTCCTCTGAATGACCTTGGTCTTCTCAGCGACGGTCATTCATCTACCCATGACATCTGAGTGCGATACTGTTGAAGTGATGCCTGTCATGGTTGTCAATTGGCTCGGCAACTCAGAATCAGAGAAAGTTCAACCAAATTCTCAAAATACATCAGATGTTGAGCTGATAAATATCTGAGCCGAGAGCAATGGCAGATACGACAAGAACGAGGTGACAAAGTGGGAGCGGTACCTGTTTTTAGGGTTTCTATATCTATTTCACATCCTGTCAAGTGCGTCGTCGTCTGTGGGTGACTTGCCCGTCATGGTGGCGGCGGTGGTGCGGACTGGCGACGAGTACCAGGCGCAGATCCCGGAGCTGCTTTCAGAGGAGGAGCGCCAGCGCATTATCCATACGGCGGTGGCCGCTCCGGCGCCGTACCGCCAGCTCTGGGGCCAGCCACCCGCGGACCGCGAGGACGCCGAAGTGGCGCAATTCCTCACGGAGTTTTCTCGAGTTTCCGAGCTGGAGCAGGTTAGAAACCTCGAGTCAATTTGATGATATATGATACGAACTGAATCACACATTTCTGCAGGCGCTCCAGTGCTTGTTCGACAGCGACTTTGACGTGCCCGGCGCCGTGCAGAGGCTCCATGCCGCGCGTCGCCAGAAGCTCCGCGACCAGCAAGAGGACGCGGAGCGCCTGGGGGACGATGCGTTCGCGGAGGCGCTCAGTACGCATGGGAAGAAGTTCCACCTCGTCAAGGTGAGTGAGGACAGCTAGCGTGTTATGTTAGATCATCCATTTAACTTCAACTTCAACTGCAGCAAGAGCTACCTGGCGCGTCCACCCGCGACGCGGTGCGCCGGTTCTACCTGTGGAAGCCGACGGCGGCGTACGCTCAGTGGCGCGAGCGCGACCAGGCGCGCAAGCGCAAGGAGACGGCGCGGCTGCGGCGCTGGGCAGACGACTCGGACTCGGATGCGCCATCCGACTACCACAACGAGTTCTGCGACCTGTGCTGCACGGGCGGCCAGCTGCTGTGCTGCGACGGCTGCTGCCGCGCGTTCCACTTCAGCTGCGTGTCGCCGCCCATACAGGCCGTTCCGCAGGACGACTGGTTCTGCCAGCGCTGCCGCGAGCTGCTGGGCCAGTCGACGCCGCCAACCCGCCCGAGCGACGAGAACCCCTTCTGTCGCGTCGCAGCGCTGGACGAGCGTAGTGCCGACGTCAGTCGCCTGCCGATGACCCCCAGCGGATCGGACGACGACATCGAGGACAGCGACCGCGACGTAGACGTTAGCGCGCGTCCGTCCGGCAGCCTCACGGACCAGGACGAGTCGGACGACAGCCGAACGAACCGACCGACGGCCAAGAAGCCGCGCGTGGTACTGCCTCCCAAGCCCGCTGGCGCAGTCATCCGTCCTGGCGCGACCTTCGAGTCTGTTCCAACGCTGCGGCCGCCGCTGCAACTCGAGGTGGTGGGCCGCAAGCGCCATCGCAAGCTGGACGCGCCTCGCCGCATCGTGCCACACAAGAAGTGAAGGCCCTAGCTCAGTAACATTCCTTGCATGACTTTATTCTCCCCCGCGATGGCTCGTTCCAAAGACTACCAGACGAGATTCAGGTGACGGTTCGGCGCGAGGCACTCGGCCTCGAGCCCCGCGAGCACGTCGACCTGGACGCCGCCGTCGCGCAGCTGCTGGACGCCCTCGCACTCGACGAAGTTCTTGGGCTCGAGCACGCCGACCACAACGCGAGTCACTCCCGCGCGCAGGCACGAGGCAACGCACGGCACGTTGCCGGATGTGCGGCGGCTGCACGGCTCCATGGTCGTGTACACGGTGGCCCCCTCGGCCTGGAAGTCGAGCTTGGTGAGCGCCACCTGCTCGGCGTGCGTGTTGCCCGGCAGCTCGCGCGAGAAGCCCGTGCTCAGCACGCGGTTGTTGCGCGCCACGACGCACCCGACGCAGTAGGCGCCGGCTACAGGCCCCGACTTGTGCGCCTCGGCGATCGCGAGCCGCATCAGCGCGACATCGCTCGGCTCTTGGGCGTCATCGTCCGCCATGCTTTTCTGTTTTTGTGTGTGACACACTTATCGCAGGAACCTCTCAAAAACCGTCTTTACTCCTTTATTTCATACCCCTTCACATACTGATTCGTCCAAATACTCGGGAATGGCACCATCGATTTGTTTTCGATCCTGTCGAAATCATTCTGACAGTCGCTATACAGTGCTCGCCAGGCCTTATGAACATTGAGTTTTTTTTAAGAAAATTCGAAAATTTTCGATTCTCATAGGCTGCAATTTGACTGGTTAATAGCAAATTCTGAGCTCTTTCGATTGCACTAAGTTGCGTCGCTTAAGGACATCAACTTCCAAAAAAAAATCGGAATATTTATTTTGGCAGTGCGACATATCAAATGAACAAAAACGCCGACTAGTGGAAACATTGCGTAAGTTTGCTCTCAACCATTCATTTGGCGCTACAAATACGTTGATTATAGCTACAACCATTTGGACAACCGTGTCCATTACTTTCATTTTGCGCGGCATGGCGAGAGGGAAGTTATTGACCGACGAAGAGCGCGACTCCATCAGGTCGCTTTCAGCGAAGGGCATTCCACTGAGAACGATTGCTGGCGCCCTAAACCGATCGCTAGGGGCGTGCCAGCGCGTCGCCAGCACATCAGCGAAGAAGCAGCACAAGAAGCGTCAGGGAAGCCCTCCATCCGTGACGGAACGTGAAAAGAGGCGGATCGTCAAGGCCGTTGCGGTCGAGAAGCTATCCGCCTCGAAAGTCAAGGAGAAGCTACATCTTACGTGCAGTGTGCGTACCATTCAGCGCGTGCTCAAGCACATCGACTGGCTGGCATACAAGAAAGTCAGCGCCGCCCCAGCTCTGACCAAGCGGCACAAGGAAGCGCGTATCAGATGGGCCGAGGAGATGGCGCTTCTCGACGACATCGAGTGGTATAACGTCGTGTTCAGCGACGAGAAAAAATGGAACCTCGACGGCCCTGACGGTATGAGATATCAGTGGGTTGACTCGCGTCGCCCCGAGCCGCTGAATGTACGCCGTCACAGCGGAGGTGGTTCGGTGACGGTCTGGGGCGGCTTTGCTGGCGACAAGAAGACCGCCCTCAAATCCTCGACGGCAAGCAGGACTCCGCCAAGTACATTTCCACACTCGGTACGCATTTGCAACCGTTTATCGACACCGAGACTCAAAATTTTCAACAGGATAACGCCCCGTGCCACAAGTCGTGTAACGGGGTTACATGGCGGATGTCGCCCGAAGGTTGTGCCATTGCACAAGCCTTCTAAGTACGGTCGTACTCGGCAAAGTACGACCTGGTGCGCACTTGGCTAAGTGCGCTCCCGCTCCGTATAAGTACGAGCGGGTAGACTCCCACACTGGATACAACGACATCCAAGGTTTATAGGTTTGCACAGGTTGATAAACATTCATGTTGTTAGGTTAGGCTAGCTAACAGTTACGTCACCCAGTATCGTAGGAACCACCCATTTCTGCGGGCTTCTAAACGGCTGAAAGCCGCCAACAAAACAGTCTCTATTTTACCTAGCTAAGCGTACGTGTCCGTACCTGGCAGTACAAAAGTACTTGGTGTTTGTATACACCAGCACGCTTCCTCCGTGCATAGTGCTGTGTGACTCCCGTCACACTTGGTAGCACTTCGTAGTCCGTCCACGGCCTACGCGGGTCGACGGACCTGAACCTCTGTGAAGAGAGTTCAAGCTCACGATGGAGCTAAGCAGGGCTCAGTTCCCCCACTTAAATGAGGCTCAGTGGGGAGCCCTGAGCAAGATGCAATGCATCTTGGGGCCGGATGGCCTGGCACACCTGCTCGCGCAGGATGCCGAAGCGCAAGTGGAGCGCGCGGAGTCGTTCGTTCGGTACGAGAACGCACTCCTGGACCACGTTCGCGGTGCGCTGCAGACGCAGCAGGCACCAACACCGGTGGTGGTGTCGAGCAGCGCGAAGCCGCTCCACCTCAAAGTGAAACCGTTCACGGGGGACGAGGCTGAGAGCCTCCTCCTATGGTTCCGTGAGACGGAAATGGCCATGCAGGCCGCGCTCCTGATGGACGAGCGCCAGAGGGTTGCATTCGCGGTCTCCCATCTCGGGGGACGCGCGAGACAGTGGGCGCTCACGCGCGACAGTACTGTCGAGGGTGCATTCCCTACATGGGAATATCTCAAACATGAGATTCGGGTGATGTTCCTTCCACCCAACGCGGCGTATCAAGTACGCTCGCGCTTTCTGGCGAGTCGCCAAGGCAAGCGTGAGCTCGCCGAATATGTGCAAGAGCTGCGAACGCTGCTTGCGGGCATGATCAGTGATCCGCTGCCCGAGATCGTCAAGGTGACGATCTTCATGGAGGGCCTTCGCGTTGGCCCTGCGCGGACGCAGTTGTTCCGCGTTCAACCAACCTCGTTCGAGGAGGCGGTGCGCGTAGCCCTACAGGAGGACTACTGCCACCGCCAGGCCAGGACGGCTGGCCATCTCATCGGCGCACCGGCGCCTAAGGTGGATGGTCCGCAGCCGATGGAACTCGGCAGCGCTGAACAGCGCAGCACGATTAAGTGCTATGGATGTGGACAGAGCGGACACATGCAGCGCAACTGTCCTCGTTCCAACCAACGGAACGGCCGGGGGCGGTTTGACCGCTCCCGACGCGGTGGACACTCCTGGTCCCCGCGTCCGCCCGGCGTGCGCTCTGACAATGAGCGCTCCCGTGGGCAGGGAAACGCGTACACCCAGTAGGCGCGGGGCGCCCTACTGGGGGAAGTCTAAGCTTCCATGGTGGCCGGGGTGGCGAACACCAAAGAGGCTTAGCCCCCGAGAGAGAACAACTCTCTCGAATTGGAGAAGCCAGCAGCGGAGGGCTGCTGGTCGTTCATGCGAACGTCAAAGGGTTCGCCGAGCCGATGAGAGTGCTCATCGACTCAGGCGCGTCGAGTAGTTACGCTCGGCGCGCCAGCGTGGAGCGAAACCGCGCGGTCTATGAAGACGCACTGAGCGCTAGCAAGCGCTCGGGTCGCATTGCGATCCGCCTGGCAACAGGCAAAGTGATCGAGTCACCAAAGATCCATGTGGATCTTCAAGTCCGCTTCGAGGACTTTGATTGTGTCGAGCGCTTTACAGTGCTCGACCTGGATGAGAAGTACGATCTCATCCTGGGCATGCCATGGCTCGAGGAGCATGAGCCATGGATCGACTGGAGGTCCAAGTCGATCGGAGCGAGTAAGCCCCATAGCACCGATAGGATGTCGGTGAGCAAGGTGCCCACCTCTGCCAACTGGCAGCGTCGGCGCTGGCGAGAGCGCCGCGTCGATAACGACGAGTACATGGTCGGGGTGTCGGAGTTGATCGACATCCCCGAGGTGGATGTGTCCACCGAGCGTCAGGGTGACGCCGCTCTGCCTGAATGGCATGGAGCCGAGCGGTCGGGACACAAGTCCACCGCTAACGTTAAGGCGTTGAACGCCACACGCCACGAGAGCGCCGCTCCGTCCGAGGGACATGGAGCAGGGCGGTCGGGACCGAGGTCCACCGCCCCGAAGGGTACAATCGATAGCGAGCGCCGCAATGGCGCCGCTCCGCCCATGAGGCGTGGAGTTGGACAGCAGGGCCGAGGCCTAGCTGTCTCCGCCGAGGCGGAAGAGAACGCGATGCGCCGTGAAGGCGCTGCTCCGCTCGATGGCGAGCGTGTGAGCAAATGTAACGGGACGCTGTTTACACAGTTCCCGAAACACGGCACACACGCTTGCGCTGATGAGGAAGACTTGGCAGAGTCCCGACTTGGAGGGACGAAGAGGGAGGAGAAGAGTGAGTAGGAGACTTGAGCAGAAGACGGCAAATTTGCAACTGAATTGAAATGAGCTTATGGTTCCTGAAACCTCTCCCTAGAGTCCTATGGGGTTAAATGCAATCACCCTACAAATGCAGAATAAACCTTGGGTTGAATCAGGTTGAGCTTGAAGCTGAGCGTGAAGAATATTCTCACTTGAACTTGAACTTCAAGGAGAAACTTGAACTTGAACTTGAGATTCTTCTCCGAAGAATCTTCTGTGTACGGGGAGTTGTGATTGGCTGATATCAACAACATTGTACCCACAATGACACGTCGGCTTCGTCAACAGATAGTTTCCCAGCAGGAACCATCACCGTGCGCAAAGACATGTGCGCAGGCAGAGAACACTCGAGAATGTTCGAGAACATTCCGTGCGGACGTAATCAATGATTACTCCGTGAGTGTCGGTGTGTAGACATGAATCAGGGATCATGTCTATGACACCTGGCGATCCAAAACAATTAGTGGGAATCACTAATCCGTAATTGGACATCGCCATGTAATGGCACTATTGGATAGGCCCATTACATCATCCCCCCCTTAAAGTAGCGATCACTCGCTCTTCTTTGGGTTGGCTTCGGCTCACTTTGCGATTCGCGATGAAGCGCTCAAGTGACCAAGCCTCTCATGAAGAACCCGCTGTGCGCAAGCACCAGCGTCGAGCTCCAGAACTCTACGATGTGACTCTCATCCGTCATCGGGTGGGAGACACTGAGTTCTACAAGGAACGGTTCTTCCGTTGGCGTCGGATCAACAACCGTGATGATCCGGACCAACCCTTCGCAGCGAAAGCGGACTCATGGCGATCGTTCGCTCGCCTTGAGAACGAGGGCAAGATGGAGCGCTTGCTCAGCAAGACTCCGAGTCACGACAAGGCAGCCCATGGCCTTCGTCGCGGCAGCGTCTCTCGCGACGCTACAAGCTTGCCTCGTAGCTGCGAACCACGTCGGGAACATCAGACTCGAGAGTCTGCTTCGATTCCCACGTGTCCGAACTCGGTGGATAGCCGCGCCACCGAACTCGATAGAAGCGTTGACGAGTCAACCGCTTCTTCCCGCGAGTCTGTCGGTCTTCGTGACCAACAATCGACTCCACGATCCATCGACGCACTCCCTGATGATCAATCAGAGGAGGTGGGGCTGAACGCGAAAACGATCGAGCGACTCTGGAAGTGGAAGAGTGCTCATCGCGTTCGGATCGAGGCACTGGAAGTTCGCCACGCGGTTCTTCAAGACCGGTGCGAAAGCCTCGATGACCAGCTGAAGGGTCAGGAGTCAACGATTGACTTGCTGACCGATGGTCAAACCCAGTTGTCGGCAATGGAGTCTCGAATCGATCATCGGATCGATCAAGTTCATGGTGAACTCGTGCAACTCCAGAAGGCTGAGAAGACCCGTGAGGCCTTCCAAGAGTGTCTTCTGCGTTCCGTGGCGGAAGCAGGGGCTCTGCTCGAGGTACTTCGGAAGGAGTACCAGTCTCGCCTTCGTGTGCTGGAAGCTGTGAAGGATGAATCCTACGACGTGCTTCAGCGCCTTTATGCCGAGAAGATGCTCCATGACGATGAGTTGCGAACTCTTCGTGACCAAGTGGAGCAACTTCAGGATCGCTTGGATCATCCGCGCAGGGCTCATTAGGGTCGGCTGACCCACTCGGAAGGTAAGGCTTCAGTCTACCCACGTAAAACGTCGGGTGTAGACGCATGCTTGTAGGGATGTCTAGGGTGTAGGCATCGCCATTGCATTTCACCACCGTGAACGGTCCGATGAACCTTGGTAGAAGTTTCGAACTTCCCAAGTTGGACACTGCATGTTCAGGCAGGTTTGCCGTACTAAGCAAGACAAGATCATTGATCCTGTACGATTGCTTGTTCTTCCTTCCACTCTTGTCTGCTTGTTGCTTTTGCAGATCCTGAGCCTTGGCGATTGCGTCTCGAACATACCGCACGATCACTTGTCTCTTCTCGATAAACTCATCGAGCTGCTGCTTATCACGACTCTTCATGTCGGTCAAAGGTTCCATCGAGTCAAAGTTGGCTTTGAGCTCGGAAGCAGCATTCAGGTCAAACGACTGCGGCGAATTGCCAGGAGCCGTAGTCCCTCCCCCACTTAAGGTAGAGACCTCACCCACTAGTGAAGCTGGTACTCTCGGATGGAGACCGTAGTTCACGAAGAATGGGGAATGACCCGTCGAGACATGCGTGGAATTGTTCAACGCAAACTCGCAAAGAGGGAGAAACTCGCTCCACTCTTTGAATGACGTAGCGTAACTTCGCAAAACGTCTTCGAGGACTCGATTCACTCGCTCTGTTTGACCGTCCGTTTCTGGATGTGCCGCTGTTGACATGGACAACTGGGTGCCCAACAGTCCGAACAGTGCACGCCAAAACTTCGACGTGAAACGGGTGTCGCGGTCTGACACAATCTCAGTTGGCAAACCGTGCAAACGGAATACCACATCGAGGAAGACCTTCGCTGTCTTCTCGGCTGAGATCTTGTCCGAAACAGGCGCAAGATGGACCATCTTGCTGAATCGGTCCACAAACACCAGGATGCCATTCCTGCCGTGTTTGTCCCTTGGAAGTCCGAATATGAAATCCATACTCACGGACCTCCAGCTGTCCTGAGGGACAGGCAATGAACGAAGTGGGGCCTGAGTGGAACCGGAAGGCTTCACTCGTTGGCAGATCTCACAAGTCCTCACGTACTTGCGAACCCACTTGTACATGTGTGGCCAGTAGTAATCTCGAGAAAGACTGAGAAACGTCTTCTCACGTCCGAGATGGCCACCAGAAGGGCTGTCATGATACTCATACAAGAGTCGATGACGCACACCTTCATCGCTGGGAACAACAACTCGTGCTGAATCCCCGTCCTCAACCGCGTAGTACAGCAACCCATTGCGTACGTGGAAGCGGTGGACACGCGACCTTGTTCGTGCTGGCAGACCTTGCAGTGCTTTGTCGGAAGGGTCCTTGAAATACTTGAGCAAGTCCTGACAGGTCTCGTTAGACTTGTAACCCTCGACAATGTCTTCACGCACTGTAGTCGCAGCTTGAACAGCAACTGCTTGAACATCTTCACAGAGACGACACGCTTCGTCCGGATCCTCATTCTTGGTCTTGGGATCGTAGTCCGGACGTCTTGATAAAGCGTCGGCCAAGATGTTCATCTTGCCTGGCTTGTAGTGCACAACAAAGTTGTACTCTGCAAAGAAGGAGAGCCATCTCGCCATTCTTTGGGACAAGTGAGGAGTCTTCACTGCAGTCCGCAGCGACGCATGATCTGTGTAGATCGCAAAGCGTTCCTCGCCAAGCAAGTAGACACGGAACTTGACTAAGGAATACTTCATCGCAAGAAGTTCCTTGTCATGCACTGGGTAGTTCCGTTCTGCGGGTCGGAGTTGTCGTGATTGATACGAAACAACTCGCTCTCGACCCTCATCATCGTGTTGCATCAAGGCGCAACCGATGGCATAGTCGCTTGCATCACAGACGACGTGGAACGGCTTGTCGTGATCCGGAAGAGCCAACACAGGAGCCTCACGAAGACTCCTCTTGACTTCTTCGAATGCCGCTTGGTGATCATCAGACCACTTCCAATCGACGTCTTTCTTCAGCAGTTGTGTGAGAGGCTGCACCAGCGCTGCATAATTGCGCGTGTACTTGTGCAAGTAATTGGCCAGACCCAACCATTGTCGCAGCTGTTTGACGTTCTGAGGCACGGGCCAATCGTCAATAGCTTTGACCTTCTCGGGGTCAACTCGAACACCGTTCTTGCCAACAAAGCAACCGAGTACGGGTATCTCTGGTGAGAAGAAGACACACTTCTTCAGGTTTGCGTAGAGCTTGTTCTCTCGCATGACCTCAAAGACACGGCGAAGATGATCCAAATGAACATCGACGTCGGACTTTCCACCAACCGCCTTACTATGAACGAAAATATCGTCAAAGTAGCTCGGTGCGAATGCTCGCAGCGGACGAAGAACATTCGTGACCATGCGATTAAAAGTCGCAGGCGCGTTCTTCAGTCCTTGTGGCATCACTAACCATTCCCACAGCATACCGCTCGGGGTACTCACTGCAGTTAGTGGTACGTCATCTTCACGCATCCGAATCTGATAGAATCCATCCTTCAGATCGATGGCGCTGAAGACCGTACTGCCAACCATTCCATCAAGGATCATATCCTTGCGTGGAACCGGTGTCTGAGCAGGAATGGTCGCGTCGTTCAGCTTGTTGAAAGCATGAACAATGCGCCACCCGCCAGTCGCCTTCTTCACACAGAAAGTGGGGCTACAATGCGGAGACTTGCTCTCTCGCACGTGACCAGCCTTTGCGCGTTGTGCAAAGAACTCATCGATCGCATCGACTTGTTCCTTCGGTAACGGCCACTGTCTTGTGATGCAGTACTTCGTGCCAGGAAGTACATCAATCTCGTGACGAATGCCTCTGTCAAATGGCAGTTCGTCCGGCACCTTGTCGGGGAAGATATCTTCAAACTCCCGAACAAGCTTCCACACGGGGTTCGTCTTGAGGGCATCCAATGACTGCTCCTCGAACCTTTCCTTCCGTGTCTTTCCGATCAACGCGTCGGTCGCATCCACAGTTGATGCTGCGTTGACGGAGTCTTTGTCAATCGCTTCGACGATCGCACAAAGCTGCGAAATTTCGCCTTTCGCCAGGCTACGCCTAAGCGCCTTCTTGCTCATCATAGGCAAGGAAACCAAATCTTCGACGGAACTTGGAGGATTTTCCACTTGGATGTGACGCAATTCCATGCTGTCACCCTCTTCACCGTAGACCACGACGTCCGCATAACTGTGTGTAGTGCCTCTCTGTGGGTCACCACCTTCATCATCTTGACTCGCATCTTGATCAGGGATGCCGGATGACGGAAAACTCTTGACGTCGGTCTTCTTTCGGTCTTGTAACTTCACGCCAGGACGGATTTCTTCAATGTCCTTGGCAAAGGAGACAGTCTTTTTCTGGCGCCTGACTGCTCCACCTCCATTCATCGTCGCGGGCTGGTCTTGTGAGATTGAGGGGCCATCGCACTCCTGAGTCTCATTCGACGATGCATCTTCGACAGACGCATATGCCCATATCACTTCATCCGTTGTCGCACAATTCAAGTCTGCGTCGTGGCACGACTTGTCAACGGAGATCTTCATCTTCATCCAGTCAATGCGGGGTTGGTAACGCTTCAGCCACGGCATTCCCAAGATGAGATCAAACTTGGCATCGAGATCGAGGAGAATGAACTCGTCCTCGCCTCGGAAATCTTCAAACGTCATTGCCAAGCGAACAGTTCGCTTCGGCATCTTCACAGTCGACCCGTTGGCCAACCGAATCACCATCTCGTTCGTCGTATCGGGTGGAGCCACATCACTCCCGATCACGACGTTTGCTCGAACAAAGTTGTTCGACGCACCAGTGTCAACCAAAGCACGTAGAGGCGTTGCAATACCATCCACATGGACTTGGTGTATGATCAGAGAGGACCTCTGATCGACACTGCCATCACTCTTAGTGGAAACTGCATGTGCATGATGCACATTGGGGCCAGAGTCCTGTGTCTCCACAACGTCCACAGTCCTCTTGTCGGGCCCAGTAGGGAGCCCCGCCCCTACTGGTTGTTCCCGTTTTTTGACCCTCGGGAACGATCGAACCGGCGGCCAGCAAATCGTCTGCCGCTCGCGTTGAATCGCGATCCCTGTGTCTCTTGCCCAGGTGGCAAGGACACTTTGCAGTTCCGAGCGAAGTGACCCAGCTTCCCGCAACGGAAACACTTCACATCGTTGCGAGGTCCCACATTGTTGGCTTGTTGGACGTACGACAGATCCATCGGTTCTGGTCCATCATTCGTCGGCGACGACACGCGAACTTGACGTGGAATCGGACCACCAAACTTGGCTTGCTTGATGCTGAATTCTTCTTGCATCGCTCTCTCGATAGCTTGGTCCAGCGAATCAGGATACTCGCGGAAGAGTTGGTTCCTGATCGGTCCATCGTCCAGTCCCGCCATGAACGTGACAACTTGCGTTGCTACGTCAATCGGCTGCTCCACGATGCTTGACACGAGGAATCGTGCACGTTGAGCATACGTGTGGAGGTCTTGGCGTCCTTGTCGAAGCTTGAGGAACTCGGCACGAGCGCGAAACTCGCTCTGCGGAGGCTCAAACGCGCGCTTCAACTCACGCTTGAAGTCGTCGAGGTTGTAGAAGCAGTTGACATCCGCCAAACGCTTCCCAAACGCCCAACTCTTAGCCCGACCCGCAAGGTTGGACATCGAGAACAACACTTGCTGCTCTGGGTCCCGAAGCTGTCGTGCAACGATAGCTGCATCCAGCTCGACGAACCATCTTGCGAGAGGTTCGTTCTCTCCGCCGCGGTACGGAGACACGTTGAGCTTCAGAGGCGTCACTCTCATGGTCGAAACAGGAGTTGCGGGCTGTCGACGAGAGTCCATGACCTCATGGTGCATGAAGCTCACTGCCGCGTTCTTCTGTTCATCCGGTGTAGCTGATCTCAACAACGTGATCACAGCTGCCTCTCCGATGACAATGCGCATCCGTTCGAGCGCTGCCCACTCGTGCTCCGACAGATGAGGAAACTGCTCATTCGTCAGGGTCACGGTCTCGTCGGGCAACATGCTCGCCGGAGTCTCCATCCCTTCCGATGTCTGATCCGCAGACAGGGAGAGTCTTGACTAAGGATGTACAAAGGGCAACGCCGCTTTGACAATCCTTCGCTTGAACAGGGATCTCGAAGTGCTCACGCTCTTCGGCTGTCCCTCTTGGCTTGGTCGCTGAAAGGACCACGAAGTGCTACCAGGTGTAACGGGACGCTGTTTACACAGTTCCCGAAACACGGCACACACGCTTGCGCTGATGAGGAAGACTTGGCAGAGTCCCGACTTGGAGGGACGAAGAGGGAGGAGAAGAGTGAGTAGGAGACTTGAGCAGAAGACGGCAAATTTGCAACTGAATTGAAATGAGCTTATGGTTCCTGAAACCTCTCCCTAGAGTCCTATGGGGTTAAATGCAATCACCCTACAAATGCAGAATAAACCTTGGGTTGAATCAGGTTGAGCTTGAAGCTGAGCGTGAAGAATATTCTCACTTGAACTTGAACTTCAAGGAGAAACTTGAACTTGAACTTGAGATTCTTCTCCGAAGAATCTTCTGTGTACGGGGAGTTGTGATTGGCTGATATCAACAACATTGTACCCACAATGACACGTCGGCTTCGTCAACAGATAGTTTCCCAGCAGGAACCATCACCGTGCGCAAAGACATGTGCGCAGGCAGAGAACACTCGAGAATGTTCGAGAACATTCCGTGCGGACGTAATCAATGATTACTCCGTGAGTGTCGGTGTGTAGACATGAATCAGGGATCATGTCTATGACACCTGGCGATCCAAAACAATTAGTGGGAATCACTAATCCGTAATTGGACATCGCCATGTAATGGCACTATTGGATAGGCCCATTACAGCAAACGGTCGGGCCCAAGGGCCGCCGCATATAAGCGGGTGCACTGGGCACCCATGCCTAAAAAGGCGAAGGGTCGGTCTAAAAATAGACCGACCGGTCCCGAGGTCGGGACCAGTTCGGAAGGCAGAATGCCAAACCGTGAGGTGGGGACCACCCCACAGGTGAACCGGTTCGAGACCGGTTCACAAGGATGTGACCGGTTCGAGTCCGGTTCACAAGGATGTGACCGGTTCAAGTCCGGTCACAAGAAGGCTAACCGGTTTGAGTCCGGGCCTCAGGACCGTGACCAGACGGTCAAATGGTCGAACGACCCGAACAGTCGGGCCGGCTGTTCAGAGTGCCAGAAGGGCGCTAAGTATAGCGAGCGCCTGGAAGAGGCGGGGGCGTGGCAGAAGCCACGCCCAGTGCGGGGCCAAGCTGGGGACCGTCCCGACATCGGCCGTGACGGCCTAGAACCGCCCGAGAGGGTTCATGAGCTAGCGCCACAGCTAGGCGCTGACGGGACACACAGTCCCGAGAGCAGTTTGCTCACACGTCGAGGCATAAGGCCCGACGGATTGATTGTTAATGCCGGCGCATACAGCGCGCCGGCGAGTCACGAGGAGGTGACGCGTCCGTGCCTGAGGCTGGACTACACCCTCGTCGATGGTGTAACCGGAGCCGTGTTGGCCCCAGCCGTGCCACTGGCACCGCTCCCAGAGCTCAACGCTTTGGTGGAGCTGGACGAGATGTCCACTCAGGACTTCTCTCGTGCCCTTGAGGACGGGGAAGTCGCTGAGGTGGTCGTGATCCGACCTGACGTGGAGGAGCTCAACACCTCCTCCGTCATGGACGAGAGTGTCCTCGAGGAAATCCGCGGCAGGATCAACCTGCGCCGCGGATCGGAGATCCTCAAGAATCCGAAGGATCCCCTGTACTCCTTGCTCAAGGAGTACGCGGACGTGGTCGCCACCGACCCTCCATCCGTGTTGCCACCCGACCGAGGGGTGCGCCACGAGATCGACTTGGTCCCCGGGACCAAGTACTGCGTGACGCGGCAGTGGCCACTGCCGAAGGAGCAATGCGACCACATTGACTCCTTCTTCCGTGCGAAGCACGAGGTTGGTTTAGTGCGGGAATCGAAATCCCCACACTCTACGCCCACTTTTTGTGTTCGCAAACCGAACGGCAAGTGGCGGATCGTCCACGCGTTCAACAAACTGAACGCAGCGACGATCCCGGCGCAAACGCCGATCCCTCGTAAAGAGGTCCTGCAGAACAACATGGCAGGAAGCACGATATTCAGTGCTTTGGATCTGGTAGACGGATACTACCAGATCCTGATGAGGGAGGAGGACATTCCCCTCACCGCTGTGAGCACCCCAAGCGGGATGCTATGGGAGTGGCTGGTGATGCCACAGGGGCTATCGAACGCCCCTGCGACATTCAATCGCCTGGTCACGCAGCTGTTCAGGCCCATGCGCGCGTTCGCGCAGACCTACTTTGACGACATCTTCGTCCACAGTAGGGCCGAGAGCGGCCGGACCGATCTCGAGGTCCACACCGAGCACCTGCGTAGCGTGCTCGAGTGCATGAGAGCCAACAAGCTCTTTGCCAACGTGGACAAATGTGTCTTTGGCGCCGAGGAAATTCCATTCCTCGGCTGCTACATTGGCAAGCACGGCATACGTGCGGACCCAGGGAAGGTCAAGGCCATCGTCGAGTGGCCGGTTCCGAGGAACCAGAAGGATCTGCGCAAGTGGTTGGGTCTCGCCAACTACCTGCACAAGTACAGCGAGGGCTACGCCGAGATGGCACGCCCGCTGTCCCTCCTCCTCAAGAAGGAGGCGGAGTGGAGTTGGGAGGACGCCCACCAACATGCCTTCGATGGCATTAAAGAGAGCATGCTCAGAGCCCCGGTGTTGGCACTCCCGAACGCCGACAGGCCGTTCAGCGTCGTGTGCGACGCTTCCGATTTTGCAATCGGATGCGCATTGCTTCAGGCCGACGATGAGGGCCGCGAGCGCGTGATCGCGTTCGAGTCTCGACAGCTGAAGGCTGCTGAGAAGAACTACCCAGTTCACGACAAGGAGCTACTTGCCATGAAGTACGCTCTTGTCAAATTCCGCGTTCACCTGCTCGGTGAGCGGGAATTCGTGGTTTACACGGACCACGCGTCCTTGCGGACGGCGACGTCCACGCCACACCTGTCCCAGCGCATGGCGCGATGGCTGTCATTCTTCGCGGAATACAACTTCCGCGTCGAATATAAGCCCGGCAAGCAGAACGTGCTTGCCGATGCGCTCTCGCGCAGGCCAGACTACGAGTTGGCTCATATCACGACACTCACCGTGTCGTTGGTCGATCGGATACGCACAGCGTACCGGCACGACGAGACGTGCCAAGCGCTGGTGCGCTACTTCGAAGAGAAGGAGCCACAGGCTCTCTCGGCGCGCTTAAGAGCGCGCCTCCATCGCTACTCGTACAGCGATGGCGTGCTGTATTACAGCACGGGCCGCAGCGACTCGCCGCGAATTGTGGTCCCTCTAGATGAGGACATTCGCTATGCGATCCTCTATGAGGCGCATGATGCCGCATCGAGCGGGCATCTGGGTCGGGAGAAGACCCATTACGCAGTTGCTCGCCACTACTGGTGGCCCCACATGTACAAGTGGGTGAGCACGTACGTCACGTCGTGCGAGACGTGCCAACGGGTGAAGTCGGCGCCGTCTTCGGAGGCGCCACTGGCTAGCTTGCCAGTCCCAGCTGAGTGCTGGCAGTCCATCAGCATGGACTTCGTGTTTGGGCTCCCTGAGGACGCCCGCGGCAACGACGGCGTGGCCGTGTTCGTCTGCCGCCTGAGCAAGATGGTACATCTAGCACCATGCTCAAAGAGCATTGATGGCAAGGGTGTGGCCGCCTTGTTCATCGAGCACGTGTTCCGTGCTCACGGACTCCCAAAGTCCATTGTCTCAGACCGAGACCCGAGGTTCAAGGGTTTCTGGAGCGGGCTGTTCGCCCTGCTCGGCACCCGCCTCGACATGTCGACGGCCGACCACCCCGAGACGGATGGTCAGACCGAGCGTGTGAACCGCACTCTGGAGGACATCCTCCGCAGCGTATGCGCTGCCGAACCGCGCTCGTGGAGCCAGCAGCTCCCGTTCGTCGAGTTCGCGATGAACAACGCGGTGCATGCCTCGACGGGCTGCACACCGTTCTACGTGAACGGCCTGCGCCACCCAGTGACGCCTCTGACGTTAGGCCCACGTGGGGTTTCCACCTTAGGTGGGGGAGAGGCTCGGCAAGCCGAGCTTGCCTCCCGTTTGGGCGATAAGGCCCCAGTTGCTCTCAAGAAGCAACTGAGCGCGTTTGTCGACACGCGCTTGAGCGTCTTACGACGCGTGCGGGATGCCATGGCAGCCGCACAGGACAAACAAAAGGAACAAAGCGACAAAGTTGGTCGTGCAAATACGAATGTATTTGAGGTGGGGGACCTAGTGCTCCTAAACGCTAAGAACCTACCTCTGGAGGCGGTATCCGCTGTCCACAAGACGAAGCTGCGTCCGCGCTTCGTCGGACCGTACAAGGTCCTGGCCCGCAAGGGCCACGCGTATACGTTGGACTTGCCAACTAGGATGAGGACCCATCCTGTGTTTTATGTGGGGCTTTTGAAGCCGTACCACGATCCGCAAGAGGCAACGATGCCTGCGGAAGGGCCAGAGGGCTCACCCGTCCGTGACGGGAGGACGAATGCTGCGGAGCAGCAGAGGGCTGGGCCTCACGACGGCCACCCTCGCGGTCGTGCGACCGCGCCTCGTAGTACGGAGCCGGCTGATAGCCAGCGTCCGACCGAGGAACATACGAATCCGCCGAGTAGTGGTAGCGGCCACTCTCGGCGGAGCGCTCAAATGACAGCGCCAGCGGCTGACCATAGCCGCGACCGGCGACAGCCGGGTCGTACGAACGCGGCGCGCCGAAGAGTGGCGCTGGGTAAACCGAAGCGGCAGCCCGCGCACTCTCGAGCTGGTGAGAGAGCGAACTCACATGGCTCGACAGAGCCGCCACCTGCTGGTGGAGAGCGTCGATCATCTGATCGCGGCGCTCAACCTGACGGCGGAGCCATCGACCCCACTCGTGGTGGTCGTCCTGCATCGCCACGAACTTGGCGTGCAGGTGACCGAAGTCACGCTGGAGATCGCGAATCTCCTGCGGCGCAGCGACCGCCACCCCCTCTGTTGGACCAGAGGGGTCAAAAGCATTATCATGTTGAAATGCTTCTGAAGCGTCGACTTCGGAGAGGGATCCCTGAGATCCTCGTGAAGTGGAGGGGTTATCCACACTCAGAGAACTCGTGGGAGTTGGAGCAGACGCTCCTGGAGGATTGTCCTGACCTCGTGCGCGCTTTGCGCTCGAAGGAACAGGGTCCTCGTAACGAGTAGCCGTCCGCTTCCGCGAAGCGGAGGACGGCTGGGCCGGCGCGGGTGCGCTAGAGGCCCGGGGAGTCGGAGCGGGTGTGCTCCGCTCCCAGCGTGAAGTGGATGAAGGATGAGCCGGTGCACGCGCCAGGCTCGGGCGTGAGGAACGCCCATGGCCGCGGTCTTCACCGCGAGCCATCTGAAGATGAGCTCGGATCTCATTCTGGATGCTCTTTCCGAAGCAGCGCCGGCGGGCGAACTCCGTCCGGAGGCTGCGTTCGGACTTGATGTCAGCCTCGCAGGGGCTTCGCATCAGGTCGTCGATGGGCTCATCGATGACCCGAGCCCAATGTAGGAAGCGCCCTTCGGCGACTTCCTCCGTCTCCCCTGGATGCAAGGAGACGGGTACGTGACGCTGGAGATCCATGACGGATTGACCCTTGCGGGTCTGGTTCAATCGAGCTCGATACTCTTGAACCGAGAACACCAGCGGTGTGAGCCAGTGTTCGCGCCATCGTTGGCGCTCTGCCTCTTCCTCGGAGGTAAGCCCGCGTCGCAAGACGTCGGGCGACACGACAAGTGTCTTGGGCACGCGGAGCTGAGGCGCAGCCTGTTGGTGCTGCGTAGCCTCCGCGGCGCGGTCGCGCGCATGCGCAGCCGCAGCAGCACGTCTCTCGACGTACTGCTCTTGGGCATCGTCCAGATCATTGGAGATGTCCAGACGGCCAGGCGCCGAAGGCTGAAGAGCCTCGGTGACCTGACCGTCCTCGACCTCGCCGTCGCTCATGACAGAGCGAGGCACAGATGACGAGCGCTCGCGCGAGAGATAGCGCGGTGCCGAGTCGTCCAGCGGCGGAGCCGCCTCGGCACTCTCGGAGTCCGCGTCGGACTGCCGAGACCCGCGAGAAGAACGGCGGGATTGGCCAGCACCGTCACGGTGCGGGCGGGAAGCTCGACGTACCTTCCCGCCCAGAGCAGCGTCGCGTTTGGCTTCGCGCTTTTCCGCATCGAGCTCGCGGTTCAGAGCTCGAATGCGCGCGTCGTCAGTCGGCGAGGCCAACGCCTCCGAGTCGGACTCGAAGCTCGGCGGGTGAAACCCGTCGGCTTCCGACCCATCGGTGTCAAAGGACACGTCAGGCGGCGTGTCGAGGAAGTAATACTCCCACACGCCGAACCTGTCGGGCGTCACGCCCTCGCGGCGAGCCCACATGTTGCGCTCGCGCCGCCACCGGCGCTGGCGAGCCTCAGAGCGGTCGAGCTTCGCTTCGGCCTCCGCCTCCGCGGCGTTGACAGCCGCGATCGCAGGATCTGGCTCGGCGAACAGGCCCTGCTTAGCCTGCGCGTCCCGCGCACGGTGCCACTCGCCATGTGAGAGCTTGGGCTTCGCGTACAGCGAGGTGCCCTCGGCGTCCCGAGGAGGGGACGCCGCTGCGTCAGGAGAGCTGGAGACTCTCGACGCAGGTCCACCGGTCGAAGCTCCCGAGGGAGCTGGCTCTGAGCGAGCCTGCGGGTCCGTGGCCACGGCCGCACCCGACCGAGAACGGGATGGAGAAGTAGGCGCGGGCGGTGTGCCCGCGCCAGCATCAGGTGATGCTTGCGCCGCCGCCGGAGCGGCAGCGCCCTGCTTGGAGTGAGTCGTCGGCGCCATGAGTCGGTTGATTCTTTGGCGCCCAGCCGAGACGATCGGCTGGCTCGAGTAACCAGCGATGGGTTACTCGCGTCTAGGTGGGGGAGGATGTAACGGGGTTACATGGCGGATGTCGCCCGAAGGTTGTGCCATTGCACAAGCCTTCTAAGTACGGTCGTACTCGGCAAAGTACGACCTGGTGCGCACTTGGCTAAGTGCGCTCCCGCTCCGTATAAGTACGAGCGGGTAGACTCCCACACTGGATACAACGACATCCAAGGTTTATAGGTTTGCACAGGTTGATAAACATTCATGTTGTTAGGTTAGGCTAGCTAACAGTTACGTCACCCAGTATCGTAGGAACCACCCATTTCTGCGGGCTTCTAAACGGCTGAAAGCCGCCAACAAAACAGTCTCTATTTTACCTAGCTAAGCGTACGTGTCCGTACCTGGCAGTACAAAAGTACTTGGTGTTTGTATACACCAGCACGCTTCCTCCGTGCATAGTGCTGTGTGACTCCCGTCACAAGTCGCGGATGACTATGGAGTGGCTTCGCGATTAAGGAATCGATCTTCTCGACTGGCGTGCGCTCTCTCCGGACCTCAATCCAATTGAGAATGTATGGGGGATCATGACTCAGCACGTCTACGCCGGTGGACGCCAGTACGACTCGGTTGAGCAGCTGAAGAAGGCAGTGTTGAAGGCATGGGATATTGTATCCACTGAGACGCTCGACTCACTTGTGATCTCGATGCTCAAGCGCTGTGTCAAGGTGCTGACAAACAGGGGCGCATATATTTCGTATTAGCAACGTGTGAAAGCACATTGACATGGTCAAATACGAATCTTCCCATGCCGCCGCAAAATTGTTCATTTGATATGTCGCACTGCCAAAATAAATATTCCGATTTTTTTTGGAAGTTGATGTCCTTAAGCGACGCAACTTAGTGCAATCGAAAGAGCTCAAAATTTGCTATCAACCAGTCAAATTGCAGCCTATGAGAATCGAAAGTTTTCGATTTTTCTTCAAAAAACTCAATGTTCATAAGGCCTGGCGAGCATTGTATGTCTTAAAGATTTATTGAAATAAATCTTATTTTACCGCAATTTAGCACCGACCGGTTACAGCGATTAGCGAGCAAAATTAACCGATATCTATTTGTGCAGTGAGTCTGTTAGAGTTGTTAACCGGTGTAGCCGAGCCGACTTGCGTTTCGTTTCGAGCTGGGTCGGAGTCACGGCTCGGCTTCAGTCAGCTCAAGCCGATCCGAGCCGGCCTGAGTCGACTCAAGTCGACTCAGGTTCGTGTGGACTACAAAAATCTTTCCGGGTGAACAGATCCAATTTGACGGCGAGACTGCAGCCCAGAAGAAGGTCGACAAGATAGCGTGAATGTGCTGCCCGCGTCGATCATCATGACGGAGGTGTGCCATCAGTTCTACGCCATGGGCAAAGCATGCCGGACGAGCTGCTGCCCAAGGTGAAGTAGGGCATTGCGCTCATGGAGAGCTCCGGATACAAATTCTCACTCCTTTGAAATCTGATCGAGAGCTCGCTGATCAACTACGCTTGCAACCGAATGGCGTACGCGCTCGTGCCGCGTTACGACACGACCGGGCCGGACGCCGTGCCCTTCATCGTCAACCACACGGAGCTGAGCATGCTCTTCTGCGACCAGGACCACCGGTTTCACATCATCATGGACATCGATCTGAGTGCGGTGTTGAAATGGCGCCAGATTTGACCTTAGATAGGGACATGACGAAGGATGAGGGGACAAAGTGGGAGCGGTATCTGTATTCTCACTCGTTTACAGAAAAATGACAAACATGGCAATTGTGCGCCTCTATTGTCTGTCAAAGCTCGATCAGCACATATTGATCACGGCTAGAGCGCGGCGAGCAGGTCGGCGCCAGCCGCGAGCCCGTCCAGCACGCGCGTGACGGCGTCCTCCATGATGGCGGCGTTCTGTTTCTGCGCGATCTTGAACTGGTCGAGCGAGAGCTTGGGGCCGAGTCCGTTGGCCACGTTGTCCACGATGGCGAGCATGGCCACGGGGACGCGCAGCTCGTTGAGCAGCTCGGCCTCGTTGGCGCCCGTCATGCCCAGCAGCTCACCGAACTGCGCGAAGAAGCGCACCTCGGCCTTGGTCTCGAAGCGCGGGCCGCTCGTCTGTACGTACACGCCGCCGTCGTGCGGGTTCAGCGGCGCCAGCAGCCGCAGCAGCTCGCTGCGCAGCGAGGCGTGCAGCTCCGGCACGACGTGCGCGTCGTACTCGCGCGACAGGTGCAGGATGTCGAACGGGTTGAAGTAGTCCTCGGGCACGATGAGCTGGCCGACGCGGAGGTTCGCCGCGTCCATCGACCCGACCGAGTAGACGCCCACAACGGCGGCGCACTCGAGCGTCTGCAGCGCCGCCGCCAGCGCGCGGAAGTTGATGAGCCGCGGCTGGCGGTACACGCCGTCCGGGTCGGCGTGGTGCCGCTGCACGAACACGAGCTGAAGCCCTTGCCAGTCGCCCACGTGGCACACGACGTCGCCGTAGGCCGTGCTGACGGTGCGCGGCTTCAGCGCCGCCTCGATGCTCGGCGCGTGGAAGAGGCTCGAGCCGCCGATGACGCCCAGCACGCGCGGGGTCTCTGCGGTCGGTTCGGTGGTCTTGGAGCTCATGATGTCCTGACGGTGGACAGATAAACTTGCGAATGGTGGGTTTGGACAAAGTGACTTGCAAGTACTGTTCTGCATTGGTTAGGTTGTTTAACACATGCGTAATCTTTGAAACAGCCAATCGTGCATGCGCGATCCGGCAGCGTGGCATCTCGAGCGCTCGATTAAGTTAATGGTTCAACACGGTCCAGCTCTGCTGCTACTCGTCCTCCTCCTCCTCGAACTCGTCGAACGCCTCGCCCGCGTAGCTGCTCGTGGACGTATCGGGTCTCTCGAACGCCGATTCTACCACGGACACTGCTGCCGCTGTTTCTTCAGCTGACTCGCGCTGGTCGGCATCGTCGTCGCCCCCTTCTTCCGCGTACGCCTCGAGAACTGCTTCCTCCAGCGCAGCACTCGGCGGCCGCATCTCGCCGGGAACGCCCGTGGGGATCCGCGTGAGGATGCGGCGCCGCCGCTCCTCGATGTCCATCGCCTGCTGCCGCGCATATCGCACGCGCGTTGTCTTGTCGCGCGCCTGCTTCTGCCGGGCTGCACACTGGATCCGCAGCAGTGCCTCGAGCCGCTGCTCCTCGCGCTGCCGAGCGAGCTCTTCCTCCTCCAGCGCACTCGCAGACGCACTCTCATCTTCCAGGGTCTGGTCAGTCTCCGTTTCTTCACTAGCCGGATGGAGCTGTCCTTCGTCTCGATCACTGCGCAGAATCTCCGCTGCCTCGGAGTCTGCCACATTGTCACTGTGCTGTTCCACACCATTGTCATCATCCGGCACCGGGACTTCGATCTCTGCATCCTCGTTTATATCCTGTTGCGATATTCCCGTTTGATCGCTCGTCGGCCTCATTGTATCCTCCTCTTCGGGCAACGCGGCTAGCACCATCTCGTCGTCCTCGGTAGCAGCTTCTGTCGAGGACTCGTCCTCGCGCGTGTCACGATCATCTGCATGATCCAATAGTAAATCGAGCGCGCTTGCTTGCTCTTCCAGACCGCTCCATGCACCACCTCCCGGGATCGCAGCCACCTCCGCTGTCGGCACACTCGCGCGTCGGCTCGAGTCGCTGCCGCCCATCATGCGGTCCAACTGTCCCAAGATGAGCTCGCAGACTGCACGATACTCTCGTCGACGGAAGGTATCGAGCGCCGCGTCGCCAAAGTCGGTGGCCAGATCGTTCTCGCTCACGTACATCTGCGACTCGACCGAGCTCATGGGCTCGTACATCTTGATGGACAGCGCCGACTGGTCTTGCTCGAGGAAGAACGAGACGAAGTACGTCACACCTTTGAACGTCCACGGACTCGTGCGGATGAGAACACTCGATCCGGCAGCTTGGGGAGCGGGAGACGGCGGTGTCTCTCCCCGACGAGAGGAAGGTCGTGAACCAACGGGAGTGGAACTCACTGGCTGGTTCTCGTTGATGAACAAGATCTCGGCGTTCCCGATCGTCACATGCTTCCCGCTCTTGGACTTGGGTCGCGCCGGTGGCTCGTCCTCGAGCGGAGGCAACGCAGGCGGTCGACTCTCAACGTCGTCAATCTCAAGCTCTCCAAGAAGCTCCAGTCGGTCCACGTCACTCGTTTCGCCGTTCGCGACACGCTCCCGACTCTGGGTCTGCGCGGCATGCAGAGCAACAAGCACCCATGCGCACAGGCAGGCAGCGGCACCCGATATATCCGCCAGGAAGCTTGGTTGAAACTGTTCGTTCTGCAGGAACGGCACCAGCGCCTTCCACTTGAACTCTGGCACACTAGCGACCGCGAACTGATGCATGCGGTCGATCAGTCGTGTGCCGCCTTGTAACATCTTGCGAGCTGACGTCCACGATAGGTCCTTCGGCAAGCGATCGGACGGACTCAGCAGGATGAGGACGCTGGCCGATACAATCGTCACCATGTGATGCGGCGGTGTTGGCTTGGCGCCGAGCGCTTCCAACTCGGTAGAGCCACATTGGAAAGCTCGCCCACCCCAACCAACGGTGAGAAGCGGATGTTCCGTCACGACAGCTGCAGACTGCGACGTATCGACGCGGTGCACAGTGTCGACGAGCTCCGTGAGAGTCTTAGCCGGCGATTGCGGCAGCGACGGCAAGAAGCCCTTCCGCTTCATCATATTCGACGAGTCCATCATGTACGCGCGACCCGACGGCGATTCCAACGGCAAAGACAGCAGCTCAAGCTGCTTCTCGGCTCGCTTTTGCCATGAACCATGGTCGCCACCAGCTCTGTTACCTGTCTGAGGAGCTACAGGAGAAGATGGCGCCGGGTTCTGCACTTCAGGAGATTCCTCGCGAACTTGTGGAGAGTGCACGTTGACTAAACACCATACCAGGTACTGCTCTGCCTCTGTGACGCGCTCAACCACGTTCGGTTGTTCTCCCGGCTGCTGCTGCTGGAGGTGGTGCGCAACGAACGGCAGCTCGATCCACGACATTGTCTGCAGCTCCGGGAACTCGCGCTGACCGAGTGGCTCGGGCATCATGAACGGGTTCTGTTTCATCTTGGCCGGATCAACTCCCAACACGTCCCCGAGCGCTTTGACGCTGCTCAGAAAGTTCAGGTCTGCAACCATCTTCACACAATAGTTGGCACTCTCAAACACGAACGGCAGCAGCCCAATAGGGTTTGCGGACTGGCGCATACGCTGCTGCTGACTCAAGTGCCACTCCATCAGGCTCTGCATGACGTCGACGCTCGCGTCCCGCAGCTCAAGTAGAAGATGCAGCAGCTCGTTTCCCTTGGCAATGTCGAATTCGCGCTCATGCGCAGCAGCATCACCGATGTGCTGGAGCTTCGCCAACAACCCTTCTCGCACAACAACTTGCTTGTGGAGGCGAAGCAGCTGCTCATCCGTGCCGACGAGTCCTTCGATCAGACGTCCGACACCACCACCTGAATCATCAGTAGCCTTGTTCTGGTGCCGCTTCTGAATCTGGTGTTCGCGATACGCGAGCGTCTGCTTGGCAGCACTTCGCTGGGTGCCCAAAGGGTTGACATATTCGGCCGGGAACGACGTGTTCCAACCCATCTCGCGGCGCTTCTGGTCGTACTCATCGCCAGTTTCAATACTGTTGGCAGCGCTGCACGCCGACTCCAGTGGCTGACGAGGTCCTTTGGCAAGCCGTAACGGCGAGTTCTCACTCGGATACGACCCCGGGCCGCTCGGAAACAGCGCTTGGCGAACAGCAGTCGATGACGCGTTTCGGTACTGCCCAGGCACTTTCTTCTTCTTTATCGTGGCGAGAGTGCCATGCCGCTGTCTCCCAACGTTCCCCGGAGAAGACGTAGTCGAGAGCAGAAGGTTTTCCAGATACGCCAGGTCCGCTGGCGTGCGGTGTTTCGGTGGGGACGGCATGATCAATCACGAACAAACCGAAGGATCAAGCGAACAATGCTCACGTCCTGCACGAAAGCCGCGCATCCACGCGATAACGCGGCAGTGCACAACAGGCAGTCAGTTGCCTAACGTGTGAGGGTGAAGACGAGATATTAATAGGGCTCTATCTTGAGATTGCTGAGACGGACATACAGCAGCCGTTTGTGCGTAGTTGTTTCATCCAAGAGCAAGTTGGACGTGAAGCTATTCGACATCTCGGATCCTTTGTGTACACAACGTCACAGCCCCACTACTCAAAAGTGGATTTGATCATGGCCATTGCGCTACGTTGCACCTTCTTCATGCGGCCGTAGAGCGAACTCCCACCCTTCTTGGCGTGCGCGCTCATCGGCTCTGCGTTGCTCAGACTCCTTCGTGGCAGGTTATCCTGGACCGAACCGCGACCAGAAGCACCGTTGCAGGAGGCTCTACCAGGGTCGCTGCTTCCGCTTCCAGTCCCATAAATATTCTTCACTGACCGCATCCTCATCATTGCTGACTGCGGCGAGTTCATTCCTTTGCACCACTTGCGCACAATCTGCGCGCGAATGCACGAGTGCTCTCTCTCGTCGATCTTGCCACGCAAATACAGATCTGCCAGATCATCGAGCTGATCCTCCATCTTCAGCAGGTCGTCCGAGAAGCTTCGGTTAACGTCCAGCACATCGACTCGCTGGTAAAACTTGCTCCCCTTCTCGTCATTAGCCGTGCTGGATGAAAATGCCGCTGCTGCCTTTGGTGCACCACGCAACTGGTTCCCAAGATACGAAGATATCCCTGATCTCCGCGAATTGGAGGAGCCTGCTTTGGTACCCGACGAATTGCTGGAAAAGATCGATGTACGATTGTTACCATCCAGTTTGGCTGGCGACGACGGCGCACTCGCCGACTTGCGCTGCTTCAACTTGGCCTCTTCCAGCTGCTGACGCATCTCTATCTTCTTCGCTTCGAATGCAGCGAAGCGATCCATGACTTCATCCTTGTGCACCTGCCGCAGCTCTTCGACAATGTCCGGCTCGAGCTGATGGATGATGTCGCGACAAAAGTCCAGGAAACGGTCCATCTGTACAGTCGTTTTGGTCATTTCCTCGGCGAAATACTCGTTGATAGCGAGCAGCACCTCTCCAGCATCTTTCGCGTCCAGTAACGTCGCTCGCAGCGAGAAGAAAATTGAAATACCAACACCAAGCAGGACTCGAGACGCGCGCTGCTTTTCCTTAGCCCGCGCCAGCAGCATGTCGATGATCTTGAGCCCGCAGAACGGCGGGAGGGATGTGAGGAAGCAAGTAACAAGCCATTTTGTGCACAGGATCTCCATATTCAACCCCACTTCGTTGAGATGACTGTGTAGGTCCTTGTCATTCTGCCGGAGCAATGTGTCCATCACTGCGCAGTCCGTGTGCAGTCCAATCATCGAGTCCACATGGTACGCCGGAAGCAGCGTTTCGATCAATAACACCAGCGCCACAAGAGCCTGGTCTGCATCAAGATATTGCAGCAAAACGACGAGGATCTCGTTCATGCCTTGACAGTAGCCAACACGTCGGTTGCGCAGCGCAAATGCAGTCAGCACCCGGCGCATCAACACCGCCTGACCGTCGCCAAGATTTCTCGTTCGTAATATATCGTTGTCGATCGACTTGGCCACCTCTCTGTCCAGCAGCATGTCGGTGTCCTCATTATCGTTGACAGTACTAGACGGCAACGGCGGCAAGTTCGATGGTCGAGGAAGTTGACTGACTAGAATGGGCCAAGCCCATGTACGGTGCTCGTCCGGAATGCCACTCATGCTTTGCGCAACCACTTCGTCAGCCTCTCCCGAGACCTTCAGACGCTTCCACACGTCAGCTTCATTTTCACGAGAAGTATTCACTCCATCGTCCGTGTCGAGAGGCTCATGCTCGCGGAGCTCTCGTGGGGTGGAGCTCAGAAACGAGCTCGACAGTGAAAATGTTCGCGATAGCGAGCGGTCGTTCGCACGAAACGCTTGAGTTTGTCTGGCCGAGCTGCGTGATCGTCTCCGATTTATCTTGTTGATCCCCTGGTACACCTTTGCCATCATTTCCTTGTCAGAAGGCGTCGTCACGACCTCCATCTCGTCCTGCGACTCACTATCGCCTTCGTCGTCGTCATCGTAGTCTCTGGTACGGTCCTGCTGTTCGCCGTCTGGTGTAAGCGCGTCGTCGTATGCTGCCAGCTTGGCAAATTGTTCTCCTGTACTGGATTTCGGTGGGGATGAACTCTGGTCTTCCACCACTGCGTCACATTTGTTCGCTCCTCCCTGGTCCAGGTACGAGTCCAGCTCGTTACTGACATGCTTGCGCCATTGGATCAACAGCTTGATGCTCTGCATGCGGTTCTTTCGCTGGTGAAGCTGTTGCCGCTGCTTCTTTCGGAAACTGCCCGATCTCCGCCGCAGGATATTCAGTTGCTGGCTTCTTCGCTGCTCTTCCTCGCGCGCCAACTGCTCTCGATACCTTTGACGCTGACCCGCCAGCTCATCGTCATCGATTCGCTCGTGGATGAACAGAATCAAGTCGATGAACGAGTCGGCGATTGAGTAGTCGCTGAGCGTCGTCCAGCAAAACTCGTTGATCACTTCCAGAATGACGCTGGGGTCGTGGATCTCCACGATCGCGGAGCCTAGATACAGCAGAACAGCCAGCGACGTCGACAGCAGGATCTTCGAGTTGAGCCGCAGCCCGCAGATGTCAGCGAGCAAAATGTCGTAAAGGCGGCCGACAACCTCGAACGGCATCGACTCGGCGAAGAACGAAAAGAACCACTTGGTGCTCAGCAGCTGGATCGTGACGCCCATCATGCTCAAGTGCTCCTGCAGCGCAGGATCGAGCGTCTGAAGCAGCTCCTGCAACACGAGGCAGTCGCGGTGGAAATCAACGACAGACTCATCGTAGTACTTGGGGAGTAGCACTTCGAGCAGCAGTCGGAAGCTCCAGAACGCGTCTTCCTCTACCATGAAGGTACTCAGCACCACGCAGACCTCGACCATGCCCTGTGTTCAACGCAATTGTAGTGTCTAATGAGGAAGGGTGGATGGAACGCGACAGTACTGTTGTTCTTCACGTACATGACAGTAGAAAAACGTCTCCTTCGACTTGGAATACGCGACGAGGATGCGGTTGATCTTGCGCTCCTGGAACGGGTTCATGTGCTCGAAGCGCTCCATGGCCATCTCCTGCGCGCGCTCGAGCGAGCTGCTCGGCTGCTCGGCAGGCGTCTCCTTCAACTCCTCGTCCAGCCCGTCCAGCAGCTGCGTGTACCCGGCGCTCGTCGAGCCGCGACGACGCATCTTCTGGCTCTGCTCCGAAGAGGTATAATCGCATTAGCATCACAGATAACAGACGCCTGTGTCCCCAGCGGACGCTTACCTGGGCATGCAGCAGGATCGGCCAGACCCACTCCCGATGCTCGGCAGGAACCCCGTGCGCTCGGATGGCGGCCTGGAGAGACGCGCTGGTCGCGATCGAGTGGTGCTCGCGGCCCGAGCGACCGATGTCCGCGGCCAGCGCCGTGGCCTCCTCCTTCAGCTGGCTCCACGGCACGTCCATGCTCCCGCCAACCCGCCGCTCCGCTCGGCCGCGCCAGGCAATAAGGCAGGCTCGCTCGGCTCCCTTTCCCTTTGCCGCGTCCGTCTTCGCAACAAGGAAACGTAACGTTAGATTGAGCGTTTTATACGCGAACAGACGTTAATTACGAGTTCAACGATTTTATTCACGGTACCAGCACCTATTTACGTAGCTGACCTCTAATTCGTGGGCAATCCAACTTGTGCGACGTGTGCCAAATGTGGCCACGCACTCAGAACGCTGGTGGGGGCTGCGAGCAGGGGGCAACGGCACGCTTGGCGGCACGGGGGGAATCCACCGGCTGGGCAGTCCTCAACACGGCCAAGAGCGCCGCCCACTCGTTCCGGCGCGCGACTGATTCGTCGCGGAAGCGCTGGGCCTCGAGATCCATGCGGCGTTCCAACAGCGCCATCCGCTCGGCGTGGTGCTGCGCCAGCAGCTCCAGCTTCCGTTTCTTCAGCTCGAGCGTCGCACGCTTGATCTCCAGCGCCTGTGCGGCCAAGGCCTGCTGATCTGGAGCCTCCACGGTCTTCTCCGGCGTCGGAAGCTCCATGGTCATCTCGTCGGCGGTGGTGATCACGTTGAGTGGCGAACTGTTCGCGTCGTCCTCTGACCGCAGTTGGAACGTCTCGACACCTCGGTCGGCGTCGGGAACTTCGGCCGAGAAATCGACAACCACGGATTCCGGCATGGCCAATCCGTCCAGAATAGGCTGGGTCCCGAGTCCTCGCCGGCGTTTGCGCCGACTGGCTCCCAGTCTGCACGTTTCGATCCGATCGGCGATATCCCGGAGCGCCTCCTCCACCGAATTGCACAGTTCCTCGCTCGCCGCCTTGCCGAGTTTAGCTGTCAGCGTGCCGTTTCGATGCAACTTCAACAACAGCCGGAAACTGGATGGCCATTTACAACAGTCAATACCCGACGCAACGACGATAACTCAGAGGGCAAGCAACGTACCGGTCAGCCACTGCTCGACTACTGACGTGCACATCCTTGACGCTCTCGCTGTGGAGCTGTGTCTCATTGGCGATCTGCTCCCACACTCGGATCTTGGACCCGTGCTCGGCGGCGTACGGCTCGTACTTGCGCACGGCTCGCACCAGACTCAAGTCGTCGGCGGCCTCGAAGCGCGCGCGTTTGCGACCTCCTCCCGGCGTGTCGACCCCCGGATCTGCGCCGCACACCACCAATCCGTCCAGGACGAAGTCAGTCGCCTCATCCTGCTCGCCTGACGTTGCACACCGCTGCTCCACAGCCGGTACATCCGACGTAACAGGCTTGAGCTCACCTCCGGTCGCCGCAGCATCGCCCGGCGTCGCCATGGCTGCAGACCCTGAGTCGCTCGGATATCAAATCAGACCGCGGTCGGCGGCAGCAATGGCACCACCCCGGAATCCCGCCTACCGTGCCCGCCGTATTTATAGGTACACGCCCGCCACCGCAAGTGTGGTACAGCAAGGGGAAAGGCCGGCGGTCCGGTCGCCCCTCGAGGACCTCCTGCATTCGTCTCGCATTCTCCAGGCTCACGCCGCGCAATTGGTTCCGCGACACGCTCTTGTCTACTCTAACGCACTGATGCTCGCATCGAATCGCTGTTATACCTGCGGGCGCCGTTTGCTCTTGATCATTGCTCTCCGGATCGCCTCGTGAGTCGGCGAGGAACACTCGAGCTACATCGGCCATTAAATAGTGCGACAATCGCCCCTCTGCCGCACGATCGCAATCCCGAGACACCTCTACTATCCTCCACTTGAGTAGTTCTGCATCACGGTGGCGCTGGAGCTGCCGCTGCCGTTGCTGTCGTTGCTGTCGTTGCTGTCGTTGATGTCGAGCGCAGCAAGCACGTGCGAAGTCGTCGAGGCTTCGTCGTGCGAGTGGAAGAGGCAGCGGTCGCCACTCTTGGCGAACCGCGCACACCCCTGCACGACGCAGAACACAGCCGTAGGTTCGGGGTAGACGCGCGTCTTGGGAGTCGGGGGAGCCGCGGCCTTGACGAGCAAATGCGGGTTGCGCTCCACCTCGAGACGCCTCTCGTTGTCCGGCCAGAGGTGTAGCTTCGGAAACACGATGTTGCCGAGGCTCCAGTCCAGCGCGCGAAGCTGCTCCTTCTGCATGTGCTGGCGGTGGAAACGCGACGAGCGGCGGCGCTGGCGCTTCGCTGCCGTCGGCGGTTTCTTGGCGCGGTCCTGGAGATCGCCGAGATCGTCTTCGCTCTTGATCCTTCGCCGCTTCTCCACGCCGCGAGCGCGCAGACTCTCAGCGCTCTGTGCGACAACAAACCACACCTCGAGCTTGTCGCGGTACAGATCGAGCGCGTCGATGCGGCACACGTGGCACACGCGCACTGGGTAGAGCGCGCGCCAGGAAGACTCAAAGTCGAGGCAGTGCCGGCGGCAAAAGTGGCCGCGCACCTGCAGCTCCGGGCAGTTCGGCGCCGCGCACACGTCGCGCACCAGCAGTGCGCCGTTGTCCTCGTCCGCGAGCGCGGCCCACCACCGCTTGTTCTCGGTCGCGCCGAGGCAGCGCGCGCAGATCACGAGCTCCGGGTTGAGCGCTTGGGGAAGCGTCATGGACATTGAGCGAGCACCGCATACTGGCGGCTGTTGGCGTGGTCAGCCGCTCACCCCGCAACACTGACTACATACAAAGTGGACAGTGCATCACTAAAGCGAGTGTAAAATCTTGCCTCGCGTGATAAACCCGAGAGTGTGTTAAACCCTAGCCCTCATAGATATCCGTATTTACGAGCCTCGACAGCTCCGCCAAATTAGGGAATGCCATCATCCACTATAAATGGTGTTCGACGCAACATGATCCCCGTATATACGAATCTGGTGCAGTTCCGCCCCAATTACAGTAACGCCACCCACCGCTAGGAAAGCAAGCGGAGGCTCCAGCAGACGGCGCGCGGCGCGCGGAACGCCTCGCCCGGGAACTCGAAGCGTCAGGCGCCAACGCCGGCAGCATCCGCGCGGACGACTGCACCTTCCTCGCGCGCGGCGGGCTCGTTTCCCAGTGTAGTATCCTGTGGGTGGTCGGCGGCGCTGCATCCAGCGAAGTCAATGGCGGACGCGCCGCCTCCTGGCAAGCCCGGTGCGGGCGACGCGGCCCCGCGATCGCGCATCATTCAGCTCAAGGCGTCGGCCGTGCCGGGAGCGGTCGGTCGCGCGGTCGGCTCCCCTCCTCGCGGCCAGCGATCCACGTCCTCGGCGAGGGCGTCCCCTGACGGACGCGCGGCGGTCGCCCCCAATGAAGGCGGCCCGCCATCGCGACGCGGCCAGCGCGGCAGGCGGTACGGCCCCAACGGTGGACCTCGCGGCAACTTCCACGGCAACCCCAACGGCGGCAACGGCGGTAATCACTTCAAGCGTGAGCGGCACTTCCAGCGACAGCGCAGCGGCGTCCGGTCCATCTCGAGGTCGCCTTCACCTGGCCCCGGGCCGACGCCTCGCTCCCCGCCTCGCGCGGCGCGGTCCCGGTCTCGATCAAGATCGCGGTCGCCGCGGTCTGCGCAGTCGCGATCCCGTTCCCGCTCCCGCTCGCGTTCGCGCTCGTTCTCGCCGAGGGGGAACCGCACGTACCAGAACTGGGAGCGTCCCGACGGCCGCGGCGAGCGACAATTTATGGGCGGCGGAGGCGGTCGCGGCCACTACTATGACCGCAACGAGCGTGGACCCGCCGGCGACTTCTACGAGCCACGACGGCGCGAACGCGGGCGGGATCGCGACCGTGGTGGGCGGTTCGGTGTTTTTGGCCGTGGCGGCGGCGGTCGATTCAACCGCGAATCACGGTTTGGGCCAAGCGTACCTCCGCCTGGATTTACGCCGCGGTCGGCGAGTCGTGAGCGCGCTGCTGATGTATCCGGGTCCGATACAGGCAGCACGGGACGCGCACCAGTTAGCGGGAGCTTCCGCGACCGCCAGATGCGCGAACGCGAACGACGATTGCGCGAGAAGGGCGACGGCGACATCAGAGGGTTTGGCGACGATGTTGGCGGGTTGGGACCGAACGCTGCGAGGCCGCCACGCCCCATGAACGCAGCGGCGGTAGGTGGTGGTCGGCGCGTACCAATGGCGATAACCCCGATGGCCTCCAAGTCGTTGGGAGACAAAGAACTGTCGGCTCTCGACGAGGAGGAAGAAGAGGGGGCGGTCATCCCAGAGTCGCCGCAAGGGAAACACATCACCGGGGAACCCTGCGATGACAACATGGACGACGTGGTTACAAATATCAGTGCAGACTCCAGCAGCGTCGACACATCTGCAGACGTGCCAGGCGCGCCAGCAGCTACGGAAGCTGGCCCATTGGCAGACGCAGTTTCCGAGTTCAAGAGCCCGCCTAAACCCCCAGCATCTCCACCCAAGATCACTGATCTCGACGAGCGAGTGGTGACAGAAGCCAAATCCCCGACCGAAGCTGCTGCGTCTTCGTTGCCTCAAGATGAATCGAAGGAAACGATCTTGACCGCTCCTGAAGTTGCGGATATCCTTCCAGTCACCTCGTTATCGACGATTGCTGTCGGCGCTGAGTCCACCTCCCGTGGCCAGATCTCGCCAGCATCGACGTTAGCAGAGTCGCTTCCGTCTGAGTCCGGAACGCTTCACGAATCCAAAGCAGGTAATGATGCGTCAAGTGGAATTGACACCGCGATGGTGGATGACGATGTTCAAGACGTTCGGTTGGAGGATATGCCAGTGGGAGCTGCCGCCCCAATCATCGCGGAGGCCGACATCACTGCAGAGCAAGCGACCTCCACAGTCAAGAGCGATGACACGAAGAGGATAGATGGTGGCGTGGCTGCGTTAGATGATAAACTCAATGCCCCAGTCCCCGAGACTGTTCGCTCCAGTACTTCTGCGATCGAAGGGAAGTTGGCGAAGGTAAACGAAGTCGAGCCGCGCATTGTCCAAGGTGCAAGTGATGCCGATGTTAGCCAAGCTGAAATCGTGATTGGTGGGAGGCAAGAACCGATTTCGGGTCTTGATGGGTCTGCAGCGACTAGCACGGAACTCAAACGGGAGAGTTCGAGTTCGCGGGTGCCAACCCCAAGCAAGGCTGCTGTTTCGTCTGGCAATGCCGCATCAAATTTTACGACTGAAGCGGGTATCCGTGGACCTCCCACAGATGTTGTCGAGCGTTCTTCACCAAAGACTGATGACGGGAAAGCGGGTTACGCAGGTCGCATCCAACAGCATCGGGACTCTTTTTCTGAAGGAGTCACTCGTGTAGGCAGCCCACTCAAGACCAATCCCAAGAACTCCCCGTCAACGCGAAGTGTGTCGGAGAGTATTTCGTCGGCAAGCAGTCCTTTCACCGAGCGAGTTGCTGAGCGCGAGCGCATACGACGCAACAGCTTGACAGACGAGCGTTCGTGGCGTTCGGACGCACATCATCACCGATCAAGCGACAGGTCGGACATCAAGCGTGGAGGCGATTTATCATTCCTGCAGCCTACAAGCACCACCCCATCGCGCAGCTTGGCTGCCGGACCTGTTCGTGACACCCGGCACCTCACTCGTCACTCGTCCGTGTCAGCGATGCCAGCCACGGCAAAGGAGCGACTCGAAGCAGAGGGCCGCTATCGTGCGTTTGATAATCGCACCAATTCCCCACAGCCAAGAGAGAGTGGGCGACCGGCCTTGGAGCGTCACACTTCGTTTTCGTCGGGCCGCTTGGAGCGGTCTTCGCCTGTGCTTTCTCGAGCGAGATCGTCAAACTCACCAATGAATCAGCACGGATTTCCTGATGTCAAGCGAATGCGACGTCAAGATGGGTCGAGTCCAGAGCCATCTGCGCTGAAGGATCTGCGGGCGAACAGCACATCAGATGTCTTAGGTCGCGGCAATGTGTCGACTGCAGTTGGAAGCCCCCGAGTGGAGAGCAAGAGCACAGGAGGAAGAGCACGTCCTGGTATGTCGGACATTCGAGAGGAGTTGCCAGCACTTCCCGAGATTCCTTTGCCGGAAGCGGATGTTCTCGCGGCCGTTCTCAATGAGGCGGCAGCAGATGTGACCAGCGATTCAACCCCGACGAAAATCAGTAAACGTCCGCGCCTGGGCTGGGGTCAAGGTCTCGTGGCATCTTCGCCACCGCAGCCTCCGAAACGACCGCGCATAGGATGGGGCGAGGGTTTAGTTCAACAGGCCAGCGCCACTGACAGCAAGAGTCCAGTAGCAACCGGAGCGCCATCGGTCGCGCCAGATGGAACTCAAAGCGGTGACGCTCAGAACACGCCAACAGGAGCGAGCACTGCTGCAGAAGAAAAGATTCCGACTGAAGCGGCCGTGAGTGTTCCTGAAGCTACTACTCCAGATGTTGGTGCGATCAATGAGAACGAGGCCAGCACCACTGCTGATGTGGTTATCGCAGCTAATGAGACGGGAGATAGTGCGACAGTAGACGAGAACGCCAAGGAAGTTTCTACTATTGAGCAGACTCCCATCCCTCAAGACGACATTGTAATGACCGACGCCAGCAAGGACGGTGCTCAAGGATCCCCTGTTAAGCCGAGTCTGGATGTGGCTATGCCATCACCAGAGAAGACAGTGGACATTGTGCCGGCAGACATGCAAATGACGCCATCCAGTCCACCACTGTCGAAAGAAGATATTCTCGCTTCGATCGATACGCTCGACTCGAATATTTTGGAGCTGAACAAGCAGATCAAGATGTTGGAGGAAAAGAGCCAACAAAAGGACATCGAACAGACGACATCGGCAGTGTTGGATGACAAGGACACTTCTGCTAGCGTGTCGGTACCTGAGCCCAAAGCGACCACTGACGTTCCTGAAGAAAGAATCAAAGTGGATGCTGCAGATGTATCTACTCCGACGAAGACTGAGCTCCGTGCACCAACGAAGATCAGCGTTGATGCCACGTTCGTCGAGCTGGTGACTGGGATATTCTCCGAGAATATGAAGCGTGCAGCGGTAGCGAACGCCAAGGTTCCCAAGCGACTCGAGAACGGCGTTATTGCGACGAAGCTGTATCACCAACCGTCCGACTACTCGTTCTACCAGCGCAACATTGATCGTGGAGCGGCCTTGTCTGACGCAATTCGCATCAAAGTGCGGAATCGCAATCGGCGGCGCCACGAGCATGTCAAGATGCTCGCCCGTGAGTACATCGACATGAAAAAGGCATGGAAACTCCGCGTGAAGAAGCTGGAGAAGGATCGGAAGCGTCAAGAGAAGATGCGCAACAAGCTCAAGATGAAGCAGGCCCAGAAGAACTCCACAAGTCCCGACAGCTCGACTCACTTTTCGACTTTGCATACGACCCACCAAAGCCCACACGTTCAGCAAATTCACGCTGCATCCAGTACTGGCGGCACGAACGCAGGAAGTGGGTCGAATGAAGGGGGCAGCTCCTTTTACGGGCCGTCTGGAGTGCGATCGTCGTCTCGCCTGACGAACAACTCCAGTGGAGATGTGCAGTCGAAGCAGGACTTGGAGAAGATCGAACAAGCAAAGGCACAAGCTCTGTTGGATCAAGAGGTGCGCAAGAAGCGTCTGAAGAACGCGATGACCACGGTGATACCGGATATGCTGATGACCGAGGACGAACGTCGCGCGCGATACTTCACGCGGTTCGTGAACGGACAGAGCTCCATGTCCAACGGGCTCGTCAAAGATTGGAAGAAGCGCGAGCAGACGCAGGTGCTGGTGAACCCGTGGAACGATCTGGAGAAGTGCATTTTCATGGACAAGTTCCTGCAGTTCCCCAAGAACTTTGCTCGCATCTCGTTCGCTTTGGGCAACAAGACGACAGGCGACGTGATTTCGTTTTACTACCGAACAAAGAAGGTGGTCGACTACAAGGCGCTGCTGCGCGAGCAACAGCTTCGACGCCGTGGTGCCGGCGCCAAGAACACGTGGTGCTGCTGGAACCTGTCGGCGTGTGCTGCGATATGCCTCGGAGTCAAGTTTCCAAAGTTGATAGCCAAGTTGCTCCTGCATCCGTCCAACTTCCGCTCCCACCAAGCGTCGGACAATATTTTGAACTCTCCTGGGGCACAGAGTCTGTTGCAGGACGATGCTCCTAATGGTAGTAGCACTGTAACGAGCGTCAAGGAAGAACAGCATCGACCTTCGTCGGCGATGGAGATTATCGCCCAAACCGGTCGGGATGAGCAGCGCGCGTCGCAGTCTCCGTCGAAGGCGAAAAAAGAGTCTGATGGGGTCATTCTGGATGCGGTGATTCAGTCAGCAAGCGCGGACTCGTCGGATACTGCCAAGTTTGATCTGTACACGCAGCAGCTGATTGAGTTTGTCGCGGGCCAGCAACAACCCTTCCTGCTCAAGTATGGCGACTACTTCACCGACAACTCGTTCAGCACTGGGTTCGAAGTCTCGACGCTCTCGGTTGCAGAGCGGCTCAAGCAGTATAACCTTCCAGTTGCCGATAGTAGTGGCAGTGTTGCCTCAAAGCGCATCTCTGTATCTTCAGCGGTGGCCAACAGTACAGCGAATGCCTTGCCGTCAGCCGCCGTAAATGATGAAATTCCCAGCAGCGGAAAGGGCAAACACGGCAATCACGGCAAAGGTGATGGCTCGAAGCACATGACCAAGAAGGAGCAGAAGCAGCAGCGGAAACTCAAGAAGATGCAAGATGCAGCTGCTGCTGTTGCCACCCCCCAAGCTTCGAGTGGCAAGATGGATCAGAGCTCAGCTTTGGCGGCGTCCAACTCGATGCAACCGTCTGTTACGTCAAGTCAAGGTCGCAACCGTAAGGGTGGAGCGAACGCATCGGCAGCATCGAGTGGTGGTGGTGGAAACAATCGTGCCTCTCCGCGTGTGGGTGAGGACAAGCCACCGAGCCATGGAGGGAAAAAGAGCAAGGGTAGTGGTGGGAACGCCCCAAGTGCGCGGCGAAGCTCAGCCAGCGCTTCGCAAGCGGCTGGCGCCGCCGTATCGTTGACGATTGAAGTGCCGCCATCTCAGGTGTCAGCATTGAATGTTCACCAGAACGAAGGTGATTTCAAGGTCGAAGCTGACACGGTTGCTGCCGAAGCAACCACTTCGAGCGCCACTGCTGGGAGTGGTGGTGGCGGCGGCGTAACGCCTGGCCCAACGAAGCGCGTGGTGCAAAAGTGGACCGATGCTGAGAAGTCGGACTTCCTCAAGTTCTTTTCGGTACGCTTTTCGTTTCTCGGTGTATTTTGTCTATCATGGTGACATAACGATATTGCTGTTGTTGTGATGTTTCAGATGTACGGCAAGGACTGGTCGACGCTCACTGAGAACATCCCGTCCAAGACGGCAGCGCAGATCAAGAACTACTACCAGAACTACAAGAACCGGCTCGGGTTGCAAGATATCCTCAAGCGCCGGATCAGTCATGGTGGATCTGCGAACGACGCTGTTACCCCCGCCGGCAGCACATCGAGTACGGCATCGGCAGCGGCGAGCGGTACGGGTGACTCGCCGCACGACCGGACGTCAGGATCTGTACCCGTCACTGCGTCGCCGTCGTCATCTACGATGGCAGGCTCGCTCGTGTCGATGGAAGGCGGTGGTATGAGACCAGGACTCGCGATGCCTCCATCGTCAGGGACAATTCAGCGCGGCAGTATGGGGATGATGCCAGAGCTGTCCCCGTCTCAGTTCGCCATGCTGCAAGCCAGCTCTGCAAGCGGCATTGCGCCGACGCATCCGGCACGGTCGGAGGGGATGCCGAACGCAACGGCGAACTCGGAGCAATACCTGAAGATGCTCAACATGCAACACCAGCTGCAGCTGATGCATCTGCAGCAGTCGTCGCAAGCTATGAGCAGCGGTGGTCAGTATCACGAAGCTCAACTCAAGGCTGCAAATGCGCAAAGGCTGATGCAGTTCCCAGTTAGTGAGCAACCGCATCCCAGTCAGTCTCAAGCTCCGCCGCCACATGTTCTTCACTCGCTTCAGCAGCAGCAGCAGCAGCAACAGCAGCAGCAGCATGCAGTGGCCGTAGAGGCAATGGGGCGACTCGGTGGTCTCCCTCCGCAAGACGCGCACGGTGCTATGGCGTATGGTCAACCACTGGGTCAACACCCTGGAATGTACCATCATGCCATGACGTCAAGCCATATGCCGAGCCACCACCACCCGCACGCTGTCGGTGCGCAGATGGGCATGCCATCGAACGCTCGCCCATTCAGCGGGCTGTTGAATCCGAATGCTGCGGAGCCGCATGCTATGGCCACGACGTCGGGGATGATGTACCAGCGGGAAACCACGTCGCGCGCCATGCTGAACTTCGCGATGCTTAACAACCCGTCAGGAGGGAGCAGCGCAAACACCAGTCCGCAAGAAGCTTTGCAGAGTGATCCAGCTGCACGACCCGAGTCCGACCGTGGACGACCACCAACTTGGCAGCCGCCGCAGTATGCTGGTTCCGACAACGTCGAAGCGCCGAAGCGTGAGCCAACACGTGAGCCGAGCCCGGCGAACCAGACGAGCATCTCGCCAGCAACGTCAAGCTCTCGCGCGGCCTTGCCACCAGCAGTGGCGCCTGCACCCGTGCGCGCAACGAATCGCATGTCGTTCTCGTCTATCTTGAACGAGTCCGAGTCTCCGCGTGAGGACGACACCCCTCGTGGCGACCAAATCCCGCACCGCCCCAAGGTGACGGTGACCGTGCAACACGACGAACCCCCCCGGTCTCGAGATGCGCCGCCGTCGACGCACAACGCGAGAGCGGACTCTAGTGCCCCAAGCCCGACGGCACACTTGTTCCCGCCACGGCGTGCCAGTACCAGCAGCACCAGCAGCAGCACGAATGCCGGCGCCAGCGGTGGTCGTATAGCACTGATGGCGAATCTCCTCAACGTCGGGACTCCGCGCAGTCCGGCGTCGCCTCACGTGCCACAGCCTGCAAGGTTCTACGAGCCGGGCAGCAGTGCTGCTGAAGGCGCTTCGATGGCTCGAGCTCCGCCGGCGTCGCGCGGTGGACTTGGTGGTGTGCTCAACACCATGCAACGCAGCCCAGTGCCGTCGCCATCGGGCCACGCTCCTGTCGTGTCGTCGGCGACGTCGGGCATCGAGGCGCCAGTTGGGAGCGCGTCGTCGGTGGCCATGTCCATGTCGAGTTTGGTGCATTCGACCCCGACTCCGAGCCAGGCTCCAGCGGGAGGGCTGTGGAACTACCACAACCAGATGCGGTTCGAAGAGGAGGCCGAGCTGCTTCGCCGAGCAGCCATGGAGAAGGAGCTGCTCGCGCGTCGTGCCGAAGAGGAAGCGGCTCGTGCTGCTGCGGCGGCGCAGGCAGCAGCCCGCGCACTGCAGGAAGCGCAGCAGGCGAGACAAGAGGCGCTGGACCTGGCAGCCAACATGGCACGGTACACGAACGCGATGCAGGCGCAGCAGCAGTTCCAGCACCAGCTCCACGCGCAGCAGCAGGTCCAGCAAGCGCAAGCTCAGGCGCAGGCTCAGGCGCAAGCGCAGGCACAGGCGCAGGTGCACCAGCAGCACGAGTACCAGCAGCTTCACCAGCAGCGACTCCAACACCAGGCGCTGCACCACCACTTGCAACTCATGCAGCAGCAAGCGCAGGCGCAGCAGCAACAGCAGCAGGTTCAGGCTCAGGCTCAGCAGCAACAGCAACAGCAGCAGCGAGGCGTGTCACCGACGGACCGACTGCTGCCTCCGTCAGGACCGGCGCCTGGCCGGTAGCACGACGCGTTCGAGGCCGCGGAGAGATTAGGACGGCTGGAGCGAGAGCGCGACGGCCAGATATGTACGTAGCTATATAACGCGGTGCGGATGAGTAGTGGAGGCTCTAGTGTGTTGTGTTGTGTGTCTCTCTCTCTCTTTGTCGTTCCTGCTCTCGTCAGGTGGCCGCGCCGCTCGCGCCGCCGTCCTCGTCGTCGTCGCCGAGCGACGGAGCGGCGGTGAGCCGCAGGAAGGGCTTGACCTCGTGCACGCCCTGCGGGAAGAGCCGCTTGGCGTCGCCGGCGTCGAGCGACGGCGCAACGAAGACGTCGTCGCTGACCCGCCAGTTGGCGGGCGTCACGACCGGGTGGAAGGTGGCGAGTTGCAGCGCGTCGAGCGCTCGCAGCAGCTCGTAGAAGTTGCGGCCGACGGCGGCCGGGTAGTACAGCGCGAGCCTCACGGTCGAGTCGAGGTCAAGCAGCAGCACGGCGCTGAACGGGAGCAGGTTGGCGTCCGCCTGGCGCGGCGGCGCCGTCGCGGCGACCAGCCCGAGCGCGCGGCACAGCTCGCCGTCGACGTCAGCGACCACCGGGAAGCCGACGCGCACGTCCTGCGTCTCGTTGACGTCCGCGAGGAAGGCGAGCAGCTCGCGCTTGGAGGCGACGCCGCCGCTGACAGCGAGCACGCGGCAGTGGCGCGCGGTCAGCTGGCCCGCGAGCCTGTGCAGCACGCCGAGCTCGGAGGCCCAGACCGGGTGCGGCGTGGCCGGGAAGGCGACGACGAGCCCCCAGGCGCCGACGAGCAGGTCGCGCGCGCGCACGACGCCGACCTGCGAGTCCCCCACGAGGTCCGGCAGCCGCTCCCCGAGCCGCGCGGTCGCCTTTGGGGTCGCCATGCGCCAGAAGACGGCCGACTGGGAATAGTCCACAGGAAGAAGGAGTCGCTGCAGTCAGGGTGCGATGCTTGAAGAGGCGGTCGATGGCGAGGCCCGAGGCGAGCAGCAGCAGTCCAAGCGCAACCGGTTCCTGTCGGGTGGCAACCAGCAGGAAGAGCAGGAGAACGAGCGTCCGGAGCAGGACAGCGATGCCGAAGCTAATGAAGAAGACGATGAGGATTCGGCGCTGCTGTCTCCATCGGCGCTGGTCGTTGCTGGCCGCAGGGATCGCCTGGCGGGCGACTCGCTGCTGCTGGACGGCGACAAGCATCGGCGGTTCACCGTCGTGCCTTCGGTGGGGACGGCGAGCGGCAGCGAGGCCGAGGGCGAGCGATCCGCCGCCGGTCTGTTCGTCGACCGGTCCGAGGCCACCGCAGTCCGCCGCTCGCGCATCGAGGAGCGGCTCCGACGCGAGGCCCCGCTCGCGGCCGACGCACTACTAGCAGTCACCACGTCACAGCCCATCCGGCCGAACCGGACCGCAGTCATTGAGCCAGAGTCTGATACTCGAGACGTTCAAGACGACGGCCATGGTGAGCCAGCGCCGCGGCTCGCGTGGCTGCAGGTCGAGGTCTCGCGGGCGGAGCTGGACGACCACGCGGCCTTCTCGCGGCGCGACCGCGTGGCGGCGCAGCTGCGCGCGAGCTGCGCAGCCTACGCCGCCTGCCAGCGCGCGCGCGCGTGGGGGCCGCCGCTCGCGCGGCTGGACGCGCACGTGGTCGAGCTCGCGGGCCGCCCGCGTGCAGCCCCGAAAGCGCCTACAGCCCCGAAAGCGCTCGCGGGGGACGCCGCACGCGCGCTCGCGGCGCTCGAACACGCGCAGCAGCTGCACGCCGAGGTGCTCGCGCGCGCCCGCGAGCTGCAGGCGCTCGCCGCCCACTCTGGGGACGGCGGCTTTGCGCCGCCGGTCGCGGTGGTCGAGCGCCGCCGCGCGGCCCCCGTGGACCTCGCGCCCGTGCGCGCGCTGCTCGAGCTGCTCGCGAGTTCGGCCGACGCGGACGCGGGCGCGGGCGCGGACGCCGAGACGATCGCGCGGCTCGCGCGGCAGCTGCGCGCGCTGGCGCCGCCCTGCAGCGCCTGCGACGCCGTGCTCGAGCTGCGGCCCCAGGCGGCGGCGCCAAGTGCCGAGGACCCCCGCGGCCCGCGGTTGTACGTGGCCGTATACGTGGACGGGAGGCTCGCGGCGCGGACGCGCGCGCGGCGCTGCGCGGCGGGCGGCGGCGTGCGCTGGGACGAGCGCTTCCGGCTGCGGCTCGACCGGCTGCCCGCAGTCGTGGCCGCGCGCGTGCTCGAGCGGCGGCGCGTGCTGCGCGACGTGCCGCTGGCCCCGACGCCCGTGCCGCTCGTCGTGCCCGGGCTCGACCTGGCGCAGCAGCGGCCCGAAGGCGCTGCGGGAGCTGCGGGCGCTGCGCGGATCGCGGCCGCGAGCGTGGCCCCCACGCGCGAGTGGTACCAGTTCAGCGCCGCGGCGCCGCTGCCCCGCGCGCGGTGGCACGCGACGTTCCGCGACGCAGCGCTGCCCGTCGAGCGGCGCGCGCAGGGCCGCGTGGCCATCGCGCTCTCCTGGGTGGCCGCCTCGAGCGGCGCCGGCCCCGGGCCGAGCCCCGCGGCGCTGCTGCCCCTGCCGCGAGCGCCGCTGGCGCGCATGGCGCCGTCCGCCGCGCGCGTGGTCGGGGCCGGCGGCGCTCACGCGCTCATCAAGCACGCGCTCGCGCGCTGCGTCGCCGGCGAGCGAATCGACCCGAACGACCCGGCGAACGCCGCGGCGGCGGCCGGACGGCGGCGCGCGGCCCCCAAGACCAGCGCCGCAGTGTTCCGCGCGGCCCCCGAGGCGCTCGGCGACGTGCTCGCGCCGCTCGGCCTCGGTGGCTCGAGCGCTGCGCCGTTCCCCACGAGGCTGACCAAGCGCAACGAGCTGCTGGCGCGGCGCGGACGGGAGCCGGAGGCGGCGGCGGCGCTGGCGGGGGCGGCCATGCCGCTGCTCGAGCGCGAGCTGCTGGCGCGCGAGCCGCTCGTGCGCCTGCTGCGGCCGGAGCTGCGCGCGCTGGACCGCGCGCTCGCCCGCGAGCAGCTCGAGGCCATCGGCGCGGACCAGCGCGTGGCGCGGCGCTCGCAACGCGTCCACATGCAGCTGCGCGAGCTCGAGGACCGCGCGCGCGGGGCCGTGGCCGGGGATGGAGGGCAGCGCGGCGCCGCCAGTGCCAAGCCGCCGCTGGCGCTAGCCAATATCATTCAGGAGAAGCCGCTGCCGCTCTTCCCGGGGGCGCTCGAGCTGCCGGCGCTCGGCGCGCTGCTCGCGCGGCGGCGGCGGCTGCGGCCCGCGTTCCGGCCGCAGGTGGCGACTGCCGCGGCGCTGACCGCGGCCGAGCGGCCCGCGCGCTGCGACCTGTACGTGCAGGTGCTGCGCGCGACCCGCGTGCCGCTGCGCGTCCGCAGCGCCGCAGCCTCCAGCGCAGCGGCCCCCAGCGCAGCGCAGTCGCCTCTCACGCCGCGGAGACTCCGCAGGCAGAAGGAGGGCACGCGCCGCCTGACGCCGCGCGACACCGACCTGGACGTACACAGCGACAGTATGGAGGACGGGGAGAGCCTGGTGCTGGTCGAGGCGCGGCTCCAGGGCCGCACGCGGCGCACGGCCTGCTCCACGGCCACCGCGGCGTCGGGCGGCGCCGCCCACTGGATGGAGACGCTCACGCTCCCCGTGCGAGCGCCGGGCGACGACTGGAGCTGCGCGGCGCTGGCCCGCGCGCGCGACGTCGTGCGGCTGCGGCTGCTCGACCGCGCGCTGCTCCCGACCGCAGCCGCCGACGGCCGCGGGTTCAAAGAGGAGCTGCGCGAGCTCGCGAGCGTCGACGTGCCGCTCGCGGCGCTGCTGGGCGGCGTCTTTGACGCTGCGCTGCGCTGCTCGGCCCCCATCGAGCGCCTGGGCTACTCTCACTTCAAGCCGCAGCAGCACGGCCCCATGACAGCGGCCACGTCCACGTCGGCGTCCCAGGGCGACGCCACGCCGCGCTCAGACCCGCACGAGACCCACAATGAGCCTTCGGATGGATGCAGCACCTTCCTGAGCGTGCGCATGACGCTGCGGCCCGTTCTGCCGCTGCCCGACCGCCCTCCACTGTCTCCTCCTTCGACTGCCACCGACAATGAGCTAGTGGTGACTGCGTCGCAGTGGGCGGAGCGTCTGCAGCGCCAACTGCCTGGCCGCGGCTTCGACGCGGTCGTCGCGCGGGTCGTGGGCTTCCAGGGCGGCCACTGTGCCGTGCTCCCGCAGCTGCTGGCCGCATTACCCCCTCCACCGGCCATTGCGACCGTCGCTGGGCTGCTGCGCTTCGTGCATCTGCTGCCGCTGCGGTGCGACTGGCTCGGAGCGCCAGACCAGGCCGAGGCGCCGGAGGACCCGGTCGCCGGCACGTGGGTGGCGCCGCAGCTCTGCTTGGACGTCGGGGCCGCCGGCCGCCGCGACCTCGCGCTGCTGCTCGCGTGTCTGCTGCTGTGGCTCGACCAGCACGGCGACGACAGCTGCGACACCTTCCTCGTGCTCGGCCGCGGCGTCACGACGGACGGCGACGCGACGCAGCCCAACGCGTTCGTGCTGCGGCAGCCCAAGGACCGGCGCCGCGGCCTCGGGACGCTCTACGACGCCGCCGAAGGCGCCGCGTACGCCGTGACCGGCGAGCAGAGCCCGCTGCGCGACGCCTGGCTCGCCGTCTCGGCCCGCGAGGCCTTCGCCAACGTGCAGCCACCGAACGCGCACGTGGACTGGGCCATCCAGGGCAACGCCTCGCGCTGGACGCCCATGCTGGGCAAGACGCCGCCACGCATGCCGAGTCTGCTACCACGAGAGCTCCGGTACGCGGCGACGCCACCCGATGACGAGCTCGCGGCCGTCGAGCGCGAGCTGCGTGAGGCGGTCAAGCTCGCGGTGCGCCGCTGGCGGGCGACGTTCGCGACTACGGTCTTCAACGAAGGCGCGAGTCTGCGGCTGCGCGCAAGACTCGAGACGCTCGATCGGCGCGCTCGCGGCGAGGCCGAGCCCAAGGACGAGGCGGCGAAGGCCCGAGAGGGCGACGCGGTCAACTTGATCCGTTCGCTCGAGCGCGACAAGGGCGTGGCCGGCGCGCCGCTGCACTTTGCGCTGACCGACGCGGCGCACGTGGTCGAGCGCGTCAAGCAGACGGTGCGTGGGTCTAGACTTGCGGTCTTGGGGGATGCGGGAGTGGTGAGAGGGTTTGACGGTTGGTATTGGTACATGTGTGTGTGTGCGTGGGCAGAACGTGCACGCGACCGACCGCGCGGGCGTCGAGTTCCTGCTGGCCATCCACGCGAGCGGCTATCCTGGCGCGCTGCTCTCCGTCTGGGTCTACCTGGCGGCCGCGTGGCCGCGAGACGGCTGATGCTTGGACCATCAGTGCAATTTCAGCAGCAGCTCGCTCACCTTGGCCTGCAGCGCCTCGAGCTTGGAGCGCGCGGCCGCGCGAGACTCGTCCGTGAGGTGCTCGGGAGCCGACAGGTCGAGCGCGTGGTCGCCCTCGAGCGTCAGGCACGCGGCGGCGGTGTCGTCGTCGCTGAACGTGGCGATCACCGAGTCTGCGCGAGCGCGGGCGGCCGACTCGGGAAGGATCGGCGACCCGCGTACAGAGTACGTGAGCTCGCCCTTGCGCGCCGTGCGAAGCACCGTCTACAGTCCATGCACGTGGAGTATCAGCAGATGAATAGACGAGGTATGGAGGTGGATCTAGCATGACGCACCTTGGGCACGGCATTGCGAGTCTCGGTGGTAGTGATCAGCGGAGTCTGGAGCGCCGAGAGCCGCCGCGTCATGTACGTGCGCGGCGTGGCCGCAACGCTGCGGCGCGGCCGCTTGACCGCCGTGGCCGTCGACGTCCGCTTCTTCTTGGCCGTGGCCTGAGTCGTTGGCTTGGCCTTGATCGCCGTCGCCTTGATCGCCGTCGCCTTGATCGCCGTCGCCTTGATCGCCGTCGCCTTGATCGCCGTGCTGGCTGCGGACGCCTTCTTTACGGGCTTGGGCGATGCTACCGGAGGCCGCGCGGCCAGCGTCTGGATGACGTTGGCCAGGCTGCCGCCAAAGTCGCCCACGAACGTCCGCCACGGCATCTGCCGCACGCTCTCGGGGAGGAAGAGCAGCTGCACCTTGAGCTCCATGCGCAGCTCGCCGGCCTTGCGCTCTGCCTCGGCCACAAGCTCCTCGCAGCGCTCCTGCACTGCACGGCCAGTCAGTTCGCGCCGACGACAACGACACAGTCAACAGATCCCTAGCTTACCTTGCGCCTCGAGTTCGCCCAGCAGCACGTCGAGCTGCCGGCGCCGCTTCTGACTGTCAGGCTGCACTGGCGCCGCTGTCGCCTTGGTCGCCTTGGTGGACTCGCGCCGGCGCTTGCGCGGGTTCTTGAGCGGCGGCGCGGCGAAGCGGTGCAGCGTGGCGCTGTGGCTCTTGTCCGACGGCTCGCTCAGCGTCACGACCGTGTTCTCCTCGATGGCCTGCAGCGGCCCCGAGAGCTTGAGCGCCGACGCCGGCGAGGGTGGAACTGGAGCGCCAGTGCCGCGCGTCGACAGGCGGCGAGAGCGACGCAGCGTGCGGCCAACGCGCCTCCGGGCGTTCGGTGCCATGTCTGCGGATCGAGAGACGGGAGGAAAGGGCGGAAGCAGCGGAGAGGGCTCGCAGACAGCGAGCGACTCTCTTGATCGCACCGGCAGTCGATCGAGGTCAATCCTGGCGACGCCTTCTTTTGGCGGGTTTGGAAATTTGAAACCCGCTTGGCGCGAAGGGCCATTATTGAGAGCATTTTGTGCTTCTTACGTAAAATTTATAACTATTGATGCTATATCGCGCATTTATAGAAATTGATGCACTACATTCGTGTATATCGTTCAAAGTGCCGACTCTAGTGACAAGCAGGAGAGAAGCGAGGATGGCCAAGGGGAAGAAGGGCGGCGACAAGAAGGAGGCGGCCAAGCCGGCGGCGCAGGCCGTGCCTCAGCCGGAGGAGGAGGGCAGCCCGTACTCGGTGCGCATCGCCACGGTCGCCGTGACGTCGTACATCGCGCACAAGATCTGGACCAAGCGGTCGCAGGTGACCGAGGCCTGGTACGCGGACTCGCAGTCCGAGGGCGAGCAGGCGATGGTGTCGGTGTTCGACTTCGCCAGCTCCATGGGGCTCATCTTCGTCGTGGGCATCGCCGTCGGCGTCATCTTCTCCAAGATCGGCGCGCTCGTCAAGCGCACGTCCCGCTCGTGAGGCGTTGCGGATCTGCTCGGCGTGCAGATAGATATCCAGCGTGCTGTCGAACTGTATCGGTGGGCAGTACCCGTGCATGGCGCGCATGCAGCCACCCAGAGGAACTGCCTCGCAACATATTAGATGCTGGATGTTATCACCACAACGCCTGCGTGCTCGCCTTCGTTCCATTTGTCTGCTGGCGTTCATCAGCATCGCACACGTCACATGCAGAGGTGTACCGTGGATGACACCATGTTGCGCCTCAGTGAGACAGTAAAACCTCGTTGATAAGGTTTAAAGATTGGCGTGTGCGCTGACCCACTCGACTGATCGCCATCACAGCTCCGCCGCCGCCGCCGCCGCCGCCCAAGCGCCACCGAGCCACGATGAAGGTCCGCTCGTCCGTGAAGCGCATGTGCGATGGCTGCAAGATCGTGCGCCGCCGCCGAAAGGTGTATGTGATCTGCGACCGCAGCCCCAAGCACAAGCAGCGCCAGGGCTTCCACACGAGCGCGCTGGCGGCCACGCCGTCCCCGAGCTCGGCCGCGGAGCTCGCTCCCGGCGCCAGCTTCCAGCTCGCGCTGAAGCAGCTGCAGTTCCCCGGTCTGGCGCCGTTCAAGGCGTTCCGCGAGGCCAAGATCGTCGTGCCCAAGCTGTGCTAGACGCCCTCCATAGATGACTGCTGGTGGCCAAATGACACACTCCCGCCACGCTTCGAGCCGAGTCGGTGCGGTGCCGTCGCTGGTCGTTAGACCGGCTGTCCGTCTGCGCTGGTGTCTTCGTTTGCTTGCTACGGTCTGTGGTATTATCGACGTGTAGACGAGCAGGCTCGGCGGCAGACGCAGGCGTTCGTGCTCGGTCCATGGATGTGGGGTGCTGAGGCTGTCAGCGCCACATACTGCTCTTAAACGCGATAATTTCAGTTATCCACCGGTTGTTTATTTGTTATCGAACACTATCGAACGTGCGTGGCTTGGCGAAGCGTCAAAAGGGGAGCAACCGATCGCCGAGATGCCATCGCTTCTACCCGCGCGAGCGCTGGCGCCGGCGCTCTCGCTGCTGCTACTGCTGCTGGATGGCGTCCTCCTCCCGTCTTCCGACGCGCAGAGCCCGCCAGCGGTGCGGTCGCGCGCGCGCTACTTGTTCCCGGAGGACACGCGGCCGCAGCACGCGCTGGTCGCCGCGCAGCTCGAATCACTCGGGTTCACCAAGGCGGACGCCGTGGACGACGCGGCGACCGATCGCTGGCAGTCCCTGTCGCGATCTAGCGATCAGGTGGACTTGGTGTGGACTACTGCAGCCGCGCCGCCGCTGGAGCAGCTCGAATTCCCGTCGGTCTTCACTCCCAAGGTGAACCAGCTGCCTGGCGCCGCCGACCGACTCGCGACGGCCTCCGCACTGGCCGAGCACGTGGCTGCTCAGCAGAAGAAGCACGGGAAGTACTTCTTCCAGTACACGCCTGCGTACTTTTCTCTGCCTCGGGACAGCGCGAAGCTCGCGAGAGCCATCGCCGACTCGCCCAAGAAGGCCGAGTTGGATCCCCGCAAGTGGCGTGACCGGTACATCTACCAGCGCTTCCAGCTCCGCGAGGTGCCCGCTGACAGCGACGAAGCTTCGGCGACCAAGGCTGCGTCGGCCGTCTTCATCAAAGACGCTGACCTTGACGTGCTGCTCGACTCGCCTGGCTTCCGAGACAAGACGGTCGAGGCGCGAGAGTACATCGAGCCGTTCCTGCTCGACAACCGCAAGTTCCGCGTGGGTTTTTACGTGGCTGTCGCGGGAATCGACCCGCTGCGTGTGTACGTGTACAACCACCCAAAGATCCAGATCGCCCGCGCCGACTACCCCCAGCAGCTCGAAGCGAATGCCGACCCGGCCACCTACCTCCTCAACGACGACGCGCTCGCGCCTTGGGACTATGCGCCGCTACAGCCGCTCTTCTTGGAGTTCCCGTCGGTTAACCGCCCCGGAACGAACGCGTGGCACGTGGTGCAGTACTACCTGCGGCGCCAGGGTATCGACACGAGGCAGGTGTCGACCGAAGTGCACGATGCCATCGTCAGGACGATTGCCAGCAACCGTAGCTTCTTCCAGCAGCAAATCGCGCAGCTCAAGCGGTCTAAACCTGATGGCGCATCGGACGAGACGCCGTCCGATCTGTCGGATAACTTTTTCGGCCTGTTCAAGTTCGATTTCGAGCTCGACATCACCGCCAAGCCGTGGCTCGTGGATGTGCACACGAATCCGTCGCTTGTCCCGCGGCTGTCGGCGTTTGGTACGGACGAGGCAGTGCTGAAAGGTCTGGTGGGCGACTTGTTCCGCCTCGTGGGAGCTCACCCACAAGCGAAGCTGCCGTTCGACCAGTTCTTCCGCCCGACTGGCGCCGCCTTCTGCACAGCCAAGTGCCACGACAAGACGCGCGCATGGGATGCCGCGTGCTGGTCGTGTCCCGGCTGGTTCCCGCCTTACATCGCCCGCCGCCTATTTGATGCGTCAACGGAGTACGCGCGCCGCGGACAGTTCGATATGGTGTTCCCTGCGCTCGATCGGGACGTGTCCAAGTTCCTCGATTCGCCGCTCTCGGAGCACGATGTGGCGCTCGACCGATACCTGCAGTCGCTCTCGGCCAGCTACGCCGAGCCGCGAGACGAGCCTGTTGGTGACCGGAAGGTCGTCTGCATCTACCGCGATCACTGCAGCAACCACGGCGACTGCGTCAACGGGGCATGCAGGTGCGACTCTGCGTACGAGGGCAACACGTGCTACATTCCCAAGGACCCGGACGCCGAGGACGCCGAGCAGCACGAGCAGCTCGCTGCCGATCGTGCAGCCCACGGCGCGCGCGAGGCCGAGACATGGAAAGAGAAGGTCGAGCACTTCATGTGGAAGCATGGAGCGCCAGGCACGACCGGTCCAGAAGCCGACGGCGGTCAGTTGGCGGAGGAGGACCACCGACCGCAGGTTGCTCGCGAGGCCGAAAGTTTCTCGGGCGGCAAGCTGCTGTTCGCGCTGGCGGTGCTCACGGCATTCGTGCTTGGCGCGTACCGCGCATTTATGACCTTCGCACCGCCGTCCGTGACGCGGGACCACGGCTCCAAGTCGAGTTAGTCGGATCGTCGATGCTTGTCCGTGTTGAAGTGCATTACAGTACTGTGACCGTGATATGTATACGTCCGTCGTGCTCTTTGTTTTAGGGGGATACGGTTCGCCTATCACAGGCGGCGAACTTTTCTGTCCGAGATGGGGCCGTCACTTGGAAAAGTTGACAGTTCGTCGGCATGGGCGTGCCGTCGCGGCTCGTGGCCGCCGCCTTCCTGGGGCTCGTGCAGGAGAACCTGTCGCTCGTGACGATCGAGATCATTGGCTACCTGCTGGCGTTCCTGCTGCTCCTGCACATCCACTCGTCGGGCAAGCGCAATGCCGCAGTGTTTGTGTCCGCCTCGCTGGTTGTCATGCTCGTCGAGTTGCTCTTCTTCCGCGGCAAGCGCTGGCACGCACAAGCCCTGGTGCGTTAGAAACGGATATCTTTGTGCTGGCTGCAGTGTTGCTGATGAAGGGGGCCGCTCGCATTGTTCTGTGTGCTAGACGATGCTTGTTCCCGAGACACTGCCAGTGTACAACGTGCTCATGCAAGCACTCTTTTACTACTGGTGCGTTCGCGCGGTTGTGACGTCATCTTCACGTCTCCCCTCACTATTTCTATCTTATCGATGTTGTCAGGGCCTTTGTGGCGACGTCGCGGCTGCGCATCGACCCGTTCATCCAACCTTTAGCCATGGGCACGCTGCTCATGCTGATTGCTCTCCCCTTCGAGCTGCTCGGCGGCAAGTTCCTCTGGTGGACGTGGCACGACACAGACCCGCAGCTAACCGACCGCGTGTACGGTGTGCCGCTGCACTCGCTCTTCTACTACTTCTTCTTCGGCCTGGGCTTCAACAGCTCGCACCACATCCTGCGCAGGTTGGTTGTTAGCTCCTGAGAGTTGCGATGGAGCCAACTGGTGATGATGTAATGTCCACTACAGCGTGCTTCTGGTCGGCGACTACTACGAGGAGGAGCACTGGAAGCGCGAGTGGACGTACGTGGCGCTCATGCCGCTCGCCACGACCTTCTTCGCCGTTGTCGGACTCATCCTCGGCTACCACGCGCCGGTTCACCTGCTTCAAGTCGACCCAATGGTATCAAGCTATGTTCATTGCTACATTATCGGATAGATTGGAGCTGACAGGTGGTTTGTGCAGGTCACGTTCGCGGTGATCGTTGGCCTCGTGCTCGTGATCTGCTGGATGGCTGACCGCGAAAAAGGTGTGGATCGACACACCACAACTCCTCTATACCGTATCCCCACTGAGATACTAACGTGCTTGTCCTGATGTGCCTAGATGAGCCGCACATCGAGCGGCTGCTGGAGCCCGTGGACGCGTTCGACAGCGACTGGCTGTACGCGTGCCTGGACCACGCCGTGAATCAGATGGTGTTCGTCTACACGGTCATCCTCGCGGTGCTCGTGCTGCTGATCCAGCCCGCCGACATCGTGTCGGTCGGCCACCACCAGCCGCTGGGCGACTGCTCGCTCGATGAGACGGTGCTCTCGCTCATCGGGCTCGTGCACAAGCGCAAGTCGTATCTGTGCGTGTTCGAGTTCGACGAGGACTTCAACCTGTGCAACTACCCGGTCACGCAGCTGCAGTACGAGGACTCGTGGTACATGATCTGCGGCCGCCGCTACGGCTCGACGTTCCCGGCCTTCGTCATGCTCGTGCTGGGCTCGGGAATCGCGCTCAACCTGCTGTTCTTCCAGGCGCTCAAGCGGCCGAAGCGCACTCGGGTCGTGTCGTTTCAAAAGCGGCTGACGTAGATTAGTGTCGTCAACGGTACTAGCGGCGTAAAAGGGATGCCAAAAAGGCAATCTGGCAGGCAATGATTGGTAGAAATGGAGCATCATATCTTGGCGCAGATTGGCTAAATATAACGTCGCGCGGTCGTTCCGGTCTGGATTTCAGCGCTCGGCGGCGCACTTCCAGGATTATCGCTGGGTGTGAGCGCGCGGCGCCGCCGAGAGCAGTCGTCCGCCACCGCCGCGATGGCGCACCAGATGCCCATGGAGACCCAGCAGGAGCTGCGGCGCCTGCCGGGCAACAACGTGCGTGCTGGAGTGTTCAGGTCCCGTCGTAGACCCTTCGACTGACGCTGTTTTCGCTCTCTTCTCATTTGTTCCCAGCGCTGCGTCGACTGCGACGCTCCGTACCCGCAGTGGGCGACCGTGTCGTACGGTACCTTCATGTGCCTCGAGTGCTCGGGCCGGCACCGCGGCCTGGGCGTGCACATCTCGTTCGTGCGCTCCGTCACGATGGACTCGTGGACGGACAAGCAGGTGCTCATGATGCAGGTCAGCTCGCCCGTTTCCCCCATCATGGTCCGACCTATTTTAGACTCTGGCTCACGCTCGTCCGTCCCTGCTGTGCAGCGCGGCGGCAACGACGCCTTCCGGGAGGCCTTCGCCGGCGCCGGCGTGCCCAAGACGCTCTCCATCCAGCAAAAGTACAACACGCCGCAGGCCGAGGCATATCGCGCGCGGCTCACGGCGCTGGTCGAGGGCCGCGCCGCCGCCGCTCCCGCGATGGGACCCGAGCAGCATCCAGTCGTCCTCGTCTGGCCCGGCGGCCTCGTCGTCGTCCGGCTCGGGCGACTCGCGCGGCGTTGAGGCGCTCAAGGGGGAGTCGGAGTCGGACTACGTGGCTCGGCAGATGCAGCTCCGCGACGAGGCGCGTGCCCGCATGCAGGCCAAGTTCGGCGGCAACGGCATGCAGGGCATTGGCTCCAGCGGCGAGACGCGCGCTCCCGCATCCTCGGGCGGCGTGACCGATCTGTCCAGGTGAGTCCTTTACATTGTGATGCAATTCGGTCTGTGCATCCAGATGGTCTGACCATGGCTCTCTGTATTGATCATTGCAGCGCCTTTGGGTACCTGACGTCGACCGTGTCGTCGGTCGCGAGCTCGGCGAGCCACATGGTGCGCGACCAGGATCTGGGCTCCAAGGTCTCGTCGGGCTGGTCGTACGTGCAGAGCACGATCGGCGATCCGGCGCTGTCGGGTAATGTCAAGGCGACGGCGTCCTCGGGGTGGTCGGCGCTGTCAACGGGTGCAACGGCTGTCTGGCGCTCGGCACAGACCGTGGTGGAGACGACCGTCCACAGCTCGGGGGCTCAGGGCGGCGCGAGCAACGGGTTCCCCTCGCAGTTCCCGCGCACGAACGCCGACCTGCCGACCTCGAGCAAGTACTCGGGCATGGGCAACAGCAGCCGCGACCACGACAACGACTCGTGGCTCGACTCGCAGCTGAGCAATGGCGCCAGCTCCAAGCCCGCCGCGTTCTCCAGCTCCACCTCTGCCAGCAGCTCGTTTGGTCCGGGCAGCTTGGGCTCGACCCAGTCGAACAGCTTCTCGGCTTCGTCTTCGTCGACCGCGTCGTCCACCGCCACGCCCATGTTCGATTCGACGCCCGCGCCGGTGGCTCCCGCGCCGGCTGCAGCACCTGCTCCTGCACCAGCTCCAGCTCCTGCCAAGGCTGTGAAGAAGGACGTGGACTTCTTTGGCGAGTTCGGCTTTTGAGTGTCGCCACTCGCGCTGTAGACGCCTTCGTATGAACGCCATTTTTAAGCACGATTCACAACGGCAATCGGTCTGTTTTCTCTTTTTCGTCAAATTCGGCCGTGCATTGTCAACATAAGTTCATTGCCACCTCCGTCGCCTACGTCCAACAGGCCCGTTCCGTTCCGTGCGCTGTTGCTCGCCGCGTGGAGGCATCTGCTCTCCTGTACTCGCCCGCGGCAGATTGCCTCTCAACAACAAAACCGGCCGGTCGGCATCTTGCGGCATATCGCACGCAGCCGACGCACTGATCGGGAAGTGCGCGCTGGAGACGGCGGCGTCAAAGCAGTCGGGTCTGCTTACAGCTTGCGCGCGACCGTGCGCTTGGCAGCCGCGACGATGTCCTCGACCTGCGGCACGCAGATGCGCTCGAGGTTCTCCGAGTACGGCATCGGCACGTCCGTGCCAGTGACGCGCTCGAGCGGCGCGTCCAGGTAGTCGAAGCCCTCCGACTCCATGATCACACCGGCGATCTCGGCGCCGATGCCGTGCTGGCCCCAGCCCTCCTCAACCGACACGATGTGGTTGGTCTTCTTGATAGACTCGATGATCGTCTCGCGGTCGAACGGACGGATCGAGCGGAGGTTGATCACCTCGGCGTCGATGCCGCTCTTGGCGAGCTCAGCCGCGGCCTCGAGAGCCACGCCGACCATGCGCGAGAACGCCGTGATGGTCACGTCGGCGCCGCTCTTCATGATCTTGGCCTTGCCGATCGGCACGACGAAGTCCTTGTCCTGGGCCTCCTTGCTCACCGGGAAGGAGACGCCGTACAGCAGCTCGTTCTCGAGCACGACCACCGGGTTCGGGTCGCGGATCGCAGCCTTCAGCAGACCGCGCGCGTCCTCGCTGTCGTAGGGCGACACGACCTTGAGGCCGGGCACCTGGCCGTACCAAGCGGCGTAGCACTGCGAGTGCTGGGCAGCTGATTCATTCACACAAAAAGGCAACAGGAGTCAGCCCGGCGGTTGCCTCAACATGGACATGCTCGGGACGCAAAGACACGTACCGACACCGGCGGCCGGACCGTTGGGACCGCGGAAGACGATGGGCACGTTAATGTCGCCCGCCGACATGTAGTACTGCTTGGCGGCCGAGTTGATGATGTGGTCGATGGCCTGCATGGCGAAGTTGAACGTCATGAACTCGACGACGGGCTTCGTGTCGTGGTAGGCGGCGCCGACCGCGAGGCCCGTGAAGCCGGCCTCCGTGATGGGCGTGTCGATGATGCGCTTGTCGCCGTACTTCTCCCACAGGCCCTTGCTGACCTTGTACGCGCCGTTGTAGCGCGCCACCTCCTCGCCGATGAGGAAGACCTGGCCGTCGCGCGTGAGCTCCTCGTCGAGCGCCGTGTTGAGCGCGTCGCGAACCGTCATCTCGTCCGCGACCGTCGCCATGGAGCGACGCAGCAGCGACGCCGCGGGCGACCGCAGGGCCGCCGCCTTGGTGCTCAGGATGCGTCGCGCGAGCGCCATTGATATCGACTTGGAGTTGGGGTCTGGACGCCGAGGAAAGTCTCAAGATGGGCGGCGGCCGTGCAGCCCAAGCAGACCGGGTGGATCTGGGGGGGACATCTAAGTTGCGCAACGTAATCCATCACGCAACTTGGAGCAACTTGGCGCAACTTGAGTCGGAGCTGACCTCGCAGTTCAGCCTGGCGGTTGCTTGGTGAACAGACATCAACTGCGGGTTTGGTGGGTAAAGGTTGGTGGTTTGTCCGGATTAATCGGTCGCGAAGTGCTGGTACCAGTGTGTGCCACGGTTTGATTCGATGTTCTCTGGGCAGTCGAACAGCTTCCCAAAAATGTGACATGTCGTATAGGTCAATTATACCCGGACACAGCTCTGCGCACTTCTCGTGACGTCATGGCCGTGTCCCAAACGCCTGGTACACCAGTACCGTGCCGCCAGCATGGGGGCCGCGATGGGCGGCAGGGCATCCACCACATGCACGCGCCGGTGCCAAGAAAGCGGCACAGTGTGCCGCCGCCTCGAACTGCACGCCGGGATGTGCCGCATCCGTCGCGCAGCCAAGCCATCAGCAGCGAGAAACAGGCGGCCAGTGCTGGCGCCAAGGCCGCGCGGCGGGCTGAGTTGAAGCTGCAGAGAGCCCGCGGATCGCGGCGATTGTCAACACGCCATCAAGCAGCAGCAGCAGCTATCGTGTTCGACCAACATTTACATCAAGCGACGGCAGAACGCGACTAGGCGTTGGTGAAAGCCCCCTCCTCCTCGGCTCGCGAGCGCGCGGTCAGCGGCGCCACGACGGCGTCTTCGTCGTCCAGCTCGTCGGTCGTGGACGCCGGCGCATCCTCGGTCGGATTGTCCTCTTCGTCCGCGTTGCTGATCTCCTCTGGGTCTGGCAGATCGGCGATGAGCTCGCTGGCGCCGTAGCGCGCGTCGCTGCGGCGCATGCGACGCAGCCCCACGAGCGCCGCGACGACGCCGACCACGCCGGCAATCGTACCGACTGCAGCGGCGATAATGGCTGCGCCGTTGGTGGCGTCCGAGAGCTTGACGGTGGACATGAACGAGTTGTTCTGCGTGGTGGCCGAGTCCTTCGAGGGCTGGTGGCGCTTCGAGCGAGACCCGCGAAGCGACAGACCCCCCGAGCCAGCTCCGGCGTCGCCGTGATTGTTGGCCGAGCCTGAAGACGCTGCTGTGTGCGAACCCGAACCATCCCGAGTCTGAACGTTGATGTCTGTGTGTTGCGGATGCGGTGTCTGCAACGTTGGGTGATCGTCTGTGGCGACGGAGCCGAGACCATCCGTGCTTCCGCTTGATGAACCCTGGTGGTGGAGGAGGCTGCTGTGGCGGAGAAGATAGAGCACTCCAGTGCCAGACCCGTCTTCGCTGCTGTCGTTGGACGAGTCGTGATTTGTGGTGGTGACGCCGGAGACCTTGTGGAGCCAACTGGCGAGCCGAAAAGCAGCACTGGTTGCCTGATCAGAATGCTGAACTGCCGCATCCTGGTGGTTTGTCGGTGTGGCCAGCGCGGCATGAACGTTATCGATGCTGCTGTGCGCTACTGACGCACCCGCAGAGACCGCTGCGACCATAGAGTGAAGATCGAACTGCGGAATGACTACCTCCGCATGCGCTTCGTGGGTCGTGAGTGCCGCTGCCGTGAGAGCGACAGCGATAGAAAGCTTCATAGCGCCGCAGCGGGGAGGTGTCTTTTGCTTCCCAGGCGGCTGATCGGAGACTACCCAAGCGTCGGCAATGCCTGCTCGAGGAATCGTGTCCGTTTCGTTCCGCTGGCCGACCTAAACACTGTCGATCCATATTTTTATCGGTGCGCGATTGCTCGGAACTGGCAGCCAAGCTTTGTGCTTTTGCCTCGCATTTTCGACGGACTGAGTCCCTTGACATGCGCCGACAGTGGCCATGAGATGGGATACCCAACGGCTAGTCGTTTCGGGATCAGATGCGGCTCGCTAGGTATCCTGGGATCGAGTGCGTGCCAACGTATCGATCCGGATGAACGATACGTAGAAGTTGGAGGCACTCTTCTCGCGCTATTGGGATGGGAGGTAGTTGGTCCCAGCGGCCGAATGCCTCACGCCTGCGTTCCGCCGTTTGCGCCTTTGACTTCCAGCCATCCTGTCCCAGCTTTGACGTTCGCTTTCTAACTGTTGCATCCTTGGTCGGACTGCATAGTGTGGATAAGCTTCGTGAGCGGCAGTTGGTTGCGACATGGACCAGGACGAGACCGCGGCGCTCTTCTTCGCTCCTCTAACGGCGACGCGTCCCAATGTGCATGGCGAGCGAACAGTTGTGGGGCCAGTCACAGTTTGGATTTCGACACCAAGGACGCAGTCGACCGGTCAGTTTGGTTGTGATGGAGAAGATTTCCCAGGTGTTTGGCATCGGTACGCATCACTGCGAGCGGTGCGCCAACAATCCGGGCAGCTGCATGAAGGCCGTGGTGTGGGAGGGTGCCAAATCCGTCAAGGTGGAGCACGTGCCTAAGCCCGAGATCCTAGAGCCGCAGGATGCGATTATCGAAGTGACGGCGTGCTCCGTGAGCCCGGACTTTGCGGCCCAAGCGTACGCCGGCGAAGCAGAGGGCATGCAAAAGGGCCAGATCCTGGGCAGCGAGGCCGTTGGCGTCGTCCACAAGATTGGGTCGCAGGTCTCGTCGTTGTCTCCCGGCGATCGCGTGGCCATCTCGTTCGTGATCGCGTGCGGTCAGTGCTCGCACTGTAAGCGCCAAGAGTTCTCGGCTTGCAACTGCACGAACGAGTCGCTGGACTTCAAGAAGTCGTTCGGCGGCTGGGCTCCTGCGGCGGTCTTTGGCTCAACGCAAATGTTCAACAACGTAGCCGGCTCGCAGGCTGAGTTCGTGCGTGTGCCGTTCGCCGAGGTCAACTGTTTCAAGATCCCGCGTGGCGTTCCGGACGAAAAGGCCGTGTATGCCAGCGAGACGGCGGTCTGCGGACTGTATGCGACTGAGCTGGCCAACGTCGCTCAAGGCTCGACCGTGGTGATCTGGGGACTGGGGCCAGTGGGACTCATGGCGGCTACGTGGAGCAAGCTCAAGGGTGCCAAGAAGGTGATCGGCATCGACCACAACAACGAACGTCTCACGTTCGCGCGCGACCGACTCCACATTGACGTGGTGGACCGCACCAAGCTCTCGTGCTCGGAGGTGATCGTGAAGCTGCAGGAGAAACTGCCCGAAGCCGGCGCGGACTGCGTGATTGACGCCAGCGGCACGGCCCGTGGAGCCGGGATGGTAGCCAAGGTGCAGAGCTCGATGGGCATGGAGCCAGCGCCGATCGACACGTTCAAGGAGATCTTCACGACCGTGCGCAAGTTCGGCCACATTGGCGTGATCTCGTCCTACGTCGACTTCGTCGATGCCTACCCGATCGGCCACGCGGTGCTCAAGAATCTGACGGTGCGCAATGGCCGCTGCCCGGCGCAGAAGTATATCAAGCAGGTCCTGGGGGCTATTGAGAGCGGCGAGCTCGACCCGTCGATGCTCACGTCGCACCACATGAATCTGGACGAGCTGGCCAAGTCCTACGGCGAGATTGGGCACGAGGGCGGCGGGTATCTCAAGGTGGTTGTGTGCCCGCAGAAGTAGTGAAGTGGCGCTGGGCAATGAGCGACGCAAGGTGCAGGCGACAGTGTGTGTGTAGGTGAGCGAATAGTGGGGGCGTAGGAGGACGAATGACCCGTGCGAGATGAGGTGATGTATCTCCCATAGCCTGAACCAAAAACAGTCGGAAACAATTGCCGTGAACTCGACCTTGTCGTTTTCTTGAAGTCGCATTTCCTCCAGATCTACTACTAAGAATCTGACATCGGTGCCGAGTTGGGCGTCCGAAAACACAATTGACTCCACTTGCCGAACTCCAATTGGCAGCACAGCCGCTAATAGTGCCAGCGTTTACAACTCCGTTGCTCGTGAACTCTTTGCCGATCGAAACACCGGTTCACGAGAGTTGTAAGTATTGAACGGAGCTTGGCACTGAATGAGAGCTGGAGGGGCCGCAAGCTTTGGGCAATGAGAAGGAATGAGGACAGATTACCCGCCTTGTTCTCTGGTCGGTTGCAGTCTCATCAATCAAATGAAAATTGAAGATGGGGTGAATGCAAGCAAAGTGCGAATGTACAGAGTTTGATGTTGACATGATTGCCTACCCAATTGATTGAGCGAAGGCAATGCCATGCCACATTCTTGCGAACACACACTTTTGTCGTCATTGAGCAGGACAAGGCTCCAATTGTCCTGCGATCACTCACCCTCACTTTCGGTTTGTCCAAGACTCGAGCACCTGACAAGCTCTCCTTCAGCACTAAACCCCGACTCGCCATGAACCTCTCCTTTGCTCGTGCTGTCCTCGCCAGCGCCGCGGTGTTGGCTCTCACAATGACGGAATGCAACGCTCAAACTCCCCCAGCCAACCTCCGCCGCCTCGATGGTCAGGAAGAAGGCTGGCGTCATGACGATCACCACCATCACCGCCACCACCATCATGTGCACAAGAAGTTCTTCCCCGTCCCCGTCAAGGTGCCGCAGTTCATCCCTGTCCCCGTTGCCGGGCCGACTGCCGTGGGCACCACCACTGTCGTTGACAATGGCGGGTTTGCTAACGGCGTGTCTGGCGTGGGCGGGTTCACCAGCAACGGAGTAGTCGGTGGTGGCGCGATCGGTGGTGGGGCTGTTGGAGGCGGCGCTGCCGCGGGTGCCGTAGCGGCTGGTGCTGCCGGTGCTGGAGGGCGGCCGATCCCCGCACCAACGCGAACTTGACTCGGTGGAAGCATTGCACGAGGCAGGTCGAGACGAGGACGACGAGCGAGCTCCAGCTTATAAATGCCGCATGAATGAAGCTCTTTGTCGCGTGCATGATCGTCGTTGTCAATCTCTGTGCTCTGCAGTTGTTGCTCTTGTCGTGCGATACATGGAGGCATGGATTCTTCTTGCATTGGCGCTGTTTGATTGTTCAAAATGCACAAGGTCTGCTGTGGAGGAACATACGCAAATGAGATCTGCCCGACTGTCAGGACATTCTCAAGGAGCTCGCCAGTGCTGTGCATCAAAATGAGTCCTGAATTAACGATGTACACTATCCGAATGGCGTGTTCTAATGCGCAAACTGGCGCTTGTCGCCGGCTGCGCGTCGCCCGTACGGGTTGTCGGCACTGAAAGCGTGGCCAGAACGCTGGAACTTGCGCGAACCGCCGTCGCTGTCGACGTTAACGCCTTTTCGCTTGCCCGTCTTGCCGCTCGTCTTCACAGGCAGGGTCACCTTGGGCGGGATCTGCAGGCCAAACGACTTGGCCACCGCCTGCAGGTCGAGAGTTCCCACGTCGAAAATGTTCTTGAGCGAGTGGGACGCGTACGCTAGCAAGTATCCGCGGTAGGCGTCCTTGGCGGAACGGTTCAGGTAGTACGTCTTCTCAACGAGCTTCATGAGCTGCGACTCGACGTTCGCGATCTTGGCGAGAGGGAACTCGTACTCGTTCAGAGCCACCTTGGCCGCCTTCAGGTACTTGAGGAACCCAAGCTCTTCCGGGAGCAGCATGAGCAGCGCCTTACCCTTTCCCTTTGCGCCACGAGCAGTACGACCGACGCGATGGATGTACTCGCGCGGGTCATCAGGCGGGTCGTACTGGATGATCCAGTCAACCGCCGGGATGTCCAGACCACGTGCCGCCACGTCGGTACACAGCAGGATGCCGGTCTTCGCGTTACAGAACTGGAAAAAAGTCGTGGTGCGCTTGTTCTGCTTCTGCTTGCCGTGGATGTCCAGCACGGGAATGTCAATGTAGTTGAGCAGCTCGCCGTAGAACTTGACGGCGTTACACGACGAAAAGAACACCATGACCTTCTTCTTCAGGTTCTTCTTGAGGAACGTGAAGAGCAGCAGGAAGCGCTTGTCGCTCGGCGTGACCACGTAACCTTGCTCCAGTGTCGCGACAGTCGCCTTCGAGTCCTCCTCTTCGACGCCAACGTAGACGGGCTTCTCCTTGATCGACAGGCGCGCAAGGTCCTCGACCTTCTTCGTCTGCGTCGCACTGAACAGCATCGTCTGGCGCTCCTTCGGGATGCACTTGATGATCTGGCGCATTTCCTCCTCGAAACCGATCGACAGGATGCGGTCGGCTTCGTCGATGACTAGGATCTGCAGGTTGTGGTACACGAACGCCTTGGTGTTCTGGAGGTGGTCCAGCAGGCGGCCTGGCGTCGAGATAAGGATATTCACGCCCTTGACCAGTCGGTCAGCCTCCGTCCGCCGGTTCGCACCGCCCATGACGATCCCGTGCGTCTGCGAGTGGTACTTGCAGATCTCGCGCACAACGCCGTAAATCTGCAGCGCCAGCTCGCGCGTCGGCGAGATGACGATGCAGCCCGTGCCCTTTCGCGGTGTGAATCGAACCTTGTGCAGCAGCTCCACTGCTGGGATCAGGAACGAGAGCGTCTTGCCGGATCCCGTCTTGGCCGCGCCAAGCAGGTCTTGCCCAGCCAGCAGCGGACGAATCGACTTGGACTGGATCTTGGTCATCTTGGTGAAGCCCAAGTCCGCCAGAGCCTTGCGCGTCGGCTCCGACAGCGGCAGCGACGCGAACTCCTCGCTCGAGAAGTATCGCTCGTCGACGTTGGTGTTAAGATCAGCAGCGTCGGCGATCGCTTGCTCGGTTTCTTCGTCGTTCTCCTCCGCCTCGTGCTCGCGAGCGGCCGACACGTCCACCTCATCATCGTCATCGACTGGGCTGACCTCCTCCGCCTCGACGGGCTCCTCGGGAGTCTCAGCCTCCTCTTCGGCGGCAACCTCAGCGTCCTTGCTCTTCTTGTCCTTGCTCTTCTTGCTCTTCTTGCTCTTCTTGCTCTTCTTGCTCACGGCCTCGACGGGAGAGTCAACTACATCCTCGACGTCGGCCGCCGCGGCAGCAACCACCTCGGGCTCCTCGTTCTCAACGGCGGCAGCCTTGGCCGCCGAACTCCGGCGCGCCTTCTTCGCCATGCTTTCACCTGTGTCTGACGAGCACTCGCTTGATGGTGCTGTGACGCTTCAGGTCTTGCAAATAGCGGTTGAAGGTGGATCTGGTATTGGCAGCCACCAAACACTATTCCGCAGTGCGCGATTTGTTGGGGAGCTGCATCAATAGTATTCGTGTAACGTTTGGCTGGTCGGGAATGGTTCGCAGCGATGACAAGCATCGTGATTGGCAGAAAATATCAATCTTATCCGCCGATTGGCTGATTCATGCAGAGACCCTTTCTTGGGTCAATGCGGGTTCCAGTGGACCCTGAAGTGGTAATGGTTTGCGTGTCGGGTGAGCAGTTCCTTGGCTCTCGGCGTCATCTAGCAACCTCACAAAAGCACCACCGGCGGGAGGACGTGAGTCAAGGGAGCCATGCTTCGCGTCTCCGTGCGGGCTCTGCGCCGCGCGCGTCTGGCCGCCACGGCCCTGCCTAAGAGCAGCAAGGCGCTGCCGCACCCGACCGCGCTGGCTGCCGAGTGCAAGATGCAGTGTCGCTCGATGGGGTTCTTCTCGGATCTCAAGAACCAATTCAAGAACGAGCTGGACAAGAACGAAGAGCTCAAGAAGTCGTTCGAGGAGCTGGAGAAGGCGAAGAAGAGCGTCGAGGAGGAGATCGAGAAGACGAAGGAGAGCGTCGAGAAGGCCGCCAAGGACAAGCTGCACGGCGTCGAGGAGGCTGCCAAGTCGTTTCAAGAGCAGGCGTCGCAGGCGTCTCAGAAGTTCAAGGACTCGTACCAGGAGAGCGTGAATGCAGAGGCGACGGCCAAGAAGGACGACGAGGACGCAGAGCATGCTGCCGGCAAGGGTGCGCAGGCCGCTGGGGCGGAGTCTGATGGCGCGAAGGCGGACGACTCCAAGTCGGAAGGCGACGAGCAGGTATGATGGTGTAGCTCGCAGCGGAATGTATGTGCCCTCACTAGACATGTTACGCTGCTACAGCAGACGCAGGAAAAGGACGAGGCGCAGGATGGCGCTAGCTCGTTTGTCAGGAAGTTCTTTGCGGGAATTACGGCGCAGAAGAACAAGATTGTGAGCGCCGAGCACAAGTGGAGCGAAGAGTGGAAGGAGGCGGCGCGAGAGCTGTTTGGCTCGAAGGACAAGCGCACGGTTGACGAGGCTCTGGCGTCTGTCCAAATGCCGACCGCGAAGAAGGCGACTTCCACCGATACCGAGGAGGCGAAAGAATACACGGGAACTAGTGCTCTCGTTGCGGTGAAGGAGGATGAAACCGCTTGGCAGAAAGTGAGTGCCCGCTTCCGCGAAGCACCCATCATCCAAGGTATCCTCGATGCTGCCAAGAAGGCTGCGCGCACCGACGCAGGCAAGAAGGTCAGTGAGAGGGCTAAGTTCGCGAAGGACAAGATCGGCGATGCGCGCGAGGAAGCGCTCGAATTCTGGGAGACCAGCCAGAACCCGTACGTTCGCTCCTGTGTACCTCCCGGACTGCGTATGTGTGCATTGACAGCGTGTGATCTTGTGTATTCAGTTGGATCTACCGGCTTTCTTCGATTTACGATGGTCTCTTCGGTGAAACGCCAATGGGAATCGCAATCAAGTACGAGCTCCTGATCATCCACGACTGCTATTGATTACTAGTGTGGTCGACTGACGTGAACTTTGCACTTTGTTATCAGGGAGATTCGTCGTGCGGAACCCGATTTCATCCTTGAGGAGTGGAAGGAGGTATGTGTACTTTGTGTTCTCACATTCGAGGGTTATGGATATTTGCCTAACTGACACTGCTGTCGCCTTTCAGAGCATCGAGGAGATTGTCCTTCCAGGAGTTCTGGAGGCCTTCTTGCGCGGAAACAGCCGCGATCTGAAGAAATGGTTCGGAGAAGCCGCGTACTCGCGCGTTAACATCGCCATCCGTGAGCGTAAATCAGAGGGTAAGGAATTGCTGCACCTTCAGCTGAACGGAGTGAACCGAGTTCTAACTATGGATGCACAATTGTAGGACTGGTCATGGATCCGAACATCCTCGGAATCGACGGTGTCGAAGTGATCGAGGCCACGGTAAATGCTTGACATCGTAGAGATGCTCACCAATGATCGACATCCGTAGCTGACGGGGGATTTGTGTTGTCTCTGCAGGCTGAGGACAAGCAGGCACCCATCATCCTGCTTCGCTTCCAAGCGCAGCAGATCAACTGCATCCGCAACCGTGAAGGCGAGGTCGTGGAGGGTTCGGAAGACGAAGTGCTCGCGTACTACTACATCTTCGCCTTCCAGCGCGACTACGACGAGGAGCAGGAGGCGCTGCGATGGCGGATTGTCGACCTGCACATGCAGCGTGGAGGACGATATTATTAGAGCAGAAATCGAGTGCTTCCAGAGCAACTGAGCGAGGACGCTCTGGTTCTTTGTTGGCAGCGTTCACACTCGAGAACGAGGAATACCATAGAGCAAAACGGTCGTCCCATTCACAATTGTCTACAGTGCTTGTTCATGTCCGAAATCGTGTGCCTGCTACTGGCAATTGTAGCTTGAAATCGGACGATAAAGTGCAAATATGGTGCTGTGGCAATGTTTCCCTGACCATCACTCCATTCCGCAATTTCGTCTCAAGCTGCAAGTTGCCTTCGACACTCCGCATTTTACCACGTGGAACTCAAGCACGCCAAGACGATGGTGGTGTCCAAACGGTGAGTGTAGTAAGTCTTGACGTGACGAATGCGTTGTGCTAACCGTAGCGTTCGTTGACCCCAAGACCTCGAGAGCAGGTGGCACAGATCGTGGATCCAACCGAGGATGAGGACAGCGACGAGGAAAGCGACATCCGCTCGTACGAACCGATCGACACGCTCCAAGACGCTGGCATTAACGTCACGGATATCGCCAAGCTCAAGGAGGACGGGTTCGCCACGATCGGTCAACTGTTTCAAGTATCGCAGAGGCGGTTGCTCACCGTGAAAGGCATCAGCGAAGCAAAAATGGACAAGGTGAAATACACTTCGCTATGGTGGCCGACTGATAAATGCTCATTTGTGTAATGTTTGCAGCTCTTACAAGCTGGTCGAAAGGTGTGCTATCAGGATTTTGTGGATATACCCTGAGAGATCTGACAGTGGTTTCGCAGCTGATCCCAGAGAAGAGCGGCTTCATGTCGGCGAACACACTCTACATGAAGAGCAAGAGCAAGCTGTTCATCACAACAGGGTCCAAACGTAAGGGCTATGTTGCCCAAGCACACTGTGAGATGACTGAATGGCGATTCTCTCTACCTGCAGAGCTGGACCATATTCTTGGTGGTGGATTAGAGACTATGTCAGTCACTGAGGTGGGATAGTTCATGGTGCGCTACGGCACTTGCGATTGATTACTCAGACTGTATTATGTTATCAGGTTCACGGCGAGTTCCGAACCGGCAAAACCCAGCTATGCCATACGGTAGATAGCGAGCTTTGCGATCCCCTTTGGACACATATATGCTAAGTCCATGTGGCGTGTAAGCTTTGTGTCACCACTCAACTTCCCCGATCTCAAGGCGGAGGAGCTGGTAAGATGGCAATTGTTTTATGCTGGCACATCTCTCGCAGGAAACCTACACGCTCTATATCATTGTACAGGCAAAGTCGCGTTTGTGGATACGGAAGGAACATTTCGGCCGGTGCGTCAACGTATTTATCCGAGTTCCGAGTGCACTCATGTCTGACATATCCGCTGTCAGAATCGCGTCGCGGAGATCGCCCAGGAGCGATTCAATTTGGTAGCGAGAGTATGGTTGGTGTTGTCGTTGATATACAAATTGTTACACCTCTGTGCTGGAATAGGACCCGTCGGAGATCTTGGACAATATCATTGTCGCGAGGTAAGTCACATCGACCTAATCTTGCCACAGCATCATGCTTACTGCAACAATGGTCTCTCCAGAGCACACAGCCATGATATGCAGATGGACCTTGTCGTGAAGCTTGGCGTTCTATTCGCTGTAAGTTTGTTGGCTGGTGTTTGCCTGTGAGGCATTGACTGAAACGACTTGATTGCTGCATAGGATCCGGATCAAGGTCCATTCCGACTACTAATCATCGACTCGGTGACTGCTCTCTTTCGAACTGATTTCTCGGGCAGGTCCGTTATCGGCGTCTTTACCGCGGGAGTATTGTAGAGGATTCAACGTTTGTGGATGCTTAGAGGCGAGCTTAGCGAACGGCAGCAACGCTTGAACCAGCACCTTATCCGATTGGTGAAGCACGCCGAGGTACGACCAGAGGTGAAGCACCTGAATTGCCGATGCTCATTTTGTCGCAAATCATTGCTAGGAGTTCAACATTGCAGTCTTGATCGTGAACCAAGTGATGTCCGATCCGGGAGCCAATTCGATGTTTGGCCCGGTGACCAAACCTGTTGGTAATGACGCTTCATTGAACTCCCAGCTCCCTTGCTTGAGTAGTCTGACGATCCAAACTTGCAATAGGTGGCCACGTCATCTCTCATGCTGTCCACACGCGAATCTCGGTAAGACATATCGGCTCACTACACGATCTCGTCTCCCGTCTAACATGCTGTTGTGGGGAAAGATGAGAAAAGGTCGCGGGGAGAACCGCATTTGGTGGGTGTCTAGCGACGACATTATCGCGTTCGTTTGTCTTACAGTTTTGGGTGACGTGTGTTTCAGCAAGGTGATCGACAGTCCGTGTATGCCTGAAGCGGAATGCACCATCCAACTTTGCACTGGCGGTATCGCCGATGGAGACGAGTGACCAGCCGCAAGCACCAATCCGATCACCAAGCACACCAACAACTCTCGAGTATCTTTGACAACGTTTCAGTAGCTTTTTCTTTTTCTCTCTTTTCCATGGGTTGTCGCAAAATAAGTTAGCCTTCGCGCTTAAATATCAACTCTATCGCGCGTCTCGCAGCTACATGATGGACGACAGAGCCCCGCAAGGCTTCTGCGCGTCGAGGGAGAACCACGTCGTGTTGTACGGGGATCGGACGTCCGGGTTGATATTCTGCACGCCGACCTTGAGCTCGTACGGCAACGCGTTGATCTCGTCGTGAGGGATCCTACCGATATGCTGCTGCATCGCCTGCATGGCCAGGATGAGCAGCGTCGGCGGCTGGTATGTGAGCGTGTACCGGAACACGTCGTTGTTCCGCTCAACACCGTTGGATCCGCCGAACACGAAGAGCTGATCCTCGTGGATGACACTGCTGTGGAAGTCGCGCGCGTCCGGCTGGCACCCATCCTCGTCGTAGTAGATCTTCCACTCGCCAGTCTTGACGTTGAGCTCCGCGAGCTCGTTGCGCCGCGTGCCAGTATCGTCGCGACCACCAAACATGATCAGCCGGTCGGGGTCGCTCGACAGCTGCGAGATGGTGTGCGCTATGCGCGACTTGGGCACGTCGCCGCCGCACTCGACTTGGTGCCACGTCAGCGTGTCGACGTCCAGGTAGTGCGTGTCGATCGCACCCTTCGGCGGGTCGTACAGTCCGCCGCCGACGACGTACATGCGGTTGCCCACCGTCGCGATCTGGTGCTTGTAGCGCGGGCTCGGACGCTTGCCGACCGTCTCGACCTTCTGCCAGACCTTGGTCTCCTCGTCGAACACGTACAGGTCGTTGACGTACACGTGGCCCGAGGTGCCGCCGAACAGGTAGAGCTTGTTGTTGATCGCGCACAGACTCTGCCCGTAGCCAGGCGGCGGATGCGCGCCTTCGGCCTCGACGATCGTCCAGTTCTTGTCGCGGATCGTGAACTGCAGCAGCTTGCCCATGTTGGTCTGTCCCCAGTGCGGACCCGAGCCGCCGAAGAGGTACAGTTTGGTCTTGTCGGTCGAGGTGCACCAGGCGTGCGACGCGCGGCCGTCGGGAGAGATGCCGTTCGACGTCTCGATCCGCGTCCAGTGGTGGCGCACCAGGTCGAACGCGTAGATGTCGTTGTGGCAGTTGCCGTCGTTGTAGCCCCCGAACACGTACATCATGTCGTCAACTGCCGGGACGAAGCGAGTCAGCACAATGCGCAGCGCGAGAGAGGCGAGGTCAGCTCAAAGCCAAAACGTACCGACGAGCGCCGAGTGTCCGCTGCGCACAGGCGGCCGGTTGCCCGAGGTCGCGACCCGCGTCCAGTTGGAGAGGTTGTCTGTAGGGAAGACACGCATCAAAACAAGAGCTCGTGAGTCACCAGCTCGCCTGTCAAGACGCTATCGTCGCACGCAGCTCGCACTCACCCTGGTCGTCCTCCTCGTACGACAGCTCGGCGCTGAAGCCGAGGCGGCGCGCGAGCGGCGAGTTGGCCCAGCGCGGGCTGTTGCGGAAGAGCTTGAGCAGGTCGTCGAACATGGTGCTGAGACGGCCGCGCTGCTGCAGGAAGGCTCCGATTCGCGACTGAGCGCACGCTTTGCCCGGCCCTCCTCCTCCCTCGGGCCAGCGGCCGAGATGCAGGAGCGCTATCTTTAGCTCGCTCCCGCGGACGTGGCAGCCTAAAGCAACTGCCGTTCGCGGCGAAATATAGATTTGCCGCTGCGCCGCGCGAGGAACGCGGCGCGCACGGTCGCAGCGCAGCGGAGAGCGCCGGACACCCGTCCCGTTGCTGACGAGAGGCCGCACTTGGGGAATGTATGGCTTTACTGTCTCTTTTGCGGCAAAAAGCGAGATTTCCACCATTTTTGCCGGATAGATAGGTGCGGTCGTTGTCCCCACGTTTGCACCCAGATGCGACGTGCAGACTTGCGCTTTGTATGCCACCTAGGAACTTCAAGATGAGAAATGTTGGACCAAAAGCCACGGATCCAATCCCATGCCTTTTGATCCACGAGCGGAGAGCTGTGATATTCGGGCGGTGGTGGACTGAATGGTAGGCGATATGTGACGGGTACGCAAACTGCCGATCCACTCGGCTAGCCAGCATTTCCGCGTTCCATGCTATTCGGTCGCCATGTCTTAGCACCATTTTCGCTAAAAATAAAAAACAATTCGATTTTTCACGATGGGACTCCGAATTGCAGAGGGTGGTGCGGTGGTCGGCGGCGATCTTCTGATGTGTCGTCGGATTGCTTTCCGACCCGCACGTCCAGTTGTGCGCCTATATATAACCAATGGCGGTGCTCCGTTGACACGTTTGGGCCAATCGCCAAGGCCGCAGGTGAGCGCTACATTGAACTTGTGCGGGCAACTCGCGACCGGACGGCCGGATCGACAACACCCAGCTTCAACCGAGCGCTGCTTCAATTGAGTGCCGTGTTCGAAGGGCCACCACCACAATGCTGCCGTTGGAACAGACATGCACTCGTGCGCTGCGTACCGCGCCGCGCCGCGTCGTCCGCTGACTGAGTTGACGGCCGTCATCCAGCGGAACGAGCCTCTCGTCCGCGCCGTCGCCGGAGCCGCGCCGTCTGTAGTTAGTCGACTGCCCGAAAACTTCGTCTCACCTTCCTCGCCTGCAGGGTGTTCCTGCGGCTTGTTTCACCCTTTAGCTGGTGATGGTTTAGGCCAAATCCGAGGTTTTGAGTTATGTATGCTGTATGATGGGTCGCATTTTTCCTGGCGATGAATGACCAAAAGAGTGATCCATCCATCCGCACGTTCACACAATGGCCGACGCTGGGGCAGCCCCGCGGCAAAAGTCGCTGCGCAAGCGGCTGCAGCGCCAGCTCGAGTTCTACCTGAGCGAGAGCAACCTGCGCCAGGACAAGTTTCTGCAGCAGAATATGGACGAGCACGGCTACATCCCCGTGCACCTGCTGCTCACGTTCAACAAGTGCGTCGTCACTTGGCGCGACCGATTTGGGCTGCCGATCGCTTTCAGCGCGCTCACGATTGTGACTGTGGTGCTCAGACTCAAGGCGCTGAAGGCGACGGAGCGGATGGTGCTCGAGGCAGCCGAGAAATCTGCCTCCATTCGTGTTGACCGCGCCAGCGCAAGCATCGCTCCGGCGATCCTGCCTGACGCAGATAGTTCTCGCGCTGCAGGTCAGGCGTGACACTCACTGTATCTCTCTGCAAACGCTCTGAACCTCTGAACCTCACCTCTGCGTACGGAATGCGGTCTGCTCAGACCTCGCCACGATCTACATTGAGGGCTTTGGCGCAAGCGACGACCACGACTCGCTGCGCAAAATGTTCAGTCAGTTCGGCAAGGTGCTCAGCTTTGTGGTGTGGCCAGCGCGTACGGCATGAGCGTTAACGAGCTGATACTGTGTTGCTACGCGATGTCTGTGGTTGAGATAGGTGACCCTCGTGAGCATGCCCCGCTTTCAACAAAGCCGCAAGTTCAAAGGCTTTGCGTTTGTCGAGTTTGCTGCGAAAGACTCGACGGAGAAGGCGCTCAAGGCTGCTGCCGCAAGCGATCCCACCCTGAACGGCGTCCGCGCAATGTCGAAAATCCGTTGGCTGGAGATGAAGGAGATGCTGAAGGCGAAGCTGAATGAGGAGGCGAATGCCGCCGAGTCGATGTCGAATTCACCCAACCCTGCTGTCACAACTTCGAAGACACCGGCTGCACCTGATGCCGCAAGCGAGCAGGAGAATGCGCAGATGCAGCATGACAGGGAAGCAACTGCAATCCAGAGCAAGAAACGGTCGCCCGGTCCGACAAAGCGACATTCGCACATCCATTTTGACACAGGCGATGGCGAAAGCGGCAGTGACGATGACAACATCCGAGACGTCAAAAAGCTAAAGCTCAATTGAGTTGATGTACTAAATTCGGAAAGCTGCTGGGTCGACGTGCTCCAAGTCGTACATGTCGGCGAGCTTTTTCATCATCTCCTTGTGCGCGGCGCTGTTGGCGTTGTCGTAGATGAGATCATAAAGAGAGCTTAGGTTAAACACGACGACGCTGTTCAGAAACCGCGTCGGGTTCGCCCGAACCATGCGCTCCAGAGCTGTGACGGCTCCTTTCACGTCGCAGCAGTACAGAGCGCAGATGGCGTAGTTGTTGATGGCGACGCTGATGAAATCTTCGTCCAGAATGAGCTCTTCGTCGTCTTTCGCAGGGTTTTGCCCGGCCTCAGAGTAGAAGTCCTTCACTCGTCGAGCCTCCAGCTCCAACACCGAGTCGAACGCGCTCAGCGCCTCTTGCAACTTGTTCTGCGCGAACAATAGAAGCCCGTTGTTCACTAGCAACCGAATTTCTAGTTGCGCCACTAAGTTGGCCTCTTGGTCGGTCGGCACCGGCTGACTCGCCTTCAACTGTTCAATACACGAGCGCGCCAAGGCAAACATCTTCTCGGCAGTCACCAAATCCCCCATTTGCAGGTTCACTCTCCCGATGCGAGACACCACCACGACCTTCTCATCAGTGGCCAGCTGATCGATCTGTACCAGTTGCAACATTGCGCGAATGAGTCAATTGTAGCGAACAAAATGCGCACGCAACACGAATGAAAGTACCTCGATCTTGGTGCAAACTCGCAGAGCCAACGCAAACTTGTGCTGCTGCACAAGGTGGTTCACCAACGCAAACTCTGCGAGTCGCAACCACCGCGCTGCCACGTCCGCCGATACACTGAGCGTGTCGATCGATATGTCGTCTTTGATAACGTTGCGGAGCTTGCTTGTCAACTGGAAGAGCTGCTTCTCGTGGAGCGCGAAATTGCCCTTGCATTTGCTCACTAGTGCTTCGAGCAGTCGGAGACGAATCGGAACGAACATCTTAGCCAGGCTGCCGCCACTTGCGCCTGCGCTCTCCAGAATTGCAGGATCATCGATATCACCAATCTGGTGGAGAACACTCGTGGCGTTATCAATCTGGCCGTTCTTGATGAGTCCCGCGAGCCACCACGACTTGATCGCGAGCGTGGTCACAGGATCGTTACCAGGGTTCTGAAGCATTGCGAGTGTCTTCTTTGTCAGCGACTTCCAACGCTTCTGCCTGTACAGGCTTTCCAGGCTCTCGATAGAGTCCGCGACGTTAGCCAGCAGCAACTTGGATGCAGGCGGCTCCGCGGCAGTTGGGTTGCAAGGATCGTGAAAGCGGTCGTCCACGGGCAATCGTAGGAACTCGTCCAAGAGCTCATCTGAGGAGCGAACAGCCGGTCCTGCACGAGGAGGCGACGGCGCCGGCAAACTTCCTCCCGAGCTCGATCGGTGTGGGACACCTGGACGAATGGAAGGCGACAGCGAAGTTCGCGACCCAGTTGATGATGTCAGAGGACTGACTGGCGCCGACCCACCGCCTCGAAAAGACTGGGAGCGGCTATTGCTATTGTCCCCGTACCCCAGGAACGGTGCTGCCGGCGGCGGTGGCTGCTGTCCCGTCGGTCGCAAAGGCAATGGTGGCGGTTGTGACGGCTGCTGCTCTTGCGCGTTGTTCCGAGGTGGTACAGCAGTCTGAGACGCCTGACCGTACGAAAAGCTCTGCGATTGGCGCTGCGACGACGGCGCACTCCTCGTCCCCTCCGACGACTGCGGGCTACCGAACAGGTTGTTGTAGGAGCCCTGCTGGTTCACTCGGCCTGGCTGCGCCGCACCCGTGGGAGCACCAAACAGTGTCTCTGCAGACGCACGCTCGACGCGGGGGAACAAATCCGGCGCTGCAGACGGAATCGCTTGGATCTGGAACGGGGGAGCAGGTGCTGCGCCGAGAGATCCAAAGGGGTCTGGCGCCGAATAGCTACTCCGCTGTGGAGTAGCCATCCCAAACAGGTCGTGCCCAGACTGCGGTGCCGGCTTCGGAGGCGAAGATGCGCGGCGGGGAAGTCCAAGAGGAGTCGACAGCTGGGTCGGCGCACTCGTCGCGCCACCTCCAGGGAACTGACCGGGTCCGCCGTGTCCAGGGCGGATTTGGTTGACCATTGCGACGGGACTAGCAGGCAGCAGACCCCAGCATGAGACAGCGTTCCAATAACAACCGAGCACATTTGGGATGCAACCCACCCTGAAGCAAACGGAGACGCCCTCGACGGTGCGGCGTTAGAGCTGTTGGGTGCGCTTGCCGCCGGAGCGATCCCTGGCGGCTGGCGGAACGACTCGGACCGGTTGTCCATCTTCGACTCGGATTCTTTCGAGAAGTGCGTAGCAAAAGCTATTCAATTACGTATATAGTACACCATGCAATATAATGCGCGGAATTACGGAAATTGAAAATGATTTCTCTGTCCAGATATATTTGTGCAACAATCACTCTGGTTGTCCAGGAATAAGTTGTGCAAAATAAAATGGAAACAATGGGGCAGTTCGCACGGAAATCTGAAAAACTCGATATCTGGATAAATGGGATTTTCTAGATATTCAGAAATCAAGATGTGTTTGCATGGACAAAATGTCCAGATATCCAGAATTCCAATGGTTTCGCATCGACAACGGCATGCGTATCGATCACACGTAGGCAATAGATTCGCGTATGAGAACTGCCCTTTGGTGGTTCTTAGTCAAGAGGCGACGAGGTCGCCGCCACCGATTACAGGGACGCAGGACTGAGCTCGAGGTGGTGCTGCTGCAGATACTCAACAACCCAGCGTTTCTTGGAGCTGTACCCGTTGAGCGTGACCGGTGGTGGATCCGTCCGCGCAGCCACGAGTGGGTTGAGAAGTTGATCACTAGTGCTGGTTTTGAAGGTTTCTACGGCTGCTTTCGTATGAACCGTGACTCATTCGACCTGCTTTTGGAGATGGTGCGTGAAAACATAACAAGGACGGATACCAACTATCGCGACGCCATCCCTGCTCATACTGCTCTATCACTCTTTCTATACCATGTAGCCCACGGAGTCTCGTACAGTGTGCTCGAGCAGCAGTTCGGTGTAGGCAAGAGTACATGTCACGATATTATGGAGCGTGTGGCGAATGGTTTGTGTGAATTACGTGCTGTTCCGCTGCCAGATTGTGATGAAATGATAAAGAGTGCAGCTGAAAACGAGAAGACGAGCGGAATACCGCAGTGCCCTCTCATTATTGACGGCACTTACATCCCCATTTTGAAACCCTCGAAAGGTGGCGATCGCTACTGTAACCGCAAGGGATACTACAGCACTGTATTGCATGCAGCGATTGACTCCAGGCTTCGCTTTCGGGATGTTGTGGTCGGGTGGCTCGGCTCGGCTGGCGACAGTCGAATATTTTCAAACAGCTTTTTGGGTCGCCAGCATCCGACTTTGTTGGCTCAAGCACCAATCCGCATGGTAAATACTGATGATAACGTTTGGGAACCCTTGCCGATGTTTATCCTTGGTGACTCAGCTTATGCGAATACAGCCCACTTGGTGACAACGTATGAAATGACAAACGTGCTTGCCAACCGCGACGTTCGGCGAACGAACAGGTGTTTGAGTGCGATTCGCTACAAGGTTGAACATGCATTTGGGATTCTTAAGGGTCGTTTCCGCGTTCTCACTAGAAAAAATCCGTCGGCGGTCATGAACTTCGAGTCTGTGCCGCGATTGGTGTTTGCGTTGTGTGTCCTTCACAATTTTTCGATCGATCGTCACGACTATTGTCACCCAGTGAACGTCATCAATCCACAAGAGATCGAACAGATGAACCCGCAGCAAAATACACAGCCTGACGACAGACGGCCATACAAAACTCGTGATATCCAGCGAATGATAGCCTACAAACGAAGTAGGATACTTGAGAGGAGATTACCGTGGCATGAACAGCTCTCTCAATAGATCTCGGTCCTTTTCTCGCTCGGTGCGCTCCTCGTCACGGTCTCTCTGAAACTCTCTACGCATTTGTTCACGATCATTGTCCATCTGCTCTCGGAGATCCTTCATCATTGACTGCATTTGGCGCGTGTGGTTTTCGAGGTACGCGCGCATCCACGAGGCATCGTCAGGTGATCGTCTTTTGCGCTTTCTACGGACGGTCGAACCATCAAGACTATCTGATTCTTCATGAGACGCGCTCGAACCCGTGTCGCTCGTTGGTGCAAAGCTGCCGACAAAACATGAGCCACTGGAGCTGTCGAATTCTGAGTCGTCCGCCTCTTGGACCGGTCCAGATGAGAAGATACTTGTCGGACGTGCCGCATGGTCAAATCCAAACAGGGTGTCGAGTGCTTGAAAAATGTCAGGCGCTATGTCAGTGACACGACTGTCCACCTTGTTTGCTGTTTTGATTTCCCTCTTCTCCTTCCTGGATAGCTCGAACCAGTTTGGTCGCCCCGTCGATCCAATCTTCAGGTTGTTGTTGAAGTCGACAATGAACCGGTACGATGTCCACAGACTGTCCTTCTTGTCAAGTACAGCCTTTTCCGATCGCCCTTCGCCGACGAGCTCGATGTATTTTTCGTACAAGCGGGGTTCATTGCCTGCATCGACTCTCCTTTCTCCTTCTCCCCAAGTGCAACGGCTCGCCATGCGGTCACTAGCGCGCCAACTTCGTCCTTGTCCCAGTTCTTGTTTCGAATAACAGGTCGCACTCTCCTTCTGGTTGCGGGAGCACAGCCTCGCGTTCGATGCGATCAAGTGTAGTCACAGCGTCCGTGTCACCACTAACCACGGACAGCGTAGGCCCGGAAATGTCTTCGGTTGCTGACGATCGTGTACTTGAGCTCGTTGCCAACGCCTGACCACATTGACTGTCGGTGCCTTTAATTGCCATGACCGGTGCATCATCTTCGAATACACTGTTCTCACTATTACCAAACATGTTGTGCGATCGTTCACGATGGCCCAGAACGGCGGCGGCGACGGCGGCTAGCATTCGTTCACGACGGCCGAGGATGGCAACGGCAGCCAGTACTTGCTTACAGCGGCCACGCTCGGCTGCAACGGCCAGCACCCGCTCTTGGTGGCCCCGCGCGGCTGGAACGGCCGGTACTCGCTCTCCCAGGCCACGCTCGGCAGCCAGCACTCGTTGTCGTCGGCCAGGTTCGGCGGTCAGCACTCGTTCTACCACGACCTGCAGGTTACCACGACCTGCAGGTCAGAGCGATCAGCAGGAGCTTACCACGCCGGCATACAACCTAACTACTCACCGCTGTTGCGCCTCAAATGAGGGAGAAACTCGGTTTCCCAGATACCTAGGTGGGATTTGAGCGCCTGCAATTCCGGAGACCGTATCGCTACTTCACGCTCCGAAATGGGTTTAAAAAGGAACCAGACGGGCAACTTTTCCAGAAATCCAGAAATTCAGTGCCCGGTGCGAACTGCCCCAATGAACCTCAACAAACAAAACACAACACAACGCCACACTCGTAACATTGAACCTCTCTCACAATACTCCGCCGATTTCGACGACGCCTGCTCCATCGACGGACGCATGCGACCGTCGGACCGTCCGTATCCCCACGACGCAGTCCCGTCCGTATTGGTCAACACGGAGCCGTCTCGAGTGGCGACAGTCGGTTGCATGGATCGATGTTATGGAGGGTATGAATGGACCGATCGCGGACGCGGAGGCGGGAAACGGCAAGAGCTGCGTATGGCAGTGTATGTAAGGGTACGTATGGAGTTGGTCGTGGTGCGTATGGTGGTGTATTTGCGCAAAATGGATGCGTGGTATGTTGTGGCAACAAATAGATATGGCCAATGTGGGATTCGAACCCACGCCCTTTCAGACCAGTGCCTTAAACTGGCGCCTTAGACCGCTCGGCCAATTGACCAGAATGCCAAAACGTGCACACACAACTCATACCAAACATGCTTAACCAACACACACCACAACAACAACAACAGCCAACAACAACAACCACCACCATCGACCACGTACGCACTCATCAACACCATACGCCATACACACAACTCGTCCCACAAAACGCCACAAACAAACAAAACACAACACAACGCCACACTCGTAACATTGAACCTCTCTCACAATACTCCGCCGATTTCGACGACGCCTGCTCCATCGACGGACGCATGCGACCGTCGGACCGTCCGTATCCCCACGACGCAGTCCCGTCCGTATTGGTCAACACGGAGCCGTCTCGAGTGGCGACAGTCGGTTGCATGGATCGATGTTATGGAGGGTATGAATGGACCGATCGCGGACGCGGAGGCGGGAAACGGCAAGAGCTGCGTATGGCAGTGTATGTAAGGGTACGTATGGAGTTGGTCGTGGTGCGTATGGTGGTGTATTTGCGCAAAATGGATGCGTGGTATGTTGTGGCAACAAATAGATATGGCCAATGTGGGATTCGAACCCACGCTGTAACGGGACGCTGTTTACACAGTTCCCGAAACACGGCACACACGCTTGCGCTGTAGAGGAAGGCTTGGCAGAGTCCCGACTTGGAGGGACGAAGAGGGAGGAGAAGAGTGAGGAGGAGACTTGAGCAGAAGACGGCAAATTTGCAACTGAATTGAAATGAGCTTATGGTTCCTGAAACCTCTCCCTAGAGTCCTATGGGGTTAAATGCAATCACCCTACAAATGCAGAATAAACCTTGGGTTGAATCAGGTTGAGCTTGAAGCTGAGCGTGAAGAATATTCTCACTTGAACTTGAACTTCAAGGAGAAACTTGAACTTGAACTTGAGATTCTTCTCCGAAGAATCTTCTGTGCACGGGGCGTTGTGATTGGCTGATATCAACAACATTGTACCCACAATGACACGTCGGCTTCGTCAACAGATAGTTTCCCAGCAGGAACCATCACCGTGCGCAAAGACATGTGCGCAGGCAGAGAACACTCGAGAATGTTCGAGAACATTCCGTGCGGACGTAATCAACGATTACTCCGTGAGTGTCGGTGTGTAGACATGAATCAGGGATCATGTCTATGACACCTGGCGATCCAAAACAATTAGTGGGAATCACTAATCCGTAATTGGACATCGCCATGTAATGGCACTATTGGATAGGCCCATTACATCATCCCCCCCTTAAAGTAGCGATCACTCGCTCTTCTTTGGGTTGGCTTCGGCTCACTTTGCGATTCGCGATGAAGCGCTCAAGTGACCAAGCCTCTCATGAAGAACCCGCTGTGCGCAAGCACCAGCGTCGAGCTCCAGAACTCTACGATGTGACTCTCATCCGCCATCGGGTGGGAGACACTGAGTTCTACAAGGAACGGTTCTTCCGTTGGCGTCGGATCAACAACCGTGATGATCCGGACCAACCCTTCGCAGCGAAAGCGGACTCATGGCGATCATTCGCTCGCCTTGAGAACGAGGGCAAGATGGAGCGCTTGCTCAGCAAGACTCCAAGTCACGACAAGGCAGCCCATGGCCTTCGTCGCGGCAGCGTCTCTCGCGACGCTACAAGCTTGCCTCGTAGCTGCGAACCACGTCGGGAACATTAGACTCGAGAGTCTGCTTCGATTCCCACGTGTCCGAACTCGGTGGATAGCCGCGCCACCGAACTCGATAGAAGCGTTGACGAGTCAACCGCTTCTTCCCGCGAGTCTGTCGGTCTTCGTGACCAACAATCGACTCCACGATCCATCGACGCACTCCCTGATGATCAATCAGAGGAGGTGGGGCTGAACGCGAAAACGATCGAGCGGCTCTGGAAGTGGAAGAGTGCTCATCGCGTTCGGATCGAGACACTGGAAGTTCGCCACGCGGTTCTTCAAGACCGGTGCGAAAGCCTCGATGACCAGCTGAAGGGTCAGGAGTCAACGATTGACTTGCTGACCGATGGTCAAACCCAGTTGTCGGCAATGGAGTCTCGAATCGATCATCGGATCGATCAAGTTCATGATGAACTCGTGCGACTCCAGAAGGCTGAGAAGACCCGTGAGGCCTTCCAAGAGTGTCTTCTGCGCTCCGTGGCGGAAGCAGGGGCTCTGCTCGAGGTACTTCGGAAGGAGTACCAGTCTCGCCTTCGTGTGCTGGAAGCTGTGAAGGATGAATCCTACGACGTGCTTCAGCGCCTTTATGCCGAGAAGATGCTCCATGACGATGAGTTGCGAACTCTTCGTGACCAAGTGGAGCAACTTCAGGATCGCTTGGATCATCCGCGCAGGGCTCATTAGGGTCGGCTGACCCACTCGGAAGGTAAGGCTTCAGTCTACCCACGTAAAACGTCGGGTGTAGACGCATGCTTGTAGGGATGTCTAGGGTGTAGGCATCGCCATTGCATTTCACCACCGTGAACGGTCCGATGAACCTTGGTAGAAGTTTCGAACTTCCCAAGTTGGACACTGCATGTTCAGGCAGGTTTGCCGTACTAAGCAAGACAAGATCATTGATCCTGTACGATTGCTTGTTCTTCCTTCCACTCTTGTCTGCTTGTTGCTTTTGCAGATCCTGAGCCTTGGCGATTGCGTCTCGAACATACCGCACGATCACTTGTCTCTTCTCGATAAACTCATCGAGCTGCTGCTTATCACGACTCTTCATGTCGGTCAAAGGTTCCATCGAGTCAAAGTTGGCTTTGAGCTCGGAAGCAGCATTCAGGTCAAACGACTGCGGCGAATTGCCAGGAGCCGTAGTCCCTCCCCCACTTAAGGTAGAGACCTCACCCACTAGTGAAGCTGGTACTCTCGGATGGAGACCGTAGTTCACGAAGAATGGGGAATGACCCGTCGAGACATGCGTGGAATTGTTCAACGCAAACTCGCAAAGAGGGAGAAACTCGCTCCACTCTTTGAATGACGTAGCGTAACTTCGCAAAACGTCTTCGAGGACTCGATTCACTCGCTCTGTTTGACCGTCCGTTTCTGGATGTGCCGCTGTTGACATGGACAACTGGGTGCCCAACAGTCCGAACAGTGCACGCCAAAACTTCGACGTGAAACGGGTGTCGCGGTCTGACACAATCTCAGTTGGCAAACCGTGCAAACGGAATACCACATCGAGGAAGACCTTCGCTGTCTTCTCGGCTGAGATCTTGTCCGAAACAGGCGCAAGATGGACCATCTTGCTGAATCGGTCCACAAACACCAGGATGCCATTCCTGCCGTGTTTGTCCCTTGGAAGTCCGAATATGAAATCCATACTCACGGACCTCCAGCTGTCCTGAGGGACAGGCAATGAACGAAGTGGGGCCTGAGTGAACCGGAAGGCTTCACTCGTTGGCAGATCTCGCACGTCCTCACGTACTTGCGAACCCACTTGTACATGTGTGGCCAGTAGTAATCTCGGGAAAGACTGAGAAACGTCTTCTCACGTCCGAGATGGCCACCAGAAGGGCTGTCATGATACTCGTACAAGAGTCGATGACGCACACCTTCATCGCTGGGAACAACAACTCGTGCTGAATCCCCGTCCTCAACCGCGTAGTACAGCAACCCATTGCGTACGTGGAAGCGGTGGACACGCGACCTTGTTCGTGCTGGCAGACGTTGCAGTGCCTTGTCGGAAGGGTCCTTGAAATACTTGAGTAAGTCCTGACAGGTCTCGTCAGACTTGTAACCCTCGACAATGTCTTCACGCACTGTAGTCGCAGCTTGAACAGCAACTGCTTGAACATCTTCACAGAGACGACACGCTTCGTCCGGATCCTCATTCTTGGTCTTGGGATCGTAGTCCGGACGTCTTGATAAAGCGTCGGCCAAGATGTTCATCTTGCCTGGCTTGTAGTGCACAACAAAGTTGTACTCCGCAAAGAACGAGAGCCATCTCGCCATTCTTTGGGACAGGTGAGGAGTCTTCACTGCAGTTCGCAGCGACGCATGATCTGTGTAGATCGCAAAGCGTTCCTCGCCAAGCAAGTAGACACGGAACTTGACTAAGGAATACTTCATCGCAAGAAGTTCCTTGTCATGCACTGGGTAGTTCCGTTCTGCGGGTCGGAGTTGTCGTGATTGATACGAAACAACTCGCTCTCGACCCTCATCATCGTGCTGCATCAAGGCGCAACCGATGGCATAGTCGCTTGCATCACAGACGACGTGGAACGGCTTGTCGTGATCCGGAAGAGCCAACACAGGAGCTTCACGAAGACTCCTCTTGACTTCTTCGAATGCCGCTTGGTGATCATCAGACCACTTCCACTCGACGTCTTTCTTCAGCAGTTGTGTGAGAGGCTGCACCAGCGCTGCATAATTGCGCGTGTACTTGTGCAAGTAATTGGCCAGACCCAACCACTGTCGCAGTTGTTTGACGTTCTGAGGCACGGGCCAATCGTCAATAGCTTTGACCTTCTCGGGGTCAACTCGAACACCGTTCTTGCCAACAAAGCAACCGAGTACGGGTATCTCTGGTGAGAAGAAGACACACTTCTTCAGGTTTGCGTAGAGCTTGTTCTCTCGCATGACCTCAAAGACACGGCGAAGATGATCCAAATGAACATCGACGTCGGACTTTCCACCAACCGCCTTACTATGAACGAAAATATCGTCAAAGTAGCTCGGTGCGAATGCTCGCAGCGGACGAAGAACATTCGTGACCATGCGATTGAAAGTCGCAGGCGCGTTCTTCAGTCCTTGTGGCATCACTAACCATTCCCACAGCATACCGCTCGGGGTACTCACTGCAGTTAGTGGTACGTCATCTTCACGCATCCGAATCTGATAGAATCCATCCTTCAGATCGATGGCGCTGAAGACCGTACTGCCAACCATTCCATCAAGGATCATATCCTTGCGTGGAACCGGTGTCTGAGCAGGAATGGTCGCGTCGTTCAGCTTGTTGAAAGCATGAACAATGCGCCACCCGCCAGTCGCCTTCTTCACACAGAAAGTGGGGCTGCAATGCGGAGACTTGCTCTCTCGCACATGACCAGCCTTTGCGCGTTGTGCAAAGAACTCATCGATCGCATCGACTTGTTCCTTCGGTAACGGCCACTGTCTTGTGATGCAGTACTTCGTGCCAGGAAGTACATCAATCTCGTGACGAATGCCTCTGTCAAATGGCAGTTCGTCCGGCACCTTGTCGGGGAAGATATCCTCAAACTCCCGAACAAGCTTCCACACGGGGTTCGTCTTGAGGGCATCCAATGACTGCTCCTCGAACCTTTCCTTCCGTGTCTTTCCGATCAACGCGTCGGTCGCATCCACAGTTGATGCTGCGTTGACGGAGTCTTTGTCAATCGCTTCGACGATCGCACAAAGCTGCGAAATTTCGCCTTTCGCCAGGCTACGCCTAAGCGCCTTCTTGCTCATCATAGGCAAGGAAACCAAATCTTCGACGGAACTTGGAGGATTTTCCACTTGGATGTGACGCAATTCCATGCTGTCACCCTCTTCACCGTAGACCACGACGTCCGCATAACTGTGTGTAGTGCCTCTCTGTGGGTCACCACCTTCATCATCTTGACTTGCATCTTGATCAGGGATGCCGGATGACGGAAAACTCTTGACGTCGGTCTTCTTTCGGTCTTGTAACTTCACGCCAGGACGGATTTCTTCAACGTCCTTAGCAAAGGAGACAGTCTTTTTCTGGCGCCTGACTGCTCCACCTCCATTCATCGTCGCGGGCTGGTCTTGTGAGATTGAGGGGCCATCGCACTCCTGAGTCTCATTCGACGATGCATCTTCGACAGACGCATATGCCCATATCACTTCATCCGTTGTCGCACAATTCAAGTCTGCCTCGTCGCATGACTTGTCAACGGAGATCTTCATCTTCATCCAGTCAATGCGGGGTTGGTAACGCTTCAACCACGGCATTCCCAAGATGAGATCAAACTTGGCATCGAGATCGAGGAGAATGAACTCGTCCTCGCCTCGGAAATCTTCAAACGCGATTGCCAAGCGAACAGTTCGCTTCGGCATCTTCACAGTCGACCCGTTGGCCAACCGAATCACCATCTTGTTCATCGTATCGGGTGGAGCCACATCACTCCCGATCACGACGTTTGCTCGAACAAAGTTGTTCGACGCACCAGTGTCAACCAAAGCACGTAGAGGCGTTGCAATACCATCCACATGGACTTGGTGTATGATCAGAGAGGACCTCTGATCGACACTGCCATCACTCTTAGCGGAAACTGCATGTGCATGATGCACATCGGGGCCAGAGTCCTGTGTCTCCACAATGTCCACAGTCCTCTTGTCGGGCCCAGTAGGGAGCCCCGCCCCTACTGGTTGTTCCCGTTTTTTGACCCTCGGGAACGATCGAACCGGCGGCCAGCAAATCGTCTGCCGCTCGCGTTGAATCGCGATCCCTGTGTCTCTTGCCCAGGTGGCAAGGACACTTTGCAGTTCCGAGCGAAGTGACCCAGCTTTCCGCAACGGAAACACTTCACATCGTTGCGAGGTTCCACATTGTTGGTTTGTTGGACGTACGACAGATCCATCGGTTCTGGTCCATCATTCGTCGGCGACGACGCTCGAACTTGACGTGGAATCGGACCTCCGAACTTGGCTTGCTTGATGCTGAATTCTTCTTGCATCGCCCTCTCGATAGCTTGGTCCAGCGAATCAGGATACTCGCGGAAGAGTTGGTTCCTGATCGGTCCATCGTCCAGTCCCGCCATGAACGTGACAACTTGCGTTGCAACGTCAATCGGCTGCTCCACGATGCTTGACACGAGGAATCGTGCGCGCTGTGCATACGTGTGGAGGTCTTGGCGTCCTTGTCGAAGCTTGAGGAACTCGGCACGAGCGCGGAATTCGCTCTGCGGAGGCTCAAACGCGCGCTTCAACTCACGCTTGAAGTCGTCGAGGTTGTAGAAGCAGTTGACATCCGCCAAACGCTTCCCAAACGCCCAACTCTTAGCTCGACCCGCAAGGTTGGACATCGAGAACAACACTTGCTGCTCTGGGTCCCGAAGCTGTCGTGCAACGATAGCTGCATCCAGCTCGACGAACCATCTTGCGAGAGGTTCGTTCTCTCCGCCGCGGTACGGAGACACGTTGAGCTTCAGCGGCGTCACTCTCATGGTCGAAACAGGAGTTGCGGGCTGTCGACGAGAGTCCATGACCTCATGGTGCATGAAGCTCACTGCCGCGTTCTTCTGTTCATCCGGAGTAGCTGATCTCAACAACGTGATCACAGCTGCCTCTCCGATGACCATGCGCATCCGTTCGAGCGCTGCCCACTCGTGCTCCGACAGATGAGGAAACTGCTCATTCGTCAGGGTCACGGTCTCGTCGGGCAACATGCTCGCCGGAGTCTCCATCCCTTCCGATGTCTGATCCGCAGACAGGGAGAGTCTTGACTAAGGATGTACAAAGGGCAACGCCGCTTTGACAATCCTTCGCTTGAACAGGGATCTCGAAGTGCTCACGCTCTTCGGCTGTCCCTCTTGGCTTGGTCGCTGAAAGGACCACGAAGTGCTACCAGGTGTAACGGGACGCTGTTTACACAGTTCCCGAAACACGGCACACACGCTTGCGCTGTAGAGGAAGGCTTGGCAGAGTCCCGACTTGGAGGGACGAAGAGGGAGGAGAAGAGTGAGGAGGAGACTTGAGCAGAAGACGGCAAATTTGCAACTGAATTGAAATGAGCTTATGGTTCCTGAAACCTCTCCCTAGAGTCCTATGGGGTTAAATGCAATCACCCTACAAATGCAGAATAAACCTTGGGTTGAATCAGGTTGAGCTTGAAGCTGAGCGTGAAGAATATTCTCACTTGAACTTGAACTTCAAGGAGAAACTTGAACTTGAACTTGAGATTCTTCTCCGAAGAATCTTCTGTGCACGGGGCGTTGTGATTGGCTGATATCAACAACATTGTACCCACAATGACACGTCGGCTTCGTCAACAGATAGTTTCCCAGCAGGAACCATCACCGTGCGCAAAGACATGTGCGCAGGCAGAGAACACTCGAGAATGTTCGAGAACATTCCGTGCGGACGTAATCAATGATTACTCCGTGAGTGTCGGTGTGTAGACATGAATCAGGGATCATGTCTATGACACCTGGCGATCCAAAACAATTAGTGGGAATCACTAATCCGTAATTGGACATCGCCATGTAATGGCACTATTGGATAGGCCCATTACATCATGGCCTCAAACCGCCGCGGCAGGAATGCTATCAGTGATCGAACATATAACCAAGTACCCGAGTGTCGCTAACAATAGCTCTGCTGTGCTACAAACTGCCAAATATCTCGCGACTCGAACGGTAAATGCATTCTCGGGTTTGCACGAATGACCCCACTCTTTGATGGGTATATTATTGGACACCGATAATTGAATATACTGGTGAAGCCGTCGTCGAAACTGTGTCGCTATCATGTTCAAGGCGTTGATCGACATGAGTTTGGCCATCTCACTAATCATACCGCTGGAGTTCATGATGGCAACAGGCTCGAAATTCTCTTCATTATCCTTATGTTGTCGAACTGTCCAGTACGACAGAGGGTCTCCTGTAGGTAGGGATACATAGGCTTGGGGGGAAAAGCTATCTCGTTCTTCAATTTGCTTGAGCGTTGATGTGCTGCAATGGCAGTAGTACTTCTGGCTGATACAAGGCAGCTCATCTCCTTCAACTAGACACCGCAATAGATGTAGATTCACAACGTGCATTCCTTCTTGTAGTACCTGCTTCATCTTGACGCAGGAGCGCTTGATTTCGTCAAACAGGAACGGGAGATTGCAAACTCGAGAGAGCTTGCAGAGTACGCTCGAGTATTCGGGTTTGCTGACTTGCTGGAGCTCATACTGTTACGGGGGGCTACAGGGCACAATACACGGAGGAAGCGTTCGGCGTATACAAACGCCAAGTACTTTATGTACTCAAAGTACAGGAGATCCACGCTTAACTAAGGAAAATAGAGACTGTTCTATTAGACGGCTTACAGTCGCTTTCGTACCGTAGAAATGGGTGGTTCTCGCACTCCTAACTAGCGTATCTGATAGCTCAACTAACCTAACAACACGTTAGGGTAAAAACCCTGCATGAACCTATATACCTTGGAAGGTGCTGTATCTTAAGTGGGAGGTTCTCCAATTGTACTTATACGAAGGAGTTGCGCACCTATCGTGGTGCGTACGCGGCCGTACTTTAGCGAGTATAACCGCACCTAAGAAGGGTGTTGTGTATAACACTTGCGCATTAAGATCAAATTGGAAAGTGATATATATTGTTCGTGACGTGTGCCTCTAGCTTCTATAGCGTTCTAGATGGTTGAGCTAGCCTGGATAATTCTAGAAGATTCGAGGACAATCATTCTGGGTGACAAGTTGCCTTTTATGTGTGACAAGCCAGTACTTCGGGCACGGCGGAAGCCGACGCCGCCGGATCGACGCGTAGGTCTTCTACCGCCGGTTCTTCGCGACCGTCCGTCGACTGCACCAAGAGGCTGGGAGTGCGAGAGGTGCAACCGCACTAGGAGCGGCGGTCGGTGGTTCCAGCGTATGCCGGGTACTGTCCGGAACAAGCCACGCCGCGAGGTCTGTCCGACCAACTTTGCGCTTGCCCTTCGAGGCGAGGTCTGCGAAGATGACGCGCAGAGCTTCTTCCGCACCCGCGCTTGTCATCATATGCGACATTTTCAGTCGCAGATGATGGATGACCTCGTGTTATGACAAACAGATTGGATAGATATGATAAGGAAAGAGTATGATTGGACAAAATTATAAGAAAGGACTGCCATCGGCCAACGAAGTGAAAAGCGGCCAATGTCAAACTCGACCCTCGACCGCCATGGCTCGTACTAAGTAGGCTGTCGTCTGGTCGATCATCGACCGCTGCGACTCCTAAGTCGGCTTCAAGTACCACGTTGTCTGGGTCTTGCCTGGGCGTCCGATGCCGCGCGGACAGCCGACCTGGGAGACCCGCTCTTGGCTGATTGGCGTGTGCGAAGCCTTGGCCGACGACATGCAGATTATTGACCAATGGAAGAACGCACAAGACAGTCAGCCACAACTTACCTTCGAGCGGTATTGCCGAGCAAATGCTATCCCGCTGTCAATCCGCGCGTCGGCTGACGGGCGGTGTGGATTCCTTGCATTGGAGCTGGCGGCGCGCGTGCTCGGCGGTGACGAATGGACTTCAATGTCCGTCGTCGACAAGTACGTCGCTAAGCTGGGACGCCCCCATCCAAGAAACTCTTGGGATGAGCTGACTTTAGTATTGCCCACACTGTTGCGGTTCATCGAGTTCGCCAATGCTCAGGCACGTAACCTGGGGTTACCTGAGCTGTGCCAGCGTACCCTCGACCATAACCTGGTCCTAAGATGTGTAGGCGGTCGGCAAGCGTTGGGGTATACTCCCGCTTTGAGTTTTACCATTAAAAATTGCATATTCCTTCTCGTATGCTACACCTCCATTAATGGATAGGGTAGAGTTGTGGCTTTGAATAAAAAACAAGCATTTTCGCAGGGTTCATACCCGCCATATTCACTAATCTGATTATCGCGTCCACAGGAAAAGGAGAGAGGTAACTTCCTGCAACAAGGACATAGTCGTGACCCCAATTTACAAAAGCGCAATCATCGCTTTACATCAACGCTCATACAAACAAATTTCCTGCCATGAGATCTTCCTCACATTCGCAGGTCTGATGCATACACTGCACCACACGCGTACGCCCTTGGCCGACGGGTTTCACGGCTTGGTCTACAAACAAGCCGTCACGCTGGCTTACAGCACCGTGTACCAAGATGTCGACCCTCTGTAAAGGCGACAAGTCATTTCTTCAAGCATTCATGAAGCTGGTTCCGAACGATCTGGCATGCTTATATCTCGTGGATACGAACATGAGTAAGGACAGCAAGACAGTGTTCAAGTTTGGTCCCTCCGAGCAAATCAAAGGGCGATTCAGTAACACAGCTCAGCAGTCGGCGACGGAGCAATCTTGGATACAGTGATACTCGTGCCGAACGACCACCTCAGCGAGGCAGAGACACGCTTGAAAGAGGCCATTCATAAGCGTGACCGTTTTGTTTACAACTAGGAGTAAGAACTGATTCTTCTCGACAAGAGAGATACAAATCAGTTCGCTCTCTCATGCACACACTCACTGACAGATACATGATACGGTGAACGTACGCTTGCTCCCCGTTTTGACTCGTCAAGCTCGTGGAATTGGTACGGTAGACGGAGGTCTCAGGCAGTAGCGATTGCGACCTTGCCTTGGAGAGAGAGATCAGACCCGATCATTCCCAGTAAGTACCTGGAGCATTGTAATTTACTTTGTAGTTCTTCGAATAGGTAGCTTTTAGACCTCAGCAATTGATCGAGCATTAATATGTCGTTGATGCGGTCGATGCTCAACTCGAGCAGATGCATGTAAATCAGTGCGCGGTCGTTGTTTGAGAGGTTAAGCTGCTGTTTCATAGTGCTAGTCTTTGAATTTGACACTGGCAAGAACTGATGTAGCCATACTCTCTTACCTTTATCAAACGCTTAGCCCAGATCGCCCACAACCCTTCAACGGGTGTTGATGAAGTGTGCTCGGTGCGGTCGTCGTGCATGATGGCGCCGAACCACCTGCCAGTTGTGTGATCTACACCACCGAAAAGCCACACGTCAGGGCAGCGTTTCCCCTTACCATACTTGAACCATTTCTCGAGCGACGTTTCGTCGATCTCGACGACATGCTTAATCCCCCCAACACACATGTCCGTGGAGTCCATCATCTTGGCACAAACGTCACGGAATTGTTCGTACCAGGGATATATCGACCAGAAAACGTGTGGCCTGGCATGACGACGGGCCAACACCAAGTGTGAGCTCAATGAGCTGTCTTATTGACTGGCTGACATTAAACGACAACTACTCGCGGTATCGTGGTGGTAGTGGACAGCATGGCGAAACGAAGACCGGTCTAGCGGGTGAAGCTGTACGCTTCATTGCCAAGTGTGGTGTCATAACTGTCCGTACACCCAAGGATATTGTGACGAAAATTGGCTCGCTCGAGCTTACGTATCGCGCAGAGGTTGATTGGCTAGCCAGCACGGGTCTAGGTGTCACTGATGAGGAGGATTTAAGCAAGGGGATTCTGTCTCGATGTCCAGAATACTACGAGCCTCGCCCCGTCATGCATGAGCGGCCATCTGTCCGCCCACTGATGATAAACACGGCGATGCTTGATAGCGACGACAGCATACCTAGCGAAGCAGAAATGACAGGTAACGAGTCGGATGTTGAGGATACAGGCACTTCCGCCATCACAGTGAGCGGGCTGATTCGACACAGCAAAACACGATTGATCAGGCTACTGCAATTCGTTCAAGCGAGTGCGACACAAGTGACGTATTGAGCGTTATGGACAGCAGAGCGCAGATTTCGTCACCAGTCAGAAGTCATGGCAGCAGCAAGAAGCGCCCCGGCAGCGTTCCTAAATCGATAACAAAGTCTCGACGGCAATCGAAAACAGAACACTTAGGATTCGGTGTGCTGGATAAGAGTGTGGCCGATTTGAAAGCTACACAACTTGCTCAAGAGAAGGAGTACCAGACTATGAAGCTGCAGTATCAGCACGAGCAGTGCAAGCTTCAACGGGAGGAGCTATTCCTACGACAATCTCGTGCTGCCGATGAAGCCCAAGAAGCTGTAGCGAGGAAGGAGGAAGCCGAAGCTCGAGCTGTCAAGCTTCGTGAGGAAGCGGAAAAGTGTGTTCTGGAGCGTCGAGTGATTCTTCTCCGCGAACGCAAGAAGTTGCTCGACGAAGGCATCTCGCCTGACGATATTGATTTGCTACTTCCCCTAGCGCCTCGTTTCTAGCATGAAACAAAAAGCTGGTTGCGCCGTAGTTCTCCGGATGCGTTGCTATGTAGTGGTGAATTCAGCTCGTCGTCACTATCCAGCACGGTGACAGTCATCTCGTCCTCCCACGCCGGCGGAATCGGCTCAGCGATCAAAAGGTTGTGGAGGATTCCTGCGCATATGATGAGTCGCAGTAGCCGCTTCATGTCGTGCTTGGATTTGATGAGAATACGTGCCCGCTTCAGAAACAGGAATCTAGCCTTTAGAAGGCCAATACAGTGCTTCGTTTTGATGCGCGCCTTTGCGAGCTTGGTATTGAAGTACGACTTTTGGGCGTCCAGCTCAGCATGCGATGGCTTCTTGAATACCGGAATCATTATTGGTGAAGCCTGGAATGCGGAATCGCCCAGAACATACTCGTTCTTGCAAAAAAACTTGTCAGGGTTCTGGTTCAGACGGCTGTTCGTCCAAACGCGATTGTCACGAGTTGAGCCCGGCCATCCCACCACGATGTCACGTACCCTCGCAACGTCGTCGCAGGTGACGAGCGCGTTGAGCGCGTAGCCTCCCTTCCTAGTGTAATAGTCCTCGCCATTTAGTGTTGGCTTGAACTCGAGCGGAATCAGTGTTCCATCCGTCATCCCCACGCAGTTGACGAAGCCGTATTTGACGTGAACTCTCTGTGCGGTATCCTGGCGCTCATCGCGGTCCGGCCAAGTAATTGTGGAAGTGTAAGGGGCCATACCCTTACACGCCATTGGTGCATATTAGGAATCAGGAGGGATTTTACCCTATGGGAGTCCACCACGTGAATGGGTGGATCCCGGGCGTCCGCCCAGCGGCGCCATGGTAAAATTCAATTCAGAGTTTATTTTCCTTCCGAAAGCGCACATCGCTTCCTCAACCGCTCCGTGTACGCTAGGGACGGGAGCTCTGTGTGAACCCCGTTACAGGAGGCCTCCAATTTCAATATCAATGCGGTTGTACGGCGAACGTAGCTGTCGATACTTCCCTTCCCGAGACCAAACAACAGCGCAAGCTTGGAAGATGTGTTGTCATTTCCGCAACTGCCGAGGTACTTGAGTAGAACCAACATGTGTAGCTCTGGTTCCCCACGGTACGTCCGGTGGGTCTCGCGCACAAACATGGGATCATCTCGGATGAGGTCGACAAGGCATGAAAACGCGTCATGCGTAACGCGAAAGTGCTCGAGGAACTCGCGGTCATTCATGTAGGATGAGTCGTAGAGAAATAGCTTCCACCGGTCGGCGCGCTTCCGGTATGATGGAGCACGTGCGAGATATCGCGAGCTTGCCATTGCCTGACAGTGTGCAGCCAGTAGCTCATCTATATCCTCCTCGAAACAGTCGATCTGGTCCAGAAGAAACCGGCAGTTGGCAGCATGAGAGTGTTGGTTCATCAAGGTCTGTAGACGCCGCAGTTCGCGCTGGCGCGCACTTGAGCGCTGTAACGGGGCTTCGTTACATTTGTAGGTAGGTTTGCATTTGTAGGTAGGGTTTTTACATTTGTAGGTAGGTTTTACCTCCCCAGGCCAAAGGCCGCCTGGGTTCAGTCGTGTCAGTCAGTGATTGGCTGAAAGTGGTGTCGCAGCACCCTTCCAGCCAATCAGCGACAACATTACTTAACGGCCATTGGCTGGCCGGGCCCGCAAGGGCCAATCATCAATCAGAGTCGAATTTTCCCCCTAAAGCAGACCTGCCTCGAGCTTGCTCGAGGCTCCAAGCTTCCTCAAGGGCGCTAGCGTGCAAGCAACGTAACGGGTACTCTAGGCCCGTTACACCTGGTAGCACTTCGTAGTCCTTCCAACGGCCAAGTCAAGATGAGTGCGGATATCCAGTTCGAAGACTTCCCTCATCTTACTTCGATCGAGTGGGATGCCCTCCACCGCCTCGCGGATGCGGCGGGCGAGGCCCTCGTGACGACCCTGCTGCGATCAGGGTCGACCGAAGCCCACCGTCTGGCTGCGCAACAGTTTATGGAACGCGAGCTCGCTGATGCGAAACAGCGAGCATCGACTCCCTCGCACTCCATGAAGAACGAAGTGGTCAAGTTGGAGACGTCCACTTACTCCGGCGTCGGTAATGACCGACTGCCTCTGAACCGATGGTATCGCGAGGTGGAGCTCGCGATTTCATCTCGACGCATCGAGATGGAGCCGTCCAAGGTCAACTTCCTGATCTCGCGTCTGACGGGCAAGGCCAAGGAATGGGCGCTCGGCAAGCTGGTCACCGAGCCAGATGCGTTCGACACCCTGAAGAGCCTTCAGGACGACCTTCGCCTCGCGTTCGAGCCGCCCCAAGATGAGTCGCGGATGCGCGCGGCGTTCTTCGCCCTCAAGCAAGGCAGAATGAGCATGCGCGATTACGTGCAGAAGACGCGTCACTTGGCTTCATGCGTGGTGACGCATCCGATCGACATGGCGTCTCAAGTCCACGTGTTCGTCTACGGCATGCGCGAGGGTATGACTCGCTACTGCCTGACTCGCGACGAACCGCAGACGCTTGAAGCCGCATTCGCCCTCGCACTCCGCGAGGACTACACCGTGACCGCGTCGTATGCACGCGCGGCCTCTGCTGAGGAACGTGCCAACGGCGGCCCGGAGCCCATGGAGATTGATGCGATCGAGTACGGCTCGGCCGGGTCATCCCGGTCGTCAGACTCACGCGCTGGACGCGAAGGTCGAGGTGGTCAAGGCGGTCGCGGACCCCGTTTGATCATTTGCTTTCGCTGTCAGAAGCCGGGTCATCGCGCGGCGGTGTGCCGCGCTCCGGCTCCTGTGGTCGCGGTCGTTGAAGCATCGGAAGCTGCCGACGCTACCTCGCCCGCGCTGCCAAAAAACGAGCAGGTCCAGTAGGCGCGGGGCGCCCTACTGGCTGGAATGGAGGTCCGGGTCCCCCGGCAGCAGCCCGACCTCCTAGCCCCACTGTGCTCCACGCACAGTTCAATGCTACCACCTCGCGCGGCGACACAAGGCTGATAGTTGTTCGGCTTCACGTCGCCGGAGCGCGACGACCTCTGCGAGCCCTTCTCGATTCAGGAGCGACGAACAACTTCGTCCGCGCGTCTTGCCTGTCTGATCTCCCCGCGGGTATCCGCGTGCGTGAAGGTCCAGGCGAGATGTCCGTGAAGCTCGCCGACGGAAAGCCTCGGCTCCTCCCCCGGAAGTCTGTGATGCTGTCGTACGAGTTCGACGGGTTCACCAGTCTCGACGAGTTCCTGGTGATCGACTTGAGCCTCTCGTTTGACTGCATTCTCGGGATGCCGTGGCTAATGCGCTACCAGCCAGACATCGACTGGCTGTCTCGATCGGTGAAGCGACGTCGTGGGTACGACGTCAGCGCGACGTTCGCGCAACTATTAGCGGTTCCTGAGAAGTGGCCGCACGTTGCTGTCGTGGATCCTCAATCCACGGCGAAGACCACACCAAGAGTGAGCGATGGCCCTCAGTGTGTTGTCTGCGCTTCGGCAACTTGCGATGACCACATGGTTGAGCAGCGGCTCCCACAGAGAGCTGGCGCGGATCGCGTTCCGCGTCGCGATATGAAGAAACACAAGCGTGCGGTCGAGCAGGGGCTCCCGCAGAGTGCCAACGCGGATCTTGTTCCGCGTCGAGAGAGGGAGAAGTACGAGGGTATGGTCGAGCAGCGGCTCCCACTACCAACGATCGCGACGCGCGCGACCTCGTACCAACATTCGAGTAACATCTCGAGTGAGTCAGCGGACTCCTCGAGTGACGAGAGTCGGTCTTCAGCCCCGAGCAGTGGCTCGCGGCGATTGCGGAAGAATCGACGACGGCGAAGACGCAGAGGCGCCGCCGTCCGCGTAAGTGGTGATCCGACGGCGGCGCCGGAAACAACCACGGTCCAGGTCGCGGAACTTCTCGCCGACAACTCGTCGCGCGTATCCTCCTATCGACTCGCGGATCCCCCTCGCGACGCTGCGTCGCTCACCCGACTCCCGGGCCTCTCGTGGAAACGTTTCACCCACGAGATTCGCGACGGCGAGCTGGAGCAAGTGTGCTTGATCACGAACATCGACTCAAGCAGCGACCGCAGACCAGTCGGCGCGGAGCCGAAATCTGCGAGGGAGGAGCGCTTCACAGCGCAATCCTGGGACGCATTGCGTGAATCCGGAAACCCAGTCTACGAGCTCGCTCGTGAGTATGAAGACGTGTTCCCCGAGAAGATTCCGGCTCAGCTCCCAGCTGATCGTGGCGTGAGGCACGAGATTGATCTCGTGCCAGGCTCGAAGTATTGCGTGACCCGACAATGGCCCCTCCCGCTCCAGCAGGTTGAAGCAATTGATGAGTTCTTCGAAGCCCGTCGGCAGGCAGGCCATGTTCGTGAGAGTGTCTCGCCACACTCGAGCCCGACCTTCTGTGTCAAGAAGGCCACCGGCGGCTGGCGCATCGTCCATGCCTTCAACAAGCTCAACGACGCGACGATCCCTGCGCAAACGCCGATCCCTCGAAAAGACATGGTGCTGGACTCCATGTCGGGAAGCACAATCTTCAGCGCCATCGATCTGACCGATGGCTTCTACCAGATCCTGATGCGCGAGTCCGATATCCCGCTGACTGCTGTTAGTACTCCCAGCGGAATGCTCTGGGAGTGGCTCGTCATGCCTCAAGGTCTGAAGAATGCACCTGCGACGTTCAATCGCATGGTTTCACATGTCCTTCGCCCGCTCAGAGACTTCGCGCCGAGCTATTTCGACGACATCTTCATCCACAGCAAAGCATCCGAGAGATCATCAGAGGTGCAAGTTCACTTGAGCCATCTTCGTCAAGTCTTCGACGTGATGAGGAAGAACAAGCTGTACGCGAACCTGAAGAAGTGCATCTTCTGTGCGCCGGAGATTCCGGTGCTCGGCTGCTATGTCGGACGGGGAGGTGTCCGTGCGGACCCTGAGAAGGTGACTTCGATCTGCTCGTGGCCAGTGCCCACGAACCAAACGGAACTGCGCCAGTGGCTCGGACTGGCGAATTACTTGCACAAGTATACGAAGAATTACGCCGCACTCATCCAGCCGCTGTCGTCGCTGTTGAAGAAAGACGCCACGTGGTCGTGGCGTCCCGAACACCACGCAGCATTCACGTCTGTCAAGCAGAGCCTCGCCTCTGCGCCGATTCTGATGTTGCCCGACGATTCCAAGCCGTATCATGTCGTCTGCGATGCCAGTGATTTTGCAATCGGCTGTGCGCTCATGCAATTTGATGATGACGGTCATGAGCGCGTCGTGAGCTACCAGTCTCGGCAGTTGAAGCCCGCGGAGCGTAACTATCCGGTCCACGACAAGGAGCTCCTTGCGATGCGTTACGCGCTGACCAAATTCCGCGTCTACCTGCTGGGCGAACAGACGTTTGCGATCTACACCGATCACGCTTCGCTGAGGACAGCGACGAAGAGCCCCCATTTGTCACAACGCATGGCGCGTTGGCTCTCATTCTTCGCCGAATACAACTTCGTCGTGCATTACAAGCCGGGCAAGTCGAACATTCTGGCAGACGCACTCTCGCGGAGACCCGATTATGATCCGCGTTCTGCAACCGGCCCCTTGATCGATGTTGATGACGACCAAGATGAAGACTGCAACATGTGTGCAGCCGCGGGTCTCAACACAACGGCGACAACGCCCGTGATACCGTTGCGAAACCAACTCGCCGAAGCGTACACCGAAGATCCCTTCTACGCTGCGATCATCAAGCATCTGCGCGCTCCCTCGGACGACACTCTTGCGGCACTGTCGCGTCCAACGCGCACGCACGTCGAGCGTTACGCACTCGACGGTGATCTTCTCACCTATCGCGCCGATGTCTTCGACCCACCGCGGGTTGTTGTTCCGAATGATGCCGATCTCCGTGCTCGTGTGGTTCACGAGTACCACGATGCTCCGACTGGCGGACACTTGGGCCGCGAGAAGACCGCCGCAGCTCTCTCGCGCCATTACTTCTGGCCCCACATGTACAAGTGGGTTCGCAAATGGGTGCGAACATGCGAGATCTGCCAGCGTGTGAAGCCGTCGGCGTCGTCGCAAGCGCCGCTCAGTCCCTTGCCAATCGCGACCGAGGCATGGCGCTCGGTGAGCATGGACTTTGTCTTCGGCCTTCCACGCGACTCCAAAGGAAACACCGGCATCGTGGTCTTCGTCGACCGGCTCAGCAAGATGGTGCATCTTGCTCCTGTGACGCCAAACGTCACTGCGGAAGAGACCGCAGCGATCTTCCTGGACATCGTCTTCCGGCATCACGGTCTGCCGGAATCAATCGTCTCTGACCGCGACCCGAGGTTCACCTCGGCGTTCTGGACACGTCTCTTCGAGCTCATGGGGACCCGCCTCATGATGTTGACGGTGGCTCACCCCGAGACGGACGGTCAGACGGAGCGCGTCAACCGCGTGGTCGAAGACGTCCTTCGCAGCTATGCGACGTCTTACTCGGAATGGTCCGAGTTCCTCCCGCTCGCCGAGTTCGCGCTGAACAACGCGATCCACGCGTCGTCCGGGTTGACGCCGTTCTTCGTGAACAACGCGCGTCACCCGCGTGTTCCCGCAATGCTTGCCGTGGGAGCCCCCACGGCGCAACCTGTCTCCACTCTTGGTGGGGGAGGAACGCATGCGACAGTGCCACCAACGGGCGTCCCCCTGTCGGCATGTCCAGTTCAGAATGAAGACGACAGTTCCGGGTTCCAACACGAGTCAGGCGGGCCGAGTAACCCGCTCGGCCCGGATCATGGCGTTGGCCCACCTGCCACGCCGAGTCCATCACCGGCGATCAACGCAACAGCCGTTAACCCGCGGTCAAGGCCGCACACCACAACATCAAATGCTCTCTCGCGTTGGGCGTCGCGAGAGTTGATCGACCCAGCGCACACAGTCGCGGTGCGCGGCGGCGCGGCGTTTCCCGCCGCGCCATTGATGGCGAATTTCGATCCCAAGCCTGCAGTGCTCCCGAGCGACGCTCGGGCGGCGTCAGACTTCGTGCTACAGCGCCAAGCCATCGTGAGATTCGTCCGCGACGCGCTTCAAGCGGCCGCGGACAAGCAGAAAGAGAACGCAGATCGGCGCGGGCGCCGAAACACTGCAACGTTCAAGGTCGGCGACCGAGTGCTGCTGTCGACTGAAGGCATCCGTCCCTCAGCTGTGACGAACTTAGGCGCAAGCAAACTCGCGCCACGCTTTATTGGGCCCTTCAGAGTGCTGAAGGTTATTGGAAACGCCTACACGCTCGATATTCCAACGTCAATGCGGTTACACCCTACGTTCTACGTCGGGCGGCTCAAGCGTTACCTCCCGGCGGTCGTTCCTTCTTCGGATCGCTCCGAGTCTCCATCGTCGGCAGACCTTGGCGGCGCAGCTGGCGCTGCGTCGGAAACAGATGTCGGGGCCGAGTCCCCGACCGCCCCGCTCCGAGAACCTGCGTCTCCAATCCCCGCATCCGCTCGCGCGAGTCTTGAGAGCGCTGGTCGATGCGCTGAAGCACTTGGCGGTCCGCAATACGGGCGTCCTCCGCCTGCTCGAGCCGTCGCTCGAGCTCCTCCATCCGGTCCCGAGCGTCGTCCAACTCGCGCGCGAAGAACGCCTCCCGACCGTGAAGCCCAAGATACGAGCCGCCATGAGTACCATCGCGACGGACCGCCTCCTCTCCTTGACGCGTCGGGTGCGGTGCGCTGGATTGTGGAGCGCATCGTGGAGCACGAGGATCCTCCTCGTGCGCTTGGCCGCCACTCTGCGTCGAGTAGCTTGGCCATCCCGCGTGATCGGCGGTACCGCGTCCGCTGGCTCGGGTATCCTCCCGAGGATGATACATGGGAGCCGCGCTCGCAGCTTCATCGCGATGTTCCTGACGTGGTGAACGACTATGACGCCAGTCATCCCCCGGCTGCTGCCGGGGCGAGCGCGAGCGCGAACGAGGTTCTGGTCGTCGGTCTTCGAGTCGACGACGCTGTCGCTCGCGACTCCGCGAGTGACGTTCGAGCGGAGAGCGGCTCCGCTCACGCCGGCGGCCACCGCCGCGAATAATCGCTTGGGCGCGCTGAGATCGAGCGCGGTCGTACAGACCAATCCAGAGACGCTCGTCATCGTCGAGCGGGAATTCAGCGACGTTCTGCTGCCAAGTCTCGGCCGAGTACCGAGTCGCAGGATAGCAGTGACGACAACCTTCCACGTGGTGGACGTAGCAAAAGCGGTAGACGCCGCGGCCCCAGTAGTCCCAAGCCATCGTGCAGATCTGCTGGCGAAGCTCTTCCAGCGAGTATCGGCCGCGAGCAATCTCGCGGCGCTCCAAGTCCGCGAGGAAACCAGCTCCTGACTCTTGGTGCGCGTTCCAGCGCGCGATGAAGGCCGTCCACGAGCGCCGAAGAGCTTCGGCGTCGACACCTTCGAGTGACTTTCCGCGAAGCGCGCGGAACCGACGGAAGTACTCGCGCATCGCGTCCGGAGCGTCCGGACGCACGGCACCACCCAAGTCCCAGAGGTCCCATCGAGCCAAGTGAGAGTCCATCACATGCCGCGGCGCGATCGAGCTTGACGACGCAGTCCCGACCGTTGGTGCGACCGTCTGCGTCGCTTGAGGCGCCGGAGCTGACGGCGCCATGCTCGCGCGGGAGTCCCGCGCGTCGGCCGTGCCTTGGTTCATCTCCTCTTCGGGCTCCACGACCACGCGTGCCTGCCGGTCGTCCGCGTCGGTCTTCTCACGTTCCGCCATTGCCGAAGTGTCGGTTGGCTCGGATCCAGTCGTGGTGTTGGGCGTCGGTGCGACCGACGCCACTTTTCCGTGCGGCGCGGCCGTCCCTGGTGCTACCATACGGCGCGCCATATCGGCGCGAGCGCTGCGCTCGCCGCCTCGTCGCCGCTCCATCGTCGTCGCCGCTTTCCGCTTCCCGCTCCTCGTCCCGCCTCGATCTTCGAGGCGCCCTGCGATTTCCGTTTCTATTTTTGTTCTTCGCGCCTCTTGCGCGAATTTTGAGAAGGGGGTGATGTAACGGGGCTTCGTTACATTTGTAGGTAGGTTTGCATTTGTAGGTAGGGTTTTTACATTTGTAGGTAGGTTTTACCTCCCCAGGCCAAAGGCCGCCTGGGTTCAGTCGTGTCAGTCAGTGATTGGCTGAAAGTGGTGTCGCAGCACCCTTCCAGCCAATCAGCGACAACATTACTTAACGGCCATTGGCTGGCCGGGCCCGCAAGGGCCAATCATCAATCAGAGTCGAATTTTCCCCCTAAAGCAGACCTGCCTCGAGCTTGCTCGAGGCTCCAAGCTTCCTCAAGGGCGCTAGCGTGCAAGCAACGTAACGGGTACTCTAGGCCCGTTACAAGCGCGGCATTGATGGCGGCAAGATTTGCTTGTCATTTGCTTGCACCTCAAAGATTACTTCAACTTCGCGCAAAAAGTCAGTATTATACCGGTTGAGACTAGTATCGATAAAAAAAATTAATGTTGCTGCGCGTGGGCAATTTGGGGGGAGTCAATCCCAACTCCTCATCATTGAACAAAACTTTCAGTATCAAAATTGCATCGCTCACAAAAATATAGTTGCTGCTGACAGGATTGGGTCCCCCTAATCTAATCTCCCTAAAATTGAGAATTTTAATAGTTTTGACCATCACTGTACATCGTTAGTGGCGGACGTTAGATTTCGCAGTCGGTCTAACTGTGCAACGATTCCAACTCTATAACAGGAATAATACACCATTTACTACATCGACTTGTCGTATTATTGTCATATTACTACAGAGAATTGACAGAATTTTTCAATGAATTTTACCATATTTTTGCTACATAATGGTAAATTACTGCTAAAACACTGCCAACTCGAAAAGTGTCGTTTGCTGTTCCCGATTGGAGCTGCAAGCAGGAAGCAGACAGGAAGCAGGCAACATGAACGCGACGGACCCCGGCGCGCAGAGCGTCCACGGCGTGAACCCGCAGTCGCTGGTGGAGAAGATCATGCGCAACCGCATCTACGCGAGCGTGTACTGGAAGGAGCAGTGCTTCGGGCTCACGGCCGAGACGCTCGTGGACAAGGCGGTGGAGCTCGTCGAGTTTGGCGGCACGTTCGGCGGCAACCAGCAGCCCACTCCGTTTCTGTGCCTGCTGCTCAAGATGCTGCAGCTACAGCCCGAGGTGGAGGTCGTGCGTCAGTTCATCGAGAACGAGGACTACAAGTGAGTGATCGTACCTTTGCTACTGTTCCCATTTGCGGATGAAGGTGCATCCTCATTGGCTGCGTCGACTGCATGAGCTCATTGAGGTGTGGTTTGCTCTGTGTTGCGCCGTCAGGTATGTGACTGTACTCGGCGCAGTGTATCTTCGCCTGGTGGGCAAGCCAGTCGACGTCTACTCGCTGCTCGAGCCGCTGTACAGCGACTACCGCAAGATCCGCAAGCGCAACGTCATCGGTACGGCTGCTGCAGTGTCTACGGTGGTGGTGGCTCCTGCCTTTACCCGCTCTCTGACTGTGAGCACTGTTCGATGGGTCGCAGGCTGGGAGATCACGCATGTGGACGAGATCATCGACGCGCTGCTGACAGAGGAGTACTACATTGACTTGTCGCTGCCGAGACTCATGGACCGCGACCAGCTCGAGAAGAGCGGCGAGCTGCCGCCGCGCAAGAGCGTGCTCGAGGACGAGCTCGACGGCTCAGACGACGCCGAAGAGGACGACGGCGACGACAGCGACGACAGCGATGCCGAGGGGAAGCAATGACAGCGAGTGTAGCCATTGGATACGTTTAGGTTACGCTACAATTTTGTCGAATATTCTGTTTCCTAGTCATGTCGGAATATGTATCACATACGAATGCTGCATGGGTACGAATGCTGTTGGATGGGTTTGTAACCATCGCGCCAGTGGCTGGGATGTCATTTGCGAATCAGAAGGCAGCCAGCCAGCGACCATGGTGCTCTTCGTGATCGGCCTCGGGCTCGGCGACGAGCAGGACATCACGCTGCGCGGGCTGAACGCGGTCAAGCGGTGCAAGAAGGTCTTCCTCGAGAACTACACGTCCGTGCTGGGCATCGACCACGCCAAGCTGGTGCGTTCTCCCGCTCGCTGGTTGCTGCTGTCCAATCTAACCATCACCACGATGGCGTTGCGGTCCACCAGGGCGAGTTCTACGGGCGTGAGGTGGTGCTCGCGGACCGCGACTGCGTCGAGACGGGAGCGGATCAGATCTTCGAGCACGCCAAGGACGACGACGTCGCCTTCCTGGTTGTCGGCGACCCGCTCTGGTGTGTTTGGACTGTGCATTTGCGTCTAATAGTCGAGGCGATGAGGCTAACGCGGGGTGCTGTGCAGCGCGACGACCCACTCGGACCTGATCCTGCGCGCCAAGGAGCTCGGCATCACGGTCGAGGTGGTGCACAATGCGTCTGTGATGGGGGCGGCGGCGTCCTGCGGGCTGCAGCTCTACTCGTTCGGACAGACGATCTCGATCCCCTTCTTCCGCGACGAGTGGCGGCCCGACAGCTTCTACGAGAAGGTCAAGTACAACAAGCAGGGCGGCATGCACACGCTCTGCCTGCTCGACATCAAGGTGAAGGAGCCCGACTTTGAGGCCATGTGCCGCGGCCGTACCGTGTACTTGCCGCCGCGCTTCATGACGGTGAACCAGGCGATCGAGCAGCTCATCGAGGTCGAGGAGAAGCGTGGCGAGGGTGCGTACAGCAAGGACTCGCTCTGCGTCGGCATGGCGCGGCTCGGCCAGCACGACCAGACCATCATCGCCGGCACCATGGAGCAGCTGCGCTCGGCCGACTTTGGCGAGCCGCTGCACTGCCTCGTCATCGCCGGCGAGGTTCACCCGCTCGAGGAGGAGGTGCGTCCATCTCGATGCGGTGGTATGGATGGAGATCGAGTTGCTAATATTGAGCGTTGTGGTGTGAAATGAGAGCAGATGCTGCAGCAGTTCCGCATCAAGGAGTAGACGCGATCGATTCACGGGCGGACGCTAGAGGTGGTGGTGGCGGCCATTGAACAAACTGGTATTGACGAGAATGGATGCACTACTGACTTGACTACTCGACGGTGGACGATGTCTATACCTCGTCCGTCTGCTGTCTTGCGACTCGACATGGACGCACGCCTCAAACCGAGAACTTGGCGCGCTGGAGACGGCGTCGGAGCGCGTTCTCGTCCTCCTTTGTCGTGTGGTGTTTGTGGCGCTGGTGATGCACGGCCTTGCACCCGTAGACGTCCTCGCCTCTCGACGAGCTTATTACCGCACACTTGGCGCCGTCCGGGCATAAACCACTGCCATTCGAACCGCTACACGCGGTGGCTGACTTGGAGACGCATCCGTCGTGGTTCCAGCCCTGCACAGTGACGATCTGCTGATCGCTCGTACATGTGGTTGTACTCAACGAGGTCGGCGCGAGAGCTGGTGCTGCGGCGACAGGTGGGTTGGGAGTTGGAGCTGGCGTTGGAGCTGTAGTTAGAGCTGGTGCTGGGGTTGGAGTTCGAGCCGGAACCGGAGCTGGAGCCGGGACTGGTGCTCGAGCTGGAGCTGGAGCTGGAGCCGGTGCCGGGACCGGAGCAGGAGCTGGGACAGGAACTAGGGCGGGAACTAGGCCGATCGACATCCTGTTGGTCGCGTAGCAGCCATACACAGGCTTGTTCGACGCGTCGTACGTCACCAAAGCGCACACAGCGTTCTCCGGACACGCACCGTCGCTATAGGTCGCCACACAAGCCTGACCGCTCACACACGAGACGTGCGTCCAACCCACGACACTCATCGGCGTCTCGTCATCTCCAGTGCAATCGTCGTCGCTCGGATCTTCCGTGTCGTCGCAGTACAGATCGTCCGGCACACAGCCGAAGACGGCGTCTCCCGACGACGAGTACGCCACGGGAGCACACACGGCGCCGTCCGGACACGCGCCGTTGCTGTAAGAGGCCACGCACATCTGTCCGTCGACGCAGACGGGATCGGGCCACGATACGACGCTGACCTTTTGTGTGTCTGGGCAGTCGGCCTCTGCTTTGGCTTCATGGTGTCGGTTGTGTATGCGGACGTGGATGGAGGATCCGGTCGTGGAGGTGACGGAGAGCGCGCAGGTGACGACGGCGACTATTAGACGCACGCTGAGCATCGTTGAGTGGCTTGTGTGTGAAGGTGATGAGGTTGATGCGCTTGGATGCAGCTTGCCGAATGAGCTCGCGAGGCGGCATGGAGGATCCTCGATCTTGATGCATGGACGACCTGGAGACCGCTCAAGCAGTCGCGACCATAGCCGATGAATCGTCCAACAGCCTGGATCGACAGGATCCTGCGGTTCACATTCCTCCACCGATCACTCCACGACCGTGCCGGTGGCCATTGAACAAGCTGATATTGACGAGAATGGATGCACTACTGACTGACTACTCGACGGCGGACGATGCCCACATCTCGTCCGCCTGCTGTCTTGAGACTCGACATGGACGCACACCTTAGGCCGAGGGCTTGGCCTGCTGGAGGCGGCGGCGGAGCGCGTTCTCGTCCTTGTCGTGGTGCTTGCGGTGGTGGCGACGCATGGCCTTGCATCCGTAGACGTCCTTGCCTCCCGACGAGCTCACGACCGCGCACTTGGCGCCGTCCGGGCACACGCCGTCGCTGCGCGACGCGACGCACACGTTAGCCGACTTGGGGACGCAGCCGTCGTGGTTCCAGCCCTGCACGCCGATACTCTGCTCGTCACTCGCGCATGTGCTGCCGCTCGCCGGGACCGGAGCAGGAGCTGGAACCTGAACCGGGCCAGGAGCTGGAGCTGGAGCTGGAGCTGGAGCTGGAGCTGGAGCTGGAGCTGGAGCTGGAGCTGGAGCTGGAGCTGGAGCGCTTGACGTCGTGTTGGTCGCGTAGCAGCCATACACAGGCTTGTTCGACGCGTCGTACGTCACCAAAGCGCACACAGCGTTCTCCGGACACGCACCGTCGCTATAGGTCGCCACACAAGCCTGACCGCTCACACACGAGACGTGCGTCCAACCCACGACACTCATCGGCGTCTCGTCATCTCCAGTGCAATCGTCGTCGCTCGGATCTTCCGTGTCGTCGCAGTACAGATCGTCCGGCACACAGCCGAAGACGGCGTCTCCCGACGACGAGTACGCCACGGGAGCACACACGGCGCCGTCCGGACACGCGCCGTTGCTGTAAGAGGCCACGCACATCTGTCCGTCGATGCAGACGGGATCGGGCCACGATACGACGCTGACCTTTTGTGTGTCTGGGCAGTCGGCCTCTGCTTTGGCTTCATGGTGTCGGTTGTGTATGCGGACGTGGATGGAGGATCCGGTCGTGGAGGTGACGGAGAGCGCGCAGGTGACGACGGCGACTATTAGACGCACGCTGAGCATCGTTGAGTGGCTTGTGTGTGAAGGTGATGAGGTTGATGCGCTTGGATGCAGCTTGCCGAATGAGCTCGCGAGACAACAAGGGGGGAGAGCTGGAGACCGCTCAAGCAGTCGCGACCATCGACGACAAACCGCCCAACGGCCAGGAGCGAGAGGATCCTCCGTTTCACCTTTCACCACCGGGAGCTCCACGGCCGTTGAGTGTGCAGACTGTTCGCTGCGAGCGGTTGAAACTCGACGGATACGCATCGACGAGCGGCTCTGACGGTCGGACGCTCACAGCATGGCGGTGAGACGAGCACACGAACATCCGCTTGCCTTCCATGCAGCCTTGGCAGCGCCATCGTTGGTACAGAGACATCGAACGCGATGAGAGACTGACGACCGTCGAGGCGGAGCAGGAGGCGGCTCCTAAGGCACCCACGGTCGCCTGCAACCGCTCGATGGAGCAGTTATCCATTTCCACCGTCGGAAAATCTAGAAGGTCGAATATGTGCGGAGCGCCACTAGCGACCACCAGCAACCACGAACGATATCGACTCGCCAGGAGGCTTTGTATGAACAGTGTTGGTGCGTGTTATGACAATGGACGCAATCCTACTGCAAAGGAGAAGGCGCCAAATGAACCTGGACCTACCTCCTAGACATGCACACTCGAGCGACTCAACTGTAGTACCGAGTCGCTCTTCGCCCGACCGCCCATTTAGTGCTTGTGGCTGTGCTTCTTGTGGCTGTGCTTCTTGTGGCTGTGCTTCTTGTGCTTCTTGCCGTGGCTGTGCTGCTTGCTGTGGTTCTTCTTGGCCACAGGCGACTGCTTCTTGTGGTGCAGGCGCTTGTAGCTGCTCGAGTCGTCCCACGTGGCGACGCAGCCCCAGACGTAGTAGCCCTCGTCGTCGTAGTTGACCGGCCAGCACTCCGAGTACTCCGGGCACGTGCCGTCGTAGACGTCGGCGACGCAGACGTCGCTTCCCGAGGGGACACAGCCGTTGGCCGACCAGCCGACCACGCCGATCTCGTCGTAGCCCTCGTCGCACGGAGCCTGCACCGAGTGGCACTCCGTGTCGTCGTAGTCGTAGAAGTAGTCGTCGACGCAGCCCCACACCGACGGGTTCCACGAGTCGTCCCACTGCACGACCGCGCAGCTCGAGCCGTCCGGGCACTCGCCCTCCGAGTTGTCCGCCACGCACATGTTGTCCTCGCTGTCGATGCAGCCCGAGTACTCCCAGCCCACGACCGACACGGGCACGCACGTGTCACCGTCCTCCGTCAGGTCCATGGCGTAGCAACCGTACACCGGGTCGTCGTTGGCGTCGTACGTGACAAAGCCACAGGCAGAGCCCTCCGGACACGCGCCCCAGTAGTACGACGCCACGCAAATATCGTCGTCGTAGTCCGGGTCGTCGTACACGCAGCCGGGCTCCTCCCAGCCCACGACGCTCACCGAGATCTCGCCGTCCGCGCACGTCGCCTCCGTCTCGCCGCAGTCGTGCCACTGCGCCGGCTTGCACCCGTAGACCGAGGCGCCGGTGGAGTCGTACGAGAGCCACGCGCACTCGGCGCCGTCCGGGCACGCGCCGTCCGAGTAGGTCGCCACGCACATCTGCACGCCCTTGTCGATGCAGCCCGGCTCGGGCCACCCCACGACGCTCACCGACTGGCCGCCGTCCGAGCACGTCGTGTTCGTAGGGTCCCACCACGACTTGGTCTGCGAGTGATGGGTCTTGGCGTGGGCGGCGCGCGCCGCCTGACGGTGCTCATGCGCCACGTGCACGCGCACGTTCGAGGCCGAGGCCGTGCCGACGGCGAGCAGCGCCACGAGCGCCAGGTGCTTCGGCTGGAACATCTTGAACCGGTCGAGTTGGAAAGGTTGGAGGCTGCTGGCTGGCTGGCTTGGTGCAGAAGCTCGCAAGTTGCAGAATGAGCTCCACCCTCGCTCGCTCGCGTTGGGCATCGGAATCGGATAGCGCGCTGCAAGCAGTTCGGACGGGTGGAGACCACGAGGGGTTAATCCCACAAATCAGGCCGTTAGTCTTGCAGTTCGTATGCGGGCATTGAAGTTGACTATGTGAGTGCAAGCGCGAGTGAGAGGAGGGAAGGGAGGAGGCCTGCAGCTGATGATGGCGTCGCGGATCGCTGCGCGCTTTGGGTTCCTTTTGGTTTGGGTGCATTTCATCCAAGATTTCGCTGCTAGCGCTTGATACAAAAATCCATTCAAACGTGGGGTGGGGGAGGGGCTCCACACTCTACCAGTGTATTCGATACTGTATTCTACCAAAATGTGATTTGCACCCATGCAGTTGAAGTGCGAGCGGGCTGAGATTTGACCTCGAACGTTGAGCGTGTGACCAACCAACGGGCAGCGAAGAAGATGCAGCGCTCGGCCTTAACCGGCGGCACGTGGAACGTCCGGCCATCTCCCTCGGTGGAAGAGCGCATCATAGGGGGAGGCGCGATCTCGAACACGCGCCATCGACTTGGACGGGGGAACCGTTAGCGACCACTGACTCACCCTGTGAAAAGTGACGAGCACGACACTCACTCGGCTCGGATCGTTGCAAGATTCCGATCGGTACGGTGCCGACTGGAAGTAAAGATCGCGGTCGCGCAGACGCGAGGAACTCCGTGGGTACATTCGCGAACCTGTGCTCAGCGGCAGGGACAAGGATTCACGATCTTCGGTGATGGCGTCTGCGCTCGCGACATGCAGCGCATGCGGTCGCTATTTCTTACGCACGTCAGGTTCCACACGCATGTTATGTCATACCAGAAGGTCAGCCGCTCCACACGATCAGCCGGTCACTCGGGTGGTGGTTCTCCTCAAGCGACTGACCCACATGCACTCCTATCGTCGGCACTCGACAGCGATGCCTCCTCGATGGCAGCCTACACGTCGAGCACGCAGCCGTACACATCCTCGCCAGTCGACGGGTCCGAGTTGACCACCTCGCACCGCGCGCCGGGGAAGTTCTCGTAGCCTTCGCCTGGGCCGGGACACGCGCCGTCGCTGAACGAAGCCACACACGCCTGGCCGCTCACGCAAAAGATGATCTTCTGGCCCACGACGCTCATCGGCGAGAGTCCTTCGCCGCGGCAAGGGTTCGAATCGGTCGTGGCGACGGCACTGTCGCTGCTCTCGCTGTCCGAGTCTTCGCTGTCCTGGCTATCCTCACTCTCTTCGCTTTCGTCTTCGCTGTCATTGTGGACCACGTCGGCGGTGCCTGAACCCGACTTGGATTCGACATCGGTCACGTTCTTCGAGACAGTGGCATCATCGGTCGAGTCACTTGAATCGCTGGAGTCCTCCGCGTCGTCCGAGCCCCACCAGTCATCCCAGGAGTCCCAGGAGTCCCACCAGTCATCCGAATCGCTCGAGTCTTCCGAGTCCTCCGAGTCTTCCGAGTCCTCTGATTCCTCCGAGTCGTAAGAGCCGTAGGAGTGGTGCGAGTGATGCGAGTGGTGCCATTCGTGCCAGTCGCCCTCACCAACAACACAGCCGTACACGTCCTCGCCGGTCGACGGGTCCTGGTTCACCACCGCGCACACCGCACCGGGGAACCCCTCGTAACCCTCGTTCGGTCCGGGACACGCGCCATCGCTGTACGAAGCCACACACGCTTGGCCGCTCACGCAAAAGATGACCTTCTCACCCACCACGCTCATCGGCGACTCGTCTGAACCATTGCAGCTTGTGTCGTACGAATCCTGCGAGCGCCACCATTCGTCCCAGGCCTCCCACGAGTCCCACCAGTCATCCGAGTCCTCTGATTCCTCCGAGTCCTCTGACTCCTCCGAGTCGTAAGAGCCGTAGGAGTGGTGCGAGTGGTGCCATTCGTGCCAGTCGCCCTCACCAACAACACAGCCGTACACGTCCTCGCCGGTCGACGGGTCCTGGTTCACCACCGCGCACACCGCACCGGGGAACCCCTCGTAACCCTCGTTCGGTCCGGGACACGCGCCATCGCTGTACGAAGCCACACACGCTTGGCCGCTCACGCAAAAGATGACCTTCTCACCCACCACGCTCATCGGCGACTCGTCTGAACCATTGCAGCTTGTGTCGTACGAATCCTGCGAGCGCCACCATTCGTCCCAGGCCTCCCACGAGTCCCACCAGTCATCCGAGTCCTCTGATTCCTCCGAGTCCTCTGACTCCTCCGAGTCGTAAGAGCCGTAGGAGTGGTGCGAGTGGTGCCATTCGTGCCAGTCGCCCTCACCAACAACACAGCCGTACACGTCCTCGCCGGTCGACGGGTCCTGGTTCACCACCGCGCACACCGCACCGGGGAACCCCTCGTAACCCTCGTTCGGTCTGGGACACGCGCCATCGCTGTACGAAGCCACACACGCTTGGCCGCTCACGCAAAAGATGACCTTCTCACCCACCACGCTCATCGGCGACTCGTCTGAACCATTGCAGCTTGTGTCGTACGAATCCTGCGAGCGCCACCATTCGTCCCAGGCCTCCCACGAGTCCCACCAGTCATCCGAGTCCTCTGATTCCTCCGAGTCCTCTGACTCCTCCGAGTCGTAAGAGCCGTAGGAGTGGTGCGAGTGGTGCCATTCGTGCCAGTCGCCCTCACCAACAACACAGCCGTACACGTCCTCGCCGGTCGACGGGTCCTGGTTCACCACCGCGCACACCGCACCGGGGAACCCCTCGTAACCCTCGTTCGGTCCGGGACACGCGCCATCGCTGTACGAAGCCACACACGCTTGGCCGCTCACGCAAAAGATGACCTTCTCACCCACCACGCTCATCGGCGACTCGTCTGAACCATTGCAGCTTGTGTCGTACGAATCCTGCGAGCGCCACCATTCGTCCCAGGCCTCCCACGAGTCCCACCAGTCATCCGAGTCCTCTGATTCCTCCGAGTCCTCTGACTCCTCCGAGTCGTAAGAGCCGTAGGAGTGGTGCGAGTGGTGCCATTCGTGCCAGTCGCCCTCACCAACAACACAGCCGTACACGTCCTCGCCGGTCGACGGGTCCTGGTTCACCACCGCGCACACCGCACCGGGGAACCCCTCGTAACCCTCGTTCGGTCCGGGACACGCGCCATCGCTGTACGAAGCCACACACGCTTGGCCGCTCACGCAAAAGATGACCTTCTCACCCACCACGCTCATCGGCGACTCGTCTGAACCATTGCAGCTTGTGTCGTACGAATCCTGCGAGCGCCACCATTCGTCCCAGGCCTCCCACGAGTCCCACCAGTCATCCGAGTCCTCTGATTCCTCCGAGTCCTCTGACTCCTCCGAGTCGTAAGAGCCGTAGGAGTGGTGCGAGTGGTGCCATTCGTGCCAGTCGCCCTCACCAACAACACAGCCGTACACGTCCTCGCCGGTCGACGGGTCCTGGTTCACCACCGCGCACACCGCACCGGGGAACCCCTCGTAACCCTCGTTCGGTCCGGGACACGCGCCATCGCTGTACGAAGCCACACACGCTTGGCCGCTCACGCAAAAGATGACCTTCTCACCCACCACGCTCATCGGCGACTCGTCTGAACCATTGCAGCTTGTGTCGTACGAATCCTGCGAGCGCCACCATTCGTCCCAGGCCTCCCACGAGTCCCACCAGTCATCCGAGTCCTCTGATTCCTCCGAGTCCTCTGACTCCTCCGAGTCGTAAGAGCCGTAGGAGTGGTGCGAGTGGTGCCATTCGTGCCAGTCGCCCTCACCAACAACACAGCCGTACACGTCCTCGCCGGTCGACGGGTCCTGGTTCACCACCGCGCACACCGCACCGGGGAACCCCTCGTAACCCTCGTTCGGTCCGGGACACGCGCCATCGCTGTACGAAGCCACACACGCTTGGCCGCTCACGCAAAAGATGACCTTCTCACCCACCACGCTCATCGGCGACTCGTCTGAACCATTGCAGCTTGTGTCGTACGAATCCTGCGAGCGCCACCATTCGTCCCAGGCCTCCCACGAGTCCCACCAGTCATCCGAGTCCTCTGATTCCTCCGAGTCCTCTGACTCCTCCGAGTCGTAAGAGCCGTAGGAGTGGTGCGAGTGGTGCCATTCGTGCCAGTCGCCCTCACCAACAACACAGCCGTACACGTCCTCGCCGGTCGACGGGTCCTGGTTCACCACCGCGCACACCGCACCGGGGAACCCCTCGTAACCCTCGTTCGGTCCGGGACACGCGCCATCGCTGTACGAAGCCACACACGCTTGGCCGCTCACGCAAAAGATGACCTTCTCACCCACCACGCTCATCGGCGACTCGTCTGAACCATTGCAGCTTGTGTCGTACGAATCCTGCGAGCGCCACCATTCGTCCCAGGCCTCCCACGAGTCCCACCAGTCATCCGAGTCCTCTGATTCCTCCGAGTCCTCTGACTCCTCCGAGTCGTAAGAGCCGTAGGAGTGGTGCGAGTGGTGCCATTCGTGCCAGTCGCCCTCACCAACAACACAGCCGTACACGTCCTCGCCGGTCGACGGGTCCTGGTTCACCACCGCGCACACCGCACCGGGGAACCCCTCGTAACCCTCGTTCGGTCCGGGACACGCGCCATCGCTGAACGAAGCCACACACGCTTGGCCGCTCACGCAAAAGATGACCTTCTCACCCACCACGCTCATCGGCGACTCGTCTGAACCATTGCAGCTTGTGTCGTACGAATCCTGCGAGCGCCACCATTCGTCCCAGGCCTCCCACGAGTCCCACCAGTCATCCGAGTCCTCTGATTCCTCCGAGTCCTCTGACTCCTCCGAGTCGTAAGAGCCGTAGGAGTGGTGCGAGTGGTGCCATTCGTGCCAGTCGCCCTCACCAACAACACAGCCGTACACGTCCTCGCCGGTCGACGGGTCCTGGTTCACCACCGCGCACACCGCACCGGGGAACCCCTCGTAACCCTCGTTCGGTCCGGGACACGCGCCATCGCTGTACGAAGCCACACACGCTTGGCCGCTCACGCAAAAGATGACCTTCTCACCCACCACGCTCATCGGCGACTCGTCTGAACCATTGCAGCTTGTGTCGTACGAATCCTGCGAGCGCCACCATTCGTCCCAGGCCTCCCACGAGTCCCACCAGTCATCCGAGTCCTCTGATTCCTCCGAGTCCTCTGACTCCTCCGAGTCGTAAGAGCCGTAGGAGTGGTGCGAGTGGTGCCATTCGTGCCAGTCGCCCTCACCAACAACACAGCCGTACACGTCCTCGCCGGTCGACGGGTCCTGGTTCACCACCGCGCACACCGCACCGGGGAACCCCTCGTAACCCTCGTTCGGTCCGGGACACGCGCCATCGCTGAACGAAGCCACACACGCTTGGCCGCTCACGCAAAAGATGACCTTCTCACCCACCACGCTCATCGGCGACTCGTCTGGGCCATTGCAGCTTGTGTCGTACGAGTCCTCTGACTCCTCCGAGTCCTCCGAAGCGTGGTAGCTGCCCTCACCAACAACACAACCGTACACATCCTTGCCGGTCGCCGGGTCCTGGTTCACCACCGCACACACCGCACCGGGGAACCCCTCGTAACCCTCGTTCGGTCCGGGACACGCGCCGTCGCTGAACGAAGCCACACACGCTTGGCCGCTCACGCAGAAGATGGTCGTCTCACCCACCACGCTCATCGGCGACTCGTCTGGGCCATTGCAGCTTGTGTCGTACGAGTCCTCTGACTCCTCCGAGTCCTCCGAAGCGTGGTAGCTGCCCTCACCAACAACACAACCGTACACATCCTTGCCGGTCGCCGGGTCCTGGTTCACCACCGCACACACCGCACCGGGGAACCCCTCGTAACCCTCGTTCGGTCCGGGACACGCGCCGTCGCTGAACGAAGCCACACACGCTTGGCCGCTCACGCAGAAGATGGTCGTCTCACCCACCACGCTCATCGGCGACTCGTCTGGGCCATTGCAGCTTGTGTCGTACGAGTCCTCTGACTCCTCCGAGTCCTCCGAAGCGTGGTAGCTGCCCTCACCAACAACACAACCGTACACATCCTTGCCGGTCGCCGGGTCCTGGTTCACCACCGCACACACCGCACCGGGGAACCCCTCGTAACCCTCGTTCGGTCCGGGACACGCGCCGTCGCTGAACGAAGCCACACACGCTTGGCCGCTCACGCAGAAGATGGTCGTCTCACCCACCACGCTCATCGGCGACTCGTCTGGGCCATTGCAGCTTGTGTCGTACGAGTCCTCTGACTCCTCCGAGTCCTCCGAAGCGTGGTAGCTGCCCTCACCAACAACACAACCGTACACATCCTTGCCGGTCGCCGGGTCCTGGTTCACCACCGCACACACCGCACCGGGGAACCCCTCGTAACCCTCGTTCGGTCCGGGACACGCGCCGTCGCTGAACGAAGCCACACACGCTTGGCCGCTCACGCAGAAGATGGTCGTCTCACCCACCACGCTCATCGGCGACTCGTCTGGGCCATTGCAGCTTGTGTCGTACGAGTCCTCTGACTCCTCCGAGTCCTCCGAAGCGTGGTAGCTGCCCTCACCAACAACACAACCGTACACATCCTTGCCGGTCGCCGGGTCCTGGTTCACCACCGCACACACCGCACCGGGGAACCCCTCGTAACCCTCGTTCGGTCCGGGACACGCGCCGTCGCTGAACGAAGCCACACACGCTTGGCCGCTCACGCAGAAGATGGTCGTCTCACCCACCACGCTCATCGGCGACTCGTCTGGGCCATTGCAGCTTGTGTCGTACGAGTCCTCTGACTCCTCCGAGTCCTCCGAAGCGTGGTAGCTGCCCTCACCAACAACACAACCGTACACATCCTTGCCGGTCGCCGGGTCCTGGTTCACCACCGCACACACCGCACCGGGGAACCCCTCGTAACCCTCGTTCGGTCCGGGACACGCGCCGTCGCTGAACGAAGCCACACACGCTTGGCCGCTCACGCAGAAGATGGTCGTCTCACCCACCACGCTCATCGGCGACTCGTCTGGGCCATTGCAGCTTGTGTCGTACGAGTCCTCTGACTCCTCCGAGTCCTCCGAAGCGTGGTAGCTGCCCTCACCAACAACACAACCGTACACATCCTTGCCGGTCGCCGGGTCCTGGTTCACCACCGCACACACCGCACCGGGGAACCCCTCGTAACCCTCGTTCGGTCCGGGACACGCGCCGTCGCTGAACGAAGCCACACACGCTTGGCCGCTCACGCAGAAGATGGTCGTCTCACCCACCACGCTCATCGGCGACTCGCCTTCGCCATTGCACTCCCCTTCCTTGTGATGTCTGTGGGTGCGCAAATTGTACAGATGGCGGTGGGAATCACTAGCATCCACCGGAGAGAGAGCCGCGATCGCCGCCGCCACCACCAGCGGCGCCACCCATCTCGTTAGCATGGCGCGAGTGCCGTCCTGGGCCTCGATCCCGCGCGCTCAAATCTGGAAATGGATGCTGTGTTCTCCCCACAAAGATGGTCCAGTTGAAGATCCGCGTCGGGAATGGTCGAGAGCGCCTCCCCACTCGGCATTGCGATCGCGGAAAGATCTCGTTTATCACCCTCGCAGCGATCATGATTGTGCGGGGAACAGAAAACCGCCGACCGTCGGCTCCATCCCCACTGATTCATCGCCGGCCCCTCCACCCACCCACTCAGCAACAGCGAGCGGCAGGAATGAACCCAGGTAAACATCATTAACGGACACTTGGCCGACCCGTCGAGCGAGTGCGCGCGACGCTTCCACCGTTCAAACGCGCTGCTTCGCTTGGTTGAACCTGCTTTGACCTTCATGGGCTGAACGGCAACGGCAGTCTTCCTTTTTTTTCGGCGAGAAATCAGATGCCGTACCGATGCTTGATCGGTACACCGGTACACATACCGGTCAAGACGCCGCCGGTTGGCTGAAAATCAATTGCGACACTGTACTCAGAACCGCCACGTTTCTGTATGCAGACAAGGAATTTGTAAGTGAAGTGGCTTCCACTCGCAGCCAGTATTGACTTGTTTGCTTCTATTTCCGCCAATCACCACTGCTTCAGCTGAGCAGGGAAGTGGATCGGCACTGTAGCCATGTGTCAAAATTCAAAGCAGACTGGAGTGGGGATACATCCACGCACAAAATAGATAACCTTCATGTATCTATGTGTTAATTCTTTCGCGTCCTATCCAATACCGTTGTCTGTTATCTTCCATATTTCAACATCGTCGAGAAACTTTCAGAAGGTCAACTCTCTTATCTACACCCTAGTCTGCTCTCGGCAATTGCGTGCCTTGATCACGGGAAAGTCTCGCCACTTGGCCGCAGCGCCTCCCTCACTTCATTCCCCAAGTGCCGACGTCAGTGCCTCAGCCATCCCGGCTCTCATCGAGTCCAGCATACAAGCAGCTCCTTCCTCCCGGCTTCTTCAGCGACGATGAAGCTCTGCAGCAAGCTTGTGCTGCTGGCAGCGTGCGTCGCGCTCGCTCCTGGCCCGTCCACTGCTTCGCAGCAGGCCCACCTCCACGTTCGAGTCCATCACCAGCACGATGAACGCCTCACATTGGACGGAAGCGGCAGCCGCGGCAACGACATCACGATCGGAACTGTGTCGAGCGTCCGGCCGGTGCCGAGGAGCGAGATCGAGCTGGGCAACCAGACCGCGCCGAGCAGCCTGACGAATTCGACGGCGCATCCTTCAGACAGCGAAGACATTGTCGTGCCCGAGGATGACGAGAAGGAAGACGAGAGCAGCGACGATGAGGAAGAAGAGGACGAGAGACTCAGCGCGAACTCGGGCACCAGCGACGATGAGGAAGAAGAGAACGAGAGGCTTAGCGCGGACTCTGGCTCCGACGACGATGAGGAGGAGGAGGAGGAAGAGGAGGAGACGTACACAAGCGACAGAAGTGGAGAGAGCACGGCCGCTACCGATGAGTGTACTGGCAAGGACGAGAGCCCGGTGAGTGTGGAGGGAATCGAGAGAATCTTCTGCGTTACAGGTCAAGCCTGTGTCGACGACATCGCGGACGGAGCATGCCCTGGCAAGCAGGAGGGTCTCCCACACGGCGCGTCCTGCGGTCTTGTCAAGACTGGTGTGTACGGGTGCAAATCCAACAGCAGCCGAGGTTAGCTAGGTGGATCCGCTCAAGCCGGGTTAGCTCGAGGTGTATCAGCAATCTAAGCAACAACAGTGAATCGTGGTTCGTGACAACAAAAAGGAATGATATGAATGCATTGTCGGTATCGCTAGCCAGAACGGACAGATCTATCTCTCAAAGTCATGGCACAGTGTTCAACTCAGTCGTCGTGGTGGGCCGTCAAGTCAAAGCCAACACCTGCTGCTCCGAGCCCACCCAGCTGGCTATGGCCGAGCGGCGACGAGGCGTGTGCGAGCCCGTGTGGGTGCAGGAATGGAACGTCCACCACCTGGTCGTTCACGACCTGCATGACGCGCTCGGCGTCTGCGACATCGGTGGAGCTCGCAGCTTCTTCCTCCACGGCGCGGTGGTCGATAACGCGCTGCATGACGAGCGAGTACGCGCGTACGAACTGCTGGCGAATGTACTTGTCGCGAGACCCCTTGAGCACGTGCGCCACGTCGTACGACACCTCGAACGGGTCTTCGATGCTCAGACGCGTGTGCATGCGCCACTGGAGCGTGCGCTTCTTCTCCTCCTTCGACAGCGTGCGGGCCATACGGACGCTCACGACCTGCTTCGACGCATCGAACTCGAGACCAAAGTAGTGCAGGAACCCGAGCCACAGCTCGCCGACTGTCTTGGTGTTGCGCTCGCCGAATGCGTGCAGCACCGCGACCTTCTCGGCCGGGTCACCTGCCGTCTCAAACGGATCGTAGAAGTACGTCTCGATTCCCACCATGGCGTCGGCACTGGTCGGGTCGAGCTCGCCACTCGGTCCTTTGCAGAGAACGCTCGGGAGCTGCATCTCTTCGCGGCGCTCGCTCAGACGACAAGTCGGAGACTGTACCGGACACCAGACCTTGGCGGGCGTGCAGTCGCACTTGCTCTCGCCGTTCCAATCGCGCGGCAACGACTGCAGAACAGGAAGGATCGGCGGATCTTGGCGCTGGAGAAAGTGGATCAGCATGAGCAGGTAGCCGTACGACGAGAGCGTGCCTTCCGCCGCGCAGTTCATACGCCGCCGCTTCACAAACTGCTTCAGCGTGTATGCAAGCACGCGCACGCGGTCGTCGGCGTTGGCATACGCACGCAACAGCGACGTGTTGCGGAGAGCAAGCGCGTTCTCGACGCACAGGTCGCATTCGATGCCAAACTCCTTGGACGTGAACATGATGATCGGGATCCGCGCCGACAGCCGACTTGTGTCAATAGCAGTGAACATGTCCGGCAGCACTTCGAGCAGCGCGACGACCTCGAGCAGCATGTGCTGCTTCTCTTCCACGGTCGCCGATACTCCAGGCGGGAGCACCAGACACATGTCCATGTCGCTCGCTTCGTTGCCAAAGTCGTTAGCCGACGACCCAAACACATCCAGGTCGGCTCGGAACGAGAGCGCGGCGATCACGTGGGTGCGCAGCTGACCGAAGATTTTGTTTCGACGACCAACAAACGCGTCGCGATCTGGGATCAGCTGCTCCGCCTCGCGGGTAATATAAGCGGACAGCGTCTCAGTCACGAACGGGGTCTTCATCATAGCCAGCTCATCAGCCGCACTCTTCCCATCACCACCGTTAGTTGGCTCGGAAGGCAGCTCCACCGGTTCAAAGCCGAAATGCTCGCGCCAGAACGCACGCCGCACATCCTTGGTCAAGAAGTACATTCCGCTCACTTGGCAGTACAGATCGTGCTGGAAGTACTCAATCTCAGCAAGCAACTCGTCCGAGATGAGCTCCTTGATGTACGGGTTGCACTGGATCGCGTTCAGCACATTGCGCATCGTGCCGTGGAACGTTTCGGTCGGGTTCGGGATCGTATCGGTCGCCGGGAACAGTCTCCCGATCTCCTTCGTGTCCATAGCAATCAGGCGCAAGCACGCGTCCAGCAGGTCGCCGAACAGCGCGTGACCGTGCAGGAAGACCGTCTCAACCTGGTCGATCAGCCGGAGCAGCGAGAGCAGTGCGCTGAGAATCACGCCAGCATCGCCGTCTCGGCGGCCCTGGTTGAACTTGTCGTTCGTGGCGCGCAGCGTATCGATGAAGTGGTTGTACTCCATGCACACCTTGAGCCGATTGCTCCGCGCGATCGTGAAGTTCGAGTAGCTCGAGCGCATGTCGCTCTCTTGGTGGTCATCTGAGAACCCGCCGTGCCGCTTTGGAGTGCTGCCAGGACCGTGAAGCGAGCCATTACTACCGGACTCGCCCTTCTTGTCTTCAAACACACGGAACTCGAACTCTCCAGGCGACCGGGGCGACCGGAACGTGATCCGCGTGTTCAGGAAGCGATAGTTGCGGTTTAACTTGTTCTCGAACAGCACTTGCTTGACAAAGATGGGCTTCTCGTTCGACAGTTGGCCCAAGCGGAACAGTCCAACCATGAGCACGCGACCAGGCGTGCACTCTTCAGCCTTGAGCGAGATCTGCACCTTGATGTTGTCGTTCGGTTTGGTGAAGTCCGGAGACACACTCACAGCATTCCCAGACGGCAGCTCGCCACGCGAACTACTGTCGCGCGGTGGGCGGAAGTGGTGGGACGGCGGGGACTTGGCCGGAGAGCGACGGGTCCGCGACGGAGTCAACGCGCCTGCAGAATGTGGATGATGAGGCGGTGGCCCTTGCATCCCTCCCATGAACGACCCGCTCCCGTCCACACTCGAGAACGACAGCGACAGAGGCGAGGCCTGCCCATTGCCGAAGTCGTGCATGCTGCCACTGCCGAATGACGAGCTGTTGCTGGAGTTGAGCAGACTGAGCAGGTCGTTCCCAGACTGCGCCAATGGACCGCCCGGCTGGTTCTGGAACGCTAGCGAACTTCGCTCGGGAGTGAGAGACTGCTGGTACAGCGCGGCCATTTGCTGGTTCATTTGGTCGCGCATTGACAAGCCCGTCGCGGTGTCCCACCCTGCGCCGTGATGGAAGGGGCTTGACGCACGACCCGGAGATGCCGATCGTCCACTGCCGATGCTGCCGCTCAGGTTCAAATCCAGCATGGACTTGGACAGGTCGAACGACTCCGGCGACGGTGACTGGCCCAGGAACCCGGACGACCGCGAGTCATTGTCAAAGTCCAACCCCTGCGATTGCCCGAGTTCGAGGCCGGTTCCCATGGAGAACTCGGACGAGCCGCCAGAGAATCGCGGCGGCTGAGGCTGCTGTTGCTGCTGTTGTTGCTGCTGCTGGTGGAGATGCTGCTGGTACTGGAGGTGGTACAACGGCGATCCTTGTGGCGGCGCTGCCGCAACCGCTGGACTCCCGAACCCTCGAGGAGGCGGCTGGGGAGGCAGCACTCGCGACTGGAGAGCTGGAAAGCCCGCGCCGGAGCCAAAGGCAAACTCATCAGCGCTCGATGACAGCCCATGCGCCTGCTGGCTCGAGGCAAAGCCGGAGTCCATCGAGAGTCCGCGGTCGAACTGGAGACCGCCACTGAAGGGAGACGGTCCGTCGCCGAGATGCATCTCAAAGCCAAGCTGGGGCTGTCCGAACCCCGCCTGGTTTGGCGGCAGTGGAGGCGCCGCCGCCTCCTCGCGGTACGCTGGGAACCCGAACGGTGTCGGCGGCGGTCTTGGCCCAGCGACCGACGTGTCGGCATACAGGGGAGGTCCCGAGTCGCCTCGACCGCGGGGCGGACTGGCACTCCGGTGCCACGCGTCCATTATGCGGCTACGCTCGCTGGGGGTTTAGGATACGTCACTCCGTTCCTGCTGATGCGAGACAGAACGAACAGGCGACAAAATGAGACGGACACGTCGACAGGGAAGGAAAAGCGCACGTTCTCGGCCACTGGCGGCCTGGAGAACGCCGGAAAAGCGCGCAGCAGCAGCGTACCTCGAGACGAAGATAACGGGTAGTGTGTATCGTGGCGCGGCGAGCGGCGGGCGGCGCGAGGAGCGGCGACCCGCAGGCGATCGACGCGAGCGACTTGCAACCGGGCGAGGAGATCCAACACCTCGTTGTGGGGGAGCTCCGAACGGATGAAATGCGCACTGTCAGCGCTTGTATTACAGGACGGCGCACAGATAAAACGAACGACAGTACGAGGTGTTCGACAGATATGTTATTTCAGTAGGTGTCTAATTCAAGGAGTTTCACCCTCAAAATAGCTTCAACATGGTGGCGGTGAAGTCCAAGCGGGCAATGCCAGCACTTCGGTGATTGCCTCGCTTAGTTCAAGGCGATTCGCAGAGACAAAATGCGCGGCAAGACGTTCGGTCTGTATGGGTACGAGCGGTTCTACGCCATGGACCGCGGCGCGAGCGCCAGACTCGCGCACGTCCTCACGGTGCGCGGCGACGTCGCCAAGTTCGTCAAGGAGCTGCCGCAAGCGGTGCTGCGCACGTTCAACCTGCATCCCAAGATGCGCACGGTGCTGCTGCCGGGGGCGAGTCCGCAGAAGGCGATGGTGTGCCCGCCGCTAGTCGACGCCTGCGAGCTGGACGCTGTGCTGTCGATCCGCGAGTGCGAAGGGGGCTTCGACTGGGCGGCGTTCGTGCAAGCCGAGTGCGAGAAGCCTGTGGACAGAGAGAAGGACTTCCCCTACGCGTTCTGCGTGCTAGTGGAGGCCGATCTCGCGCGTCTCGTGCTCTTCTCGGACCACTACATGTCGGACGTGACGTCCGGCTCCATCGTTTTGGAGTCACTGCTACGGCTGATTGAGGACTTTGGCTCGGGTCGCTCGCATGAAGCGCACTCAACCGACGAGCTGCCGTTCCACAACTCGCTGTATGAGTCCATGCACTACGTGAACCCGCTGCTCGGCGTGATCAACGAGGCTGTCTCCAAGTTTGTGCTGCAGCCGCTCGCCAACTTTGAGAACTCGGGGTTCACACCCGTGCTCCAGATCAACGCCGAGTCGCAGCGAGACTACGAGCGACAGCCCCCAACGCCTCGCAATCCAAGCTTTGCGCTGTTCGCGACCGGGATGCCGGCTAACATGCAACGTACGCTACAGATCTGTCAAGAGCAGGAAGTGAGCCTCCAGGGAGCTTTCGTCGCGGCGGCGTCGCTCGCGGTAGGGATGGTCAAGTATGGCGGGTGTTTGACAGCCTGCGAGAGCGAGCTGCGCTTCAAGATGGAGCTCGAAGCCGATATGCGCGCTCCCACGGGACACCAGGGTGTCGTGGGGATGTACTCGACGCTTGGCAACCTCGTGTTCACGAGCAGCCAAGGCGTGGGACCTCGCTCGACCCCGTTCTGGGTGTTGGCTCGCCAAGCTGACGAGGAATGGGCCACTACGCTTGACGGCCACGAGATGAAGCTGCAGTCCGTGTTCGTCAACGAGACGCTGAACGCTGAGCGCGGACCATCGTCTCTCCACGTCGCCCACAGCATCGTCAGCGACATGGCGCTCTCGTGCTTGGATGCGTCGATGTGGTCGCAGCGCACGTGCGAGCTGCACGTCGATGGCTCGACCTCGTCCGTCACTATCGACAGCCTCCACGTCTACAAGTCGCTGCCGTCGCTCGCCGCGGCCAGCACGCTGTTCGTGACGGCGACGTCGGCGTTCAACTTCTCGCTCATGCACAAACTCGAGTCGGCCGTCGCGGACGACTTCTTCCATTGGTTCGTGCAGTGCGTCGAGCACTTGGGCGAGATCGGCGAGAACGAACCGCTTGCGCAGGTGGCCACCCGCCTCAAGGAGATGCAGGCTCCGGTCGTGTACGCCGACGCATTGCTCGCGAGCGGCGAGGAGTAGAAGAGAGCAGCCGGTCTAGTTGGATCTTGATCCCATGCTTCAGCGATGCAAGCATCGATCGATCAGTGCACTATATCCCATGTCCACACATTTTCAGGCTGTGTTCTCCTAGTACTGTGAGGAGTCCTTGCTCGACCAGAGAACTGACGCTCCTCACGTTAGACACGAGTCGCGCCTGAAGCAGTTGCGCCTGACCTGAAGAGTAATCCATAACAGATAATGATGATGCCACGACAAGCGCTCGCCGCCACAAACGACCCCGAGTCGCTGACGCACACTGTGAGTTGCTGACGCTTCTCGCTGCTTGAGTCAAACGGGCGTTTTTTCGAGCTACACCCAGTTTCATGTGGCGGCCCGAGACCAAGGCGGTGTCCCGGGGCCAAGCGCAGCTGTGCTGCCTCCCTCGTCTGAGTAATCTCTCCCTCCATGACTGTATCTCCATGGCGGTCCAGCTGCCTGTTCGACTGAGTTCTGCAGTGCATACTTTTGACTGCCACCATCTCGAGGATTAATCGTCCCAAGCCACAAAGGTATCTTGCGATGGATCGATCGCCTGTCATCCTCGGGTTCGTCCAGCCTCGCGTGGGATGGATTTTAATCAGATCTCCAGCCTGTCCAAAGCGACTTAAAGTTGATAACCGAACTTCAGCTCTCACTGTTTGAAAATCGGAACCTCGTTGAACCTGCACGCTCACAGGAACAGATGGGCCATGAGAAAAAATCGCATTGATTAGCCAGCGCAGCGTGAACCAAGCAAACGAACCTGGATCTTGGGAGTGGACCGGGCGAAGTCCTCAGCCGTCGCACATCTCACCAACACTAGCGCGGGCTCGCGTAGTGTCGCACGCACCAAGATACTTGCGGGAAGGTACCCTTGCAGTGGAACCCGCAGCGCGCCGAGCGCCTGTGCGTCCCTTATGCGACGTGCCCATCGGATGTGCGCGCCACGACAGGCAAATTTGTGGCTCATGACGAGTAGGCTGATTAACCGGCGCATGCTCCAGAGAGTATCCATTACTCCATCGGACAGCGCTCTCGAGACAACATGGCTGCCTTTCGTGAGCGGCCATCACTGCTCCTCTCTCGGCACGTCTGGTTGCAGATTGTCACTTTCCAATTTGCTTCGCCAACTCAAGCTTCCTTCATTCCCACTCTTCGGTCATGCGCTCTGCCGCCGCCCTCGTCCTCGCTCTAGCCGCCAGCGGCGCCGCCGCCGACTTCAGTGTGACCTCGGGCACGACGCAGCAGACCTCGTCCACCGACTCCCGTATCAGCGTGGTTCGCCAGTGGACGCTCACGACCTCCGGCTCCAACAGCCCGAGCGTCGACGAGCTCAAGTTCCAGCTGCCAGGCCGCGTGTTCGTGAGCTACCTGAGCAGCGCGCCGTCCGGTGTGGCCGGGTATGTGAACGTGTCGGGTGACAGCACCACCGTGGTGGAGGCTGTGCGTGTCAACAACGGCGACAATGACGACGACGACGACGACAGCGACGACAGCGATGACGGCGACAACCTCCACGTCAAGTTCGACACGAGCTCGGGCGGCTCGTCGGGGTACCTGCTCACCGAGGTCTTCCTGGCCGACCAGAGTTCCATCAAGGAGGTCAAGAGCGAGTCGAGCAGCGACATCATCATCGAGAGCAACGTGCTGCTCTCGAGCGGCACCAACAGCGAGCTCAAGATCCAGGGCACTGGCTCGGGCTCCATCTACGTGTCGGACGACGCGACGGCGTACAGCATCAAGCAGTTTGACGCCGAGTTCTCAGGCTCGGGCTCCTTCCAGCTGGACGTGTCGAGTCTGACACTGACCGAAGAGGCCAAGTTCCAATCCAAGGGCTCCGGCGGCGTCAACGTGTTCGCGTCGTCCATCTCGACCGACGACCTGCAGCTCGACGCTGAGAACTCTGGCTCGATCTGTCTCGCGGTCACCGACATCTCCGCGACCGAGAGCGACATTGACGGGGCGAGTCGCATCTCGCTCCCGCTCTCGACCAACAAGTTCTCGACCACGGGGTCGGCCACGTGCACCGAGACGAGTGTTCCGGACCGGACGGCCAAGTGCATCGCAAACGGCTGCACCGACGACACAGCGACGACCACGAGTGGCTCGACGTCGACTAACACTACAACTTCCACGACCACCGATACTGTTGGATCTAGCACGACCTCGACGCCGACGGCGACTCCCACTCCCACTCCGACGTCCAACAGTGCTCAGATGCTGTCGGTCGCTGCGGTGGCCCAGGTCGCTGTGCTTGCGGCCGTCGCGATGATGTAAGCATACCTAGTTCCGCTCTGACGCACCTCCGCCCTCTTAGCCATTTGTATTCAGCGGTTAGCATTGCATTCATAAGATCGGACTACACTCAAACACACCACCATTCTCACTGTCGAACATTTGTCACAATACTGTTGAATTGGTTGATGCCTACGCAGTTCGGTTAGCAATCTCAACGAGTTGGTCTGTGGTCCGCGCGCACCAATTTTTCTATTAAAATGATCTCGGTGGTGGCTTGGACCAGCCATCGAGTGGCGAGGAAATAGCCCGCGAGAGAACCAACGGCGAATGTCGTTTGGCCTCCAAAGCGGGTGGCTACAGTCTTGCTACGCACTTGCTAAATCAGCTGGCTAGCTCAGCGTGCGGACGCTGAACTTCCACGACACCAGGAGCGCTTCCTCGGCTTGCAAATACTTGACATGCAGGCAGTCTGCGACGCACACAACGTACGGCACGCCGCCCTGGACGACGAGCTCACGCAGGTTCCACCCGAGAATCTGCTCGCAACAATACACGATACCGTTTAGCCCTTCACTCCGAGGGATAGCTCAAGCAGCAAAGAATTGGTACTCACCTGAGTGCACGCCTTTGTGTCCAGATCTAACTCGACCGTCGGCGCGGCAGCCATGGCGTGAACCTTCATGTCTTGACCGAACAACAGCTCGAACACGCTCGGTCGCACACCTTCCATCCGCTCGTCGAACGCCAGCGGACTTGCCACGTTCGCCTTGTCTTCCCGTGGCGGTGCAATCTTGGCGAGTCCAATCGATGTACTGGATGACGAGGTCGAATTACTGGAAGGACCTGCGTCGCCCGCAGCATTGCAAGCCGCGGCGCTCGCCTTCAGATCAAGGCTGAGGATCTTTTTCCGGATCAGCGTCAGCACCTGCCACTTGACTCGCTGGCTTTCAGGGACCGCGTGACGTGCGTCCCGTTCCTTCAACTCGAGAATCTCAGTCTGCTGCCGTGCGAGCGCGTGATTCACCTCGAGCAGCTTTTGCCGCAGAGCGACGAGATCGTCGTTTGTGTTGCCCGACCCTTGTGTCGCCTTGAGCGCCTGCATATCCTGCTGGAAAGTGTCAACCACCTGCTGCAGCTGTGTTGTGTACGCATCCAAGTGCCGCTTCTGCATCCGCCGTGCCGACATTGCTTGCGCAAGCTCGTTCCGCAGAGCCCGACATTCCGTGTAGTACCGGTCTTTTTCTTCGTTCATAACTTTCCACCCGAGATCGGCATTCGCGAGCGCTGCCGACATCGAGACCGTCGCCGATCCCATCGAGAAGATAGACGGATCCGTCGCGAAATACGTCGAGTTCATCGGGTCTGCTTTCACTTGCAGCTGGTGCATACCGTCGGACGACGCTCCGGGAAGACTGCTCGTCGTGTGCGCGCCATTGTGGTGATGGTGGTTCAGGTGGCCGTTCATGGCGCCTAATCGCGTCTCAAGCGCCAGGCTCTTGGAAGTGAGCACGTTGGCGCTGTTGCTCTCGGTGCTCTTCGCCGTGCCGCGCGCGGGCCGCTTGATGCCGCGATACGAGGCGGCGTTCCCAGAGTTCTGACGGACTGTACACACAGTCAGTATCCGGTGAGTGATGACGTCCCAATCAATGTTAACCCAAAAGAAGTGGATTCTTACATGGGTTTCGCCGCAGCTTGAGCACGACCGAGTTGCGAGACGTCGATTTGAGCCGACCAATCACAGTCGAAAACTGCAGCCCGCGCACGGGCAGACCCGACACCGCCACCAGCGTGTCGCCGACACAAATGCCACTGTTGGCTGCCGGCGTGTCCGGCGCCAGGCCCGTGATCTGCACGTGGTCATCCACGCACGCGAGCGTGAGTCCGAGCCCGCCGTTGCGCTTCGTGATGACGCACTCGTACAGATCGCCCGACTGCGGTTCCTTCATGACCTTCTCGCGCGCCGCTGCCGCCGCCGCCGCCGAAGCGTTGAGCGCAGCAACGTTGCCATTCGTGCCATGATGCAGCGCCGAGCTAGTGGCGGTGCTTAGCGGCGACGATGTCGTCGGTATCGGGAGTCCACGTTCGCTCTTGGTATCGCCAAACGCCTCGCCACTCTTGCGCTGTAGCAGCATCAAGACAGTCAATATCATCCTGATACAGTCTGTGACAGCAATATCACTCGCACCTTCTTCACCAGAGCGGCATGGTTGAGGCTCGCGCTGGTGGCCGCAGTCGAGACAGTCGGCTTGGTCGCCGTCGTCGTCGATCCGTCCAGAAACCCCCCAGACACACCGCCGACGCCAGCGCCATTCATCTCTGTCTTGACGGCGCCACTCGCCGGTGAGGCGAGCGACATGGCTGGCGGCTGTACAAGCTCCGACAGCAGCGAAGTCGGCGGCGACAGCGCACGCAGCATCAGATCCGGCGGAGGCGCCAACGGCGTGGTCAGCGACGCCGCGCCAGCAACAGCAGCGGCGCCAACGACGCCAGCGGCCGACAGGGGGAGCGGCGGCGGGATCAGGTCCATAATGTTCTGCGCGACAGCGGGACGCCACACGGTGCGTCAGTATCATCTCGGCGGCCCCGACAACCCGAAAAGCGACGGCAGCGACTACGTACATCCGAGAGCTTCTTCTCGTCAGCCACGACGGACGCCAGGTGCTCCGCGAACGCCGCCGTGTCGACGAAGAAGTTGCCCGTGGTGCCGCTGAGCGCCGCGGTCGTCGCGGTCGACGTCGGCGCAGCGGCACTGCCCGTGATCAGGCTGTCGTCGAACCCGAGCGGCTCGAACGCCAGCGGCGCAGAGGTCGGCGGCGCCGCGTCCTCCACCTTGGGGAACGGGATCATCTGCGTCATGTCGAGCGCCTGCGCGGCCGGCGGCTGGCCCGGGAGCTGCTGCTTCTGCGCCTCGCTCGTCATCATTGCCTGGCCGCTGGTTGGGATGGACGAAGTTGGTCGCCTGGAGCTCGAAGCCCGCGAGGAGAAGCGCGGCCTGGGGACGGACGAGCGGACGGACGAGCGGACGCACGTGCGGAGAAGGAGGAGTCGCGCGCGAACAGCGCAGGGGAAGCCGAGCGAGCCGAGAGGCGACTGCCGCGGGAGCTGCCGGAAGTTGAGCGCCACCGACCGCCTGACCGCATGCAAGAGTCCGCGACGCCCACGAGCTTCGCCGAAAAGCGCGCGCTGTTATTGGTGGAGGAGAGCAGGACGAGGAGTTTCCGCCAATGGTGCCGCGCCATCTGGTATTGCTATCGGACAATTACGAGACGCGAGCGGCAGGGGTGGAGAGGGTTTTCGCGCTCAGGAGCGGCGAAGCGGCGTTCGTGCTGGTCATTTAGTGGATAAGGGTTGATACTGGTAAGCGCGCGTCGCGTCTCAATAACCCTGATCGTGACGGCGGCTGGTAGGAATTACTATCCGCGCGTCCTCGAAGATCGTTGCTGCTAATGTGGGCAACTTGTTGCTGCGAATGCTCTCGATGCCAGGACTATCACAGCAGAGTTGCCTCGTGCCCTGCTACCTGTGCTGTTTTGTATCATCTACAGCCTTGCATCGATGATCACCACTGCAGAGTTTTGAATGAGCTAGTGATTTTCCGAACATCCATGTCCTATCGATGTTGAAGTCGATGGTATCCGTTTGAACTTGAAGTGCTGGGCGTGACTCGTCGACTGCACGCTCACCGCGTGGAAATACATTAAACAGCACCAACGTCCGGCGACCTCATCAACTAATAGGACAGCCAGACCGGCAGCTCGGCCGATGGCGAGCAGCGCCGCTCCTAGACCACGCTAGACGTGCATTTACGGAAATGCTCCTCGTCTTCATTGAGCGACACGTCGCTCGGACGCACCTCCTCGCCGTCTCCGACAGAGTACTGCTTGCATGCGCCGAAGAGCTGCTCGATCGGCCGGTCCTTCAGCAGCGGAGCCAGCACCGGGTCGTTCAGCACGTCATCCACGAGGCAGTACGAGCCGTGGTCGCCAGACCAGTTGATGAACTGGTGGTCAAAGCCATCCAGCGCCACGCACAGGAACGGAAAGTCCGAGTACCACGACTCGTACGACGGAATGTACCCGTTCAGGTTCTTGACTCGGGATGCCGGGATATCGCTCATCATAGCGCGGAGTCCGTACCGACTGCCGACGACGTAGCGCAGCCACGTCCGGTAGATCGTCTTGAGAATCACGAACGTCACCGTCGCCAGGATGATGATCACGATCACAGCCGTCAGCACCTTCATCAGGTCCGTTTGTTCGTCCGTCGAGTAGGTGCGCGGGAACGGGAAGATCAGCCGAAGCGTGTACAGGATCGAGTTGTGAATGGTCGACTTGGATTCCGACCGGGTCTCCTCGATCGCGTCCATAGTCGGACCATCAAACGGCCAGCCGTCGTACCAATGACCCATCATCACGAGTGAAGCCATTGCCATCACTAGCAAGTGGTAGCCCGAAGCCCGCGCAAGGAGCCCGTCGTACTTGGGCGGCACCTTCCACTTGCGCAGCAGGCAGTACTTGTCGACCCAATAGTTGACCAGCAACGACACCGATGTGATCACCAGTCCCGTAGGCAACAGCGCCTTGTAGAACAGAGCGATGCCGACCGACTTGGTGATCTGCGTATAGCGCTCGGCGAGCTGCCAGTATGCGCCGGAGTAGTACTGGTTGAGTTTGCGCTGGGTCTTCGCCTTTGGTCCGTAAAACCACCGCATGATGCGTCCGTACGGATTCAGGAGCTGCAGCACCGGGATGGTCACGAGATTCGCAATCAGCATCGCTTGAATCAGCAGCAGGTTCTCCTGCGACAACACGTCCGTGAAGTCCATGAGGAAGTAGAGCACGAGCGCGCTGTTGAAGCAGCGGAAGAGCAGCAGCTTGTTCAGCGTCGACAGCTGCTCGCGCTCCTTGGTCTGGTGTTGCTCCAGTAGATCCAGATAACTGAGCACCTTGCAGCCAAGGTAGTCAGTGAACGACAGCGTGTACGCCAGGATGTACAGGTTGCGGCGGCGCTTGTCCTCATCCTCGTCCTTTCCCCCCACGACCGAGTTCTTGAGCTCAAGCGCAAGGAAGTACACGCCTACCATCATGCCAACCACAACGGTCACCGTCACGACTTGCTGCATGAAACGCCACCTCCACGCGACCCCGACGTTTTTCCACTGCACCGACGACGGCTCCACGGCTTGCTCGATCTGCAGGATGTTGGTGCCTCGGAATCGCAGCTCCCGAGGGAACTGCGAGTGCTTCCAGTCCAGCACGGTAGAGCACAACCCGACGCGCGTATCCTTCAGACACCGGCGTTGCCCCTCCTCTGTCTCGAACATGACAAACACCGACCAGACGCGGTACGCCTCGTGCTTGACGAGCGCTTCAATGTGTTTCCGCTGCTTGTGGAGCTCGCCGACCCAATACGGCAAGTTGCGGTGCATGCCGAACTTCTGCTGGATCTTGAGCAGCAGCGAGCGGCTCGTGTAGGCGCCAGGAAGGTTTCCGTCAACGGCCTGCTGCATCGCCTGCTTGATGACAGCGTGGTCGGGCGATTCCATGCGCAGCATATCTTCCATGTATCTCTTGTGCGCGAGCGCCGAGAGCAGCCGATGGTTGTGGACGGCGACCGTCACGAACTTGACAGGGCCGAACTGGCGGAAGTACATCTCCCACTCGTCCGGGCTCCACGCGTTCGCGTTCGGATCCTTGACCACGATCGAGTAGTCGGCCGCCGTCTGCTCGAGCGCGTCCAGGTACGCCTTGGTGCGGTTCTGCGTGACCCCCGCAATCAGGCAGTACAGACACAGGATGGCGAGCACGACGAAATCAATGTGCAGCTGAGCCATCTTGAGCGGACAGTCGTTCATCATCTCCGTCTGGTTACCGCCACTGCCGCTGTGGCTCGAGCTGTTGTCAGCCGAGACCAACTCCTGCCGCGTGCAGGCGGCGGTGCCCCAGATGCGTAGATCCAGCTTGCGGTCGCTCATCTCGCCCGAGTACTCGGACGAGACGAAGTAGATGACCGTCGGGGTGGACACGGCCGCGAGCACGAACATGAGCAGCGCGAGCTGCAGCAGCATGCGGAAGTACATTCCGATGCCGATGCCGAACGCCGAGAGGTCGGCGAGCGACGTGCCGCACACGGGGAACAGCGAGCTGCCCGCTGGGTCCTCGCCCATCTCGACGAGCCGGAACGCGCCGGCGCGCTCCGAGTAGATCCGCCGCGGCAGGATGACCTGCTGCAGCCACTGGCGCGCGATGGCGACGCTCGGGCCGCTCTCGCCCGCGGGCGTCTCCACGAGCGACGTCGCCGCCTTCGACAGCCGCTGGTCCATCATGGCGGCCGAGCGTCTCGCGGGGCGGCCAGAAAGGCGAGAGAGATCGTGCTGGACGCGGGAGCTGTGCACGCAGTTGACGAATGGCGCGGCTGTGCCAAGTGGCCGGACGGACGGGTCCTCCGGATTCTTGGGTCGCTCTTTCTGGCTCGCGGAGGGTACCCAGATGCCATAAAGACGCAGAAGCCATAAGGACTTGTCACTCGCTATATCCTTGTTTTTCTATGCAGGATAAGTAACATGTGCAGTAAGATATGGTATCAGCAATGATATGGGTTCATTCGGGTATTGAAAGCTCGACAGACACCTTCGTCATCTTGGCAGCCATCGAAGGTATTACGCTCGCGACCACAACGCTCACTGCTGCCGTCTGCTCAAATGGCGGCGCTCGGCATCAAGCTGGCGTCGCTGGAACTGCGGAATGCAAGTGAAGTCAACACAATATATCAGGTACATCAACGATAGGGGGTATCATTGTCACTTCATGACCAACCTTGAGCGCCTTGAACTCGTCTTCGGTGAGCACGATCTGGAACTCGACAGTCCGCTGTGCCTTGGCGGTGGTCGGGGAGAACGGGGCGGGTGAGTAGCGTGTGTAGTGGCCGGGTTCGCCGCACGGTCGCAGCTCCGTCGAAGCCTCGTCGAGGTCGGCGTCGGCAGCATCTACGAACGATTACGCCGGTAATCACTCTTCACTTCGCCAGCGACATTAATCCACACTGTTATTATTCGCACCGTGGTATCCCAATGATCTGCCAGACTTGGTCTGCGATTGAGAGCGGTGAGGCGCCGAGGAGATCGATCGACGCCGCTCCCAACGATACAGTGGCTTTGGCTGTCGCGAGACCCGGATCTCCTTGCGAGATGCCGGTCGCACAGCAGCAACCTTTGCTAATGCCGAGCCGTAGAATGGAGCCACGCGCACGGCTTTCGGTCGGGCTCTAGCAGTGACAACGACACGGTAAGATAACAGCGATTATGTTGAAACAGTACGATTTCGAAGCTCACTTGTTGGGGTTCACCAACTCTGGCGGCAGCGACTTGGACGGAGACTCTAGATAGTTCAACACCGCTTGGAGTCGATCGACCTGCTTCCCCACTATCTCTCGCAGTGGTCCCGGACGCAGAGAGTGGCGAAAGGTCTCGATCTCAACCATCCGGTCAACAACACGAGCGTGCAACTCGTCCGCCTGTCCTGGCTAGTCAGCACGAAGCCACCAAGCCACGACCAACCACAGCAGTGTCCTATATCCCCCCACCTCGTCAGAGCCCATGTCGAGGTCAGTCGTCGCCAGCGCCTGCAGAAACGCGTCCACTGCAGTTGCGATGAGCGCCAGACCAGTAATACACACAACGCCGACCTAACACCCAAATACGCTCGCACAGCTACCTTCTCGCACCAGAGCCGGGATCCTCGCGACGGTCAAGCGCTCGCGCTCGTGGGCTCGCTCTCCGTCGACCATCATGCGATGCGCAGCAGGCTTCATCACTTGGTTGCAGTAGCAGTCGCCATCAAAGTTGAAGAGGTTTCACCCGACTACCGTCCACCAACCCATTACTGGACCCCCTTCATTCTCGAACATCGATGATGAGGTCATCGAGCATTTCGCCATTTCTCGCAGCTGACTGAACATGGCGGCCGAGCTGACGATCAAAGTGGTGAGCGGCGCGTCCGAGTCGCTCTCGGTGGCGGTGGCCGACCTGGCGCAGGCGACGGTGCTCTCGCTCAAGCAGCTGGTGGAGCAGCAGGACCCGCAGCGGTTCCCCGTGGCCGCGCAGCGCCTCATCTTCCAGGGCCAAATCCTGCGCGACGACGCGCTGCTGGCCGACTACCGCATCGAGACGGGCTGCGCCATCCACCTCACGCTGACCCGCAGTGCTGCTGCTCCTGCTGCTCGTCCGGCGGCTGCTGCCGCTCCCGCGGCTGCTGCACCTGCTCCAGCGCCGACGGCTCCGACACAGTCTCCTGTTGTTTCTCAGCTTCGCGGTTTCCTGGAGCAGATGCAGAGCTACGAGCCGCCGGCGCAGTACTCGACGGCATTGCAGACGCTGCAGCGCATCTGCGAGAACATTGTGAGCCACCCGACGGAGGACAAGTACCGCAAGCTGCGCGCGGGCAACGCCGCGCTCAAGAACAAGGTGTTCGACCGCACGCGCGGCCTGGACTGCGTCAAGCTGCTAGGCTTCCAGGACGGCGTCGAAGAGGTACACCATCTATTAACCACTCTGATCGTAGACAATCGGTTGATTAACTGAGTATGCTTGTACCATCGTTGCAGGGCCACCTGATTCTCGTGCCAACTGCCGAGAAGTGGGAGAACCTGCTCGCGGCGAAGCGCGTCATTGACGAGGCGGTGCAGGCCACGACGGCCCGAGCCGCGCCGGCGTTCGGAGCCGGTGGGGGACTCGGTGGACTCGGCGCTGGGTTTGGAGGCGGTGGTGGCATGCCTGGAGGCAACTGGGCTGAACAGGCACAAGCCATGCTGCAGAACCCCGCGATGGCTCAGATGCTCGCGAACGACCCGTCGGTGCAGCGGATGGCGCAGGGCAACCCGATGCTGGCCCAGGCGCTGCAGAACCCGGCGATGCTGTCGCAGCAGTTGCAGATGCTGCAGCAGAACCCCGCCATGATGCAGCAGGTGAACCAGATCATGAGCGACCCGAACGCCATGGCGCGCGTGCAGCAGATGATGCAAGGCGGTGGTGGCGGCTTTGGCGGCATGGGCGGGATGGGCGGCATGGGCGGCATGGGCGGTGGATTTGGAGGCGGCTTTGGAGGCGGCTTCCCACCTGCCGCGCCTGCGGCAAACCCGTTTGCTCCGTCAGCTGCGGCACCCCAGGCGACGCCGAATCCGTTTGCTGCGCCGTCGGCTCCTGCTCCGGCAGCACCGACAGCTTCGTCAACCGCTCCGCCAAGTTCAACTGCACCAGTCGCTGGTGCATCCAGTGGAGCTGCTTCCTCGTCGACTGGATTGACTGCCGCCTCTGGTGGCAACAACGACGGAGCGAGTTTCGACGAGGACGAGATCGCGGATGCGATTGCCCGATCGCTGCAGGAGCAATAGTCGATGTCTTGAGCATCTTGGGATCAAAATCGAAAACTTGCGTGGCCATTGACAACCATGGCAGGAACCTCTTCAACAGAAAATCACGCACCCAGGCGTCCATGGGTAGATGGATGACCGTCGCTGAGAAGACCAAGGTCATTCAGAGGAAGCAAGCGCATCCGGTAAGCACGAACGTCGAGTGAGCGCTATGGGCTACAGAGGAGTTTAAGCTTGGTGAGGTTTCCAACAAAAAAGATAAAATCACGGCTTCTTTGTGATGAGCATGTAATTGACCGCGCAAGTGCCAGCTGTGCGACGCGCTTGCGTCTTGGCGTTGTCGCTCAGCGCAGCCTTCTTGATGGCGTACGCCTGGTTGAACAGCAGTCTCTTGAGTCCGCCGGCGGCTGCCACGCATTTTGAAATCTTGTCGTACACGCGGTTGAAGAGCCACGACACCGAGACGAAGATGGTCGATACAAGCTTGGTCTGGTCCTCCATAAGGAAGAACACGTCGCTCTTGTAGATGTCAATGCTGGCGCCGCTACGCAGTAGCGCGGCGTGCGCCATGTGCTCGAACACGTGCGACAGCGGCAGGTACGACAGGTGCACGTCGGTCGGGTCGATCGCGAGCCGCTCTTGAGCGAGCACGCCGAAGATGACAAAGTTGCTATGCAGCAGCACGACGCTCTTCGAGTCGCCGGTCGTGCCCGGCGTGTAGCAGAGCGTCGACACGTCCGGTGGGAGCGGCGGGTCAGCAGGTAGCCGGTACGCCTTGTCCAGCAGCTCAATGTCCGCATGCGACTTAAGCACGAGGTTCTTGGCCGTGACCTGGTGGCGCTGCTCGTGCGTCACAGGCTCGAACTGCTCGACTCACTGCAGCGTCGGCCACGCGGCCGCGCAGTCCATGACTACGTGGAACTGGTCCTGGCCGCAGCAGAGCACGCTCAGCTCCGTGTGGTTGACAATGAAGGGCACGGCGTCTGGCCCGAGCGTGTCGTAGAGCGTCACGAGCGCGTTCACCATGCGGTTGCACTCGTGGTTGATCAGCGAGCACTCGAGCAGATTCTTGCTGAACACGCCGACCTTGGCCTGCCACGAGAGCCCCGCGAAGCGTGCGACGCCGCTCGCGATCGCATCGCTGCGCCGCTTCACCTCGTCGTATGCGAGTCACACGAACATGACGATCTTGAACGTGGCCAAGTTTAAATGGCGCATGCCGTAGCACTGCCGCGAGCCGCCATCCATGCATCAGCTGCACAGGAACATGTGGCACATCGTATGCATTGACCCGTCCTCGACCAGGTGCTCGGCAAAGTGTGTCGGCCACTGGGTTGCGTCCCGCATGTTGGTCACCTCCTGCCTGGAGCAATGTGAAGAATATCCAGTGCTGCACAAAGGTGCTGAAGAAGGGAGCGAACGCGCCTCCTATAGACAAAACTGGACGAGGAAGCCATGGGGCCTTGTCCGACATGCCAGGTCCGGAGAGAAGTATCGCTGAAAGATGTTCGTGCGCGAACAACGCGAGCGCGCTACCGTCTCCTAGTGTCATCAACCAACCCAGTAATACGCTCAGTGAGCTGATCGAATCGCTGGGTCCACCGCTGTTTTATCTCATCAAGCACATCTTCTTCGTTTTCGGGGAGCAAGAGCTGCGCGTAGCGGGACATTTCCTCGTTGTCGCGCCATCGAGCGCAGAGCACTTTGATCTGATGTACCTCCATGTCATCCCCAGAGTTGACTGTCTCAACTATTCGATCGTCTTCGTCATCAGACAGCAACTCGGGGAGGCCACCGTCGCTCTGCACTTCTCGATCCGATGCCACATCGTCTGCCTGAACTGCATTGCAAGCTTCGACGACTCTGTCGCATTGGACTTCTTCATTGATCGCGTCGTCGCATGAAGCCGCCTGCTTTTCGTTGGTGGATCCACTCGCACCGTCCTCCGACGAGCTCTGGCTGCTGCTCGTCGACGCCACGGAGCGCGCATCCTCGAGCCGGATGTCGCTCGTCTTGCCGAGCAGGAACTGCAGCGCGACGTCGGCGTCGCCTTGCTTCATTCGGCGCGACTCCGTATCCAAAATTGCTGCATTTGGTGCAAGATCTGGCTGATTTTCGATAGTAAGAAAGATCAACTCGTATCAGTACCCCAATTGTATTGCATCAGTACTCTATTTTTCTTATATCAGTATTCGACGTGTGAATATGACATTCCTCTGTTTCCAAAACACTGGTCAATTTCTAGCTTGTAAGTATATATTGTCGGACCAGTGTTTTGGAACAGAGAGGTATTTTCCATGTTTCACATCTGGGCACTACCCGACACAACTTTGTACACAATTGTTCGTGGGCAGTAGTCCAAACAGAGTCGATTAACTATTGACAGAAGCTACTATTGACCGCGATTAGTGTATAAATATAGCTGGCAATAGTGCTTAAATCAGATCTATTTGCTAAATGATTATGACCCACGACTGAATATTCGTACATATCAGAGCATATCCTGTTGTACAAATGAGCATACAAACTCCAAGTGAAATATCTTCCTGACCGTAAGTTTTTTATTGCGGGCACTATCCACCCGTATCTTCAAGTCTGGGCAGCAGCCCAAAGATACAAGCAATTTCCAAGTGTAAACGTGAATAAAACAGTCGAAAAGAGAGAAAAAAACATCGTATTCACACGTCGATTCGTCATATTCACATGTCAACTTTTTTGCAATGATATAGGTTATTAAAGTACTGATATAAAACGAAAAATGCACCATTATAAGTCCCTCATTTAAACACTAATATTATGATAATTCATCATCGTGTACTGAATTAAGGAATTTTATCGATGTACTGCCGAAGACGCAGCCGGGCGGCAGCAGCTAATCGGAAAATGGCGTCGAAATCGACGAATCAACGCGCAGCATCTGATGTACATTCCGAATAGGGCCAAAAATAGGGCTTGTTGAACCCAATTGTATCCGTACCCGCTCCGACTTCGTATACCTCCTTTCCACCAATCCTATCCCTCCAAGAACAACAATTCCTCCAATCGCGTCGCGCTCCCCCTCGCCTAGTCATCATTTCGCCCGTTTGCTTGGCGCAATCGCCCGTTCGGTGCGTGTTGACGCTCGGCCCAGCTCATTCCGCCATGGCGCGCAGCCCGCACCTGGCGCTGGCGTCGCTGCTGGCGAGCGCCGCCGTGCTGCTAATTGCCGACCGCCTGGGACTCATTGGGGACGCGCCGGCCGTGCGCGTGGCCTTTTTCGCGCTGCTGCCGACGGCGCTGGCTGCCAACGTCGCGGCGGACCGCACGGGGTTCGCCGTCTTCGAATGGGTCTGGGAGATGTTCGCGCGGCTCGTGGACCCGCACGCGGCCGCGGGGAAGAAGGAGAACGGGGACGACGCGATCCGCGAGGCTCGTGCCGAGTTGTTCAAGGCGTTCAGCGAGCGGTGGCCGACTAGCTCGACCGTGAGCACGTCGATGGCTCGACGAGCGGCGATGGCAAGCAACAGCTCGCAACCGGCCATCATTTCGAACGCCACGAGCGGCAAGTCGCTGTACGAGCAGGTACGCGAGAACCTGGTGGACCATGTGTTCCCGCGGGCCGTGGGTATCCCGGCGCCGACGCCCGCACCGGCTACGGACGCGCCGATCTACTTCATGGACCCGAACACGGGAGGCTTTCTCAAGGTGACGCGCCAGCGCAAGCTTGTGTTCACGCACGCGCCGGACGCGTCGTGCCTGTTCCACATCGTGCGCGGGAAGACGCACCACTGGGGCTTCCACTCGGCCATCCACCAGCGGTACATTGGGCAGAACTTTGTCGGCAAGATCGTGCTGACGAGCAAGAAGATGAACGCGTGGGAGTCCTTCCGCGTGCTCCAGCGGCCGGATGACGACGAAGGCACACGAAGTGGCGCGGCCGGCGGCTGCTCGCCGCGCGTCTACATGATCCTGTGCTCGGCGCGGTTCGGCAAGGGCATGTGGCTCGCCAAGAACCGCCGCGCCAGCAGCCACGGCACGTTCCACAGCCATAGCAGCTCCAGCTACAACCAGAGTGCGAGCCAGTTTGGCTTCAACCCGTCCTCGTCGACTACGGCATCGAATGCCATGGGTCCACCGAGCGGCGGGACGGAAAGTGCGCTGTCGATGAGCGGGAGTGGCGTCGTTCAGGAACCGGACCGCAGCGGCGCCGTGTACCTGTCCAAGCACTTTACGAACGCGCTGTCGCTTGTGTACGCTTCGGACCTCTCGGCGTTCGAGTACCTGTCGCAGGGGACGGACACGTCCGAGGCGGAAACCATGGTGACGACTTCCAGTCTGACGTCGCAGCCGCTCGCGAAGCTGCGGCAGCACCTGATGCGGTCGTCGGCTCAGATTCCTGTTGCTCAGGGCACAGCGTTCCAGCCGCCGGTGCTCGTGGGCCGTGAACGACCGCGCGTGCATCTTCCATGGTTGCTGGACGACCGGGTCAAGAGCTTCTTCGAGCTGGACGAGTCGCAGATGACCGAGGTGTTGTCGACAGTGATCGCCGATTTTGATCTGTCCGACATGTTGGAGGCTGTGCTGCCGATGAGCGCGCGGGAGAAGGGACAAGCCGCCAAGAATGCTCGCGACAAACCGACTCTGTCGCTCCCACCGTCGAAAGGTTCGTCAGCAACGTCGTCGGTGCCGGTGCTGTCGCCGCGGCCGAGCACATCATTTAGCGACAAGGACGAGAACGGGGTAGCCACTTCAAGCAGAGGCCGCACCACGACGTCGCCGTTCAGCGAGTGGCACGTCCACCCTCATTTCGGCTATGTGCGCAAGCTCAGTTACCGCCCACCAGCCTCGGCGGCCGAAGATGAGAGCAGCGTTGATCACACGATGATGACGAACGGTCGCGGCGCGACATCCATCAAGTCGATCGCGATCGACCAGTATCACGCGTGCTCCGTCGACAATGAAGATGCGCCGCGCAAGCTCACATTCCGGTCCAAGATGTACACACTGAGCATCCCGTACAGCAACTGCTTCTCGATCGAGACGCTGGTTGAGATCGAGGTGGCCGACGAAACGAGCATCGTGGCTGCGAACACGCTCGTCGAGCGCAGCAGCACCAGTAGCAGCAACAGCAGCGAACACCCGAAGCTCTCGGCACTGACGTTCCGCTGCCGCACTGGAGTTTTCTTCTCGCGCGACACCATGTTCGCGCCGCAGATTCGGCGTGGCGCGCTGGAGGGCGTCAAGAACAGCTGCGAGGTGTTGTTGGAGGTGGCCAAGGAGCTGCAGCACGGCAAGCTGTTGCAGTCGGTGTTCGCATCTTCTGACCACGGTCCGTCGGACGAGCTGTCGTTCATCCCGCGAGTGTTTGCGCTCGAGACCATCAAGGGACTCGTCAGCAGCATTTTGGACGCGGGGACTGCGATGTCCGACTCGATGGCGTCGTTGCCGATGCAGCTACCGTGGAAGGTGTTTGCCGTTGCTCCGAGCAGCAGCCCGTTCAAGTTCGACAGCAAGCCGAAGCTGAAGTTCGTGGCGGCACCTTCGTCGGCATCCACTGTGTCGTCATCGTCGGCGGCGACCTCGACAGCCATCCCGTTCTTCGAGAGCGCGCCGGCGCAGTTCGCTCGTGTGTTGGAGGAGAACCTGGGCACGATCGTCACGCCGCGCCTGTTCTTCGGAGCGTTGCTGTCGGACGAGTGCGCGTTCTTCCGATCGACCAAGGAGTCGAGCGGCAACATGGATGTGGACATTGGCGCGTGGCGAGTGATGCCCCGTCAGATTGGCGCGGCGGCATCTAGCGGTCGCCACCACCGCCACAACTCGAGCTCGCAGATCATCGGCGACGCCGCGACGGCGTTCGTGCGCAAGCAGGCGTTCCGGATGCCGCTGTCGGGTATCCCTGGCGTTGAAGTCGCTCGGATCGAGGACTACCAGTACCACGCGTTTGTAGCACGGCCAGCTGGCGGCGAGGCAGGCGAGACTGCTGTCATCGATCCGTCGACGCCGCCGCCGTTCCGCCTCGAGTTTGGCATGAAGCTGTTTGCGCCAGACCTCCCCGACGGCGACACTTCGTCGGTGCGTGACTGGTTGTCTGATCGAAGCAGCGTGGAGACTGCTACTGACTGTGATGTGTGATATGTGTGATGGGTGTGTGGACTCAGATTGAAGTGCTCGTCGTCGTCGAGCCGGACGCTGAGGCTCGAGGCGGACATGTGCTGCGCGTGCACTTCGCAGTTCCGTGCTGGGACCCGGCGGCCAAGCGGCCGGCCACCGCCAACCCGCACGTGGTCTCGGGCGTGCTGCGCGGTCTCAAGGACATTTGGAAGCGCGTGGCTCACACGATGGTGAAGGCTTCGGCCGCCGCGCTCGCCACGCCGAGCCCTCACCACAGCAGCTCGAGCTCAAAGCCGTCTGCAGCACCTCTGCCGTCGCCGCCGCTGGACCGGTGGCAGCTCGAGCGCATCAAGCAGCGGCTGCAGGCTGCAGGCGCATTGCCGTCGCACGACGAGCTGGCGTCGCAGCTCATCGAGGCGATCGCGTCCGCGTACTGAAGCGGTTGAGCCAGTCGACCCCCATGTGAAGGCGAGTACAGTGTTCAGTGCAGCATTGCGTCCGCTCTCAGCTCTGCCGTGGCCAGTGGCTGACCCAAATCGTTCAGAGCGACGGGAGCCGCCGGCGAGTCCTAGTCGCATGTGGCAAATGAATGAACAGAAGAGCTGGCGGCAGTTAAATGCGACGGCGCCGGCGGTTTTCTACCGGTATAATGATAGCTCGCCATAAGTGGTCTGTACACCTGGATGAAACCACCAGACTGCCTTTCGCGTATCGCTGCAAACCGACGAAAAGGCGCCGCCGGTTCTCTGTCGGATGCTGGAACAGCTGGCTTCGCGCAAACCGCCCGCCCTGATCAGGCGACACATCCCGTCGAACAGCGCTGAAAGACCTCCAAAATGCATCACACCTGGATTATCATATATAATATTACAAGTAAACATACATTGTGACTTGTTATAATGAATATTCATGTCTGACTCGCTCCAATCAATTCAAAGATCGCGCCGGTCTCTCGCGTCACCAGCCGTCCTGAGAGCACAACGCAACTAAAACCAATCGGGCGATTAGAGAGGCTTAATGCCCACCAAGATGCTGCCGTCGCGTTGCCCACCGCCTGTTGTTTTCCCTCCATACGACGCCAAGCCTTTTCTCCCTCAACGGCTTCCCCTCACCTCTCTCTCTCTCTCTCGACTGCCATGCTCACTGCTCACTCACTCTGCGATTCGCCGCCTCCCGCTCAGTTAATCTCTTCTAACAGCAAAGCCCCAGCATGAAGGTGTCGGCCTCGACCGCTGCATTCGGCCTCGTCGCCATCGCCGCGCTCGCCACCACCGCTGATGCTCACGGACAGATGACGTCGCCCGAGCCGCGTCCGGTGACCGACCAGTTCCGCGCGGACTGCGGCGCGCTCAAGAACGCCGGCGACGACGAGCTGCAGATCGCGCCGGTGGAGAACCTGTCGGGCCGCTCGCAGTCCGACTTCCCCGAGGCGGCCACATTCAACCTCATGAACGGATGCCGCGGCTTCGTGTACGAGGAGGGCAACACGGTGACGACGCTCACCCCCGGCACGCCGTTCGACGTCGAGTGGACGATCCAGGCGCCGCACCCGGGGTACATGAACCTGAGCATCGTCAAGCCCGAGACGGACTCGGCCGGCAAGATCACGTACGTCAACTACCTCACGCTGCTGACGATCGACCCGTTCGCCAACACGGGCGGCACCGACTCGACGACCGCCACGATCCCCGCGGGCGAGGTCACGGGTTGCGAGACCGCCGGTGACTGCGCGCTGCAGTTCTACTGGCACTCGGACCTGGCCAGCCAGACGTACCCGACGTGCGCCGACATCATCGTATCCGGCAGCGGCGCCGGCACCGGCTCGTCCACGACCCCCACGGCGACCACCGCGGCGCCGTCCTCGTCCACCACGACTGCTCCGTCGACCACGACCGCTCCGTCGACCACGACGGCCACGCCGACGGCCACGACGGCCGCTCCATCGACCGACAAGGACGCGTCCGCGTCGGTCGGCGGCGAAGAGGACGGCAGCGAGTACGACGACGAGTACGCGACGGACGCTCCGTCCGCGCCGGCCGCGACCTCGGCGCCGGCGCCGACCGCCGAGAAGTGCAACGTGCGTCGCCGCGAGCGCCGCGAGTAGGCTGTGACCACCAAAGACTCGGAGCAGCGCGCTCCGCATGTGCAGTGACGCTGCGGCCCGGCGGGCAGGAGCTCATAAGTCTATCTAGATGTGTATCCGCAGCTCTGCTGCATCGCGGCCGTAATTTTGCCAGACGACAAATGTGTGACGTGATTTAGACAAATTTCCTTCTCAAATTGGTTTTGTACACCTTTTTTTTTACTTTTGTTTGGCATGTTTTGGTATGAAAAAGCGACAGTTTCAAAATTGAAAGACCTTGTTGCGCTGGCCGATACAGCGTAACCACCTTTGCATCTTTGCAGATTCTTCTTGCTCGAAACTGCATCCATTCGGGCTATTTTTATTCCTACCAACATTTTAATCTTGGCGTTTGTATACCTATCGCAACGTATCCTAGCCAGTCTCACATGTCGCCGATCTGGTTGAAGCAGTTGAAGTCCGCGAAAGGACGTGAAATGATCTCCGGCTCGTCGACGCCTTGCGTTCGCGGCAGCCCATTGCACCGGGAAAAGCTCTTCCGTTCCGGTCCGCCAGCGCCGCGAAACCCCTCGCAGCGTCCCGCGGCCTGGCGGTTGCAGCCGAGCGCCTCGTCGCCGGTCCGTCCGCGCTCGAGAGCCGTCCGATCTCGCGCTGAACCTGCCGCCGCCGTCCGCCGGTCCGTCGGTCGGCCATTCCTGCTTTCACCGGCTATCCACCGCCCTCGACAATGCGCTGCTGCGCTCCGCTGCTGCTCGCCGCGGCGCTGCTGCAGGTCGGCGTCGACGCCTGCACGGTCATCGCGGCCGGCCGTGACGCGACGGTGGACGGCTCGACGCTCGTGGCCCACACGGACGACGCCGGCGGAGGCGCCGCCGACCTGCGGCTCGTGCGCGTGCCGGCGCAGGACCACGCGCCAGGCTCGCGTCGCGCAGTGTACAACTTCTTCGGCGGCTTCCCTCGCGTCGTGACCCACGAACGCGGCGCCATCTACAGCCCCGACCCGACCGATGGCCTGGAACTCTCAACGCCGATGGGCTCCATCCCGCAGGTCGCGCACACGTTCGCGTACTTCGACCAGGACTACGGCATGATGAACGAGGCGCAGCTGAGCATCGGCGAGTCGACGTGCGGCGCGCGCACGGTCGGCTGGCCGCTGGACGCCGGGCCGCACGGCAAGAACCTGTTCGGCATCGCCGAGCTCACCAAGGTGGCGCTCGAGCGGTGTGACTCGGCGCGGTGCGCCATCACGACCATGGGGTCGCTCGCCACAGACTTCGGCTTCTACTCGGAGGACAGCGGCGACCCGGCGGCGCCGGACTACGGCGACTCGGCCGAGGCGCTCGCGATCGCCGACAAGTTCGGCGAGCTCTGGGTCTTCCACATCCTCACGGGGGCCAACAACACCGGCGCCGTCTGGGCCGCGCAGCGAGTGCGCGACGACCACGTGACGACGATCGCCAACGGCTTCACGATCCGCGAGCTCGACCTGAGCGACCCGGATTGGTTCCTCGCGTCCGATAACGTCGAGTCGTTCGCGCAGGACATGGGCTGGTTCGACCCGGCCGCGGGCAAGCGCTTCGACTTCACGGCCGCGTACGGCGACGCCGACAAGGACGCCGTCGGCCCGCTGTACACCGGTCGCCGCGTCTGGCGGGTGTTCGACGTGCTCGCGCCGTCACTGCGACTCGATTCGCGGCTCGGGAGCTTCTCCGAGTATGTGACGTACCCGTTCTCGGTCAAGCCGGACGTGCCGGTGGCCCCCGGCAAGCTCATGGAGCTCATGGGGGACCACTACGAAGGCACGCCGTACGACATGACCAAGGGGGTGGCCGCCGGTCCGTTCGGTGCGCCGGTGCGGTGGGCGGGCAAGCCGCAGGGCGTCACCGGCGGCTGGGAGCGACCGATCTCCATGTTCCGCACCATGTTCAGCTTCGTGCTGCAGGCTCGCTCGTCGCTGCCGGACGCGGTCGGCGGCGTCGTCTGGTACGCGCAGGACCAGCCGCACGGCTCGGTCTACGTCCCCTTCTCGTGTGCTCAGCACGCGCTGCCGGCCTCGTACGTCGCCGGCAAGCAGAGCGAGTTCGACCGCGGCTCGGCCTGGTGGGCCTTCAACTTCGTCAACAACTGGAGCGTGCTACGGTTCAACGCCATCAACGCGGACGTGCGCGTGCAGATGCAGGCGATGCAGCAAGAGGCGTTCGCTCTCCGCGAGCGTGTCGAAGGCGAGGCGATGGCCAGGCTCAAGGCCGACAGCAGCGCCGTCAGCACAGTCGTGGACGGACTCGAGGCCAGCAGCAACGCGTTCGCGACCAGCGTCGTGGACCGGTGGTGGGCGTTCGGCTGGACGCTTGTGGCCAAGTTCAGCGACGGGTACGTCACGACCGGCGAGCAGCCGGAAGAGATGCTCTCGCCGGGGTACCCGGCCTGGTGGCTCGAGGTGAGCGGCTTCTCCGAGTGGCCCGGAGACTCGTTCACGCCGAAGAAGTCGATCGCCAAGCGCCTCGTCGTCGACAGCAGCATCGGTTTAGCTGCTGGTTCCCCCACCGTCCTCGATATCGTCCAGCCGCAGTTCGGAGCGATGGCTCTGCTCGTCGGCGTGGTCTTCGGCGCGGCCATCGGCGCCGCCGCCCTCGTTGTTGTCCAGAACGTCCGCCGTCGCGGCGGCTACCGATCGCTCGCATGAGGCGAGACCCATCGTCGCATTCGTGACGAAATGATGCCACAATACACACCGCCACCACCTTCTTAATCAGTTGTTGAGCATAACCGCGATACTTGTGGCCACCACAAGCAGCAACATCGCAAGTGTCGTCGCCTGCAGCCGCACGGCTGAGGACTTGGGCGGCACGTACTCGCGGATGGAGCAGCGCGAAAAGGTCGAGTTGGGCGAGGTCTCCCAGGCGCCGTGTACGCACGCGGCCTGCGTCTTGGGCGTCGACGAGTTGGCCGAGCTCTTCTCCTCCTCCTCGCTCACGCACGCGATGCCGCCGCACACGTTCTCCAGGTACGAGCGGTACAGGTGCGAGTAGACGCACTTGTCGGCCACCTCGACGCACAGCGAGCGGCAGGGCGGCAGCGGTGTCGAGGGGGACCCGACGCTGGCCGACGCCGTCGCACTGACCGTTAAACACTCGACCTGCGTGCCGTTGATGACGCGCGCGAAGGTGGCGGCGGCCCAGGAGAGGCAGTGGAAGTTCCAGACGAGCGCGCGGCACGCGGCCGAGTCCTTGAACTGGAACTCGGTGCCGAAGCGGCTGAGCGCGAGCGTCTTGGCGTCCAGGTCCTCGCACACGCCCTGCTTGGCCAGTTGGCTCGTCGCGTCCCTAGCGATCGCCCATCGTCCGATAGATAGGCAACCGATGCAACAGATACCAACAGATAGGTACCAACAACAGACAAAGAGCATTTCGTCACGCTGCGACTTGCAAGGGGACAACGAACTATCCGGACGACAACGCGTCCGGCGTGGCGGGTGGTACCGTACGTACCGCGTGTACCCCACGACCGGGTCGAAGAGCAGCTTGCCGTTCAGCGCCGTGCAGTACTGGAGGCCCTGGCAGGCGGCGCATCGCTGGGGGTCAAAGTCCCCCAGTGATGTTGCATTAACTAGAACCACATGCAGTGGGAGCGTCGCCAGGTAGCGGAGCCACTGGCGGCGCGGCAGACGAAGCACCATGTTGAAGTGGGCCGGCCCAGGTCGATCTCCACGAATAAGATGCGGGAGACGATCTCGTCACGTGCGGCCCACTGTCCGCGGGGCCTGCCGCCGAAGGCTGAAGCCAACGCTGGCCAAGTCGCTCGGCCCTCCCCCGCCGCCGCAGCTCGTTCTCTTCGTCCGCACGCGGGCGGTAGCTGCCGTCGCGTGGTCTGGCGGCCTCGTCGGCCTCGTCGGCGCGTCGGTCGCCGCTTCGGACGCGGCTTCCGGGCGAATTCTATCGAAATGCGGCGCCGCTGGCGTCACGGCCGCCCGTCGACCGACCTGTCGACCGACCCGTCGACCGACCGGTCGACCCTCGCCGTCACGGTATCCCCCGATCCTCCCCCGTCCATTATATCCTTTAATATCACCCCCATTAACCCCCCCTAAAACCTTCAAAAAGGACCGGCCGCAATGCCGCGAGCGGGCGACAGATATCCGTCACGACTGCGGCTTCGAAATCAGACTGGGCCACTGCGCTTCAGCCGCCGCTGGCCCCATCGGGTGGCTTGCCGTTCCCGGAAAGCTCCGCCTCGCCCCCCACAACCACCACTTGTACCATTAACGCCATTAGCCACCGCTCAAAAGCTAAAGACCCGTACAGTAGCTGGCTATGGCCATTTCCGAAGGGGACGAGCGGCCCTAGCGGCCGATCCACCAAGCGGCCGATCCACCAAGCGGGTCAACTCATCGTAACCTTGGACCATGTCGCTGATGGCGGGGATTGCGACGATATGATTGGTGGAAAAGCGGTGGCCAATCACCTGTGGCCGGCCGGCGCGAACGGCGGCGTCCCGTCTCCCGCCGACCTCTTCACACTCCCCACTGATCCCTTTCTCACATACAAATTCCAAGTGATGACCCAACCGCCCATCCCCCGCGGCTTTTTGACTGGCGGACGAGCCGTCCACGCACGCGGCCGCGGCTCGAACCTTTGTCCGTGTCGATCGCGGCCGCATCATCCCCCCTCCGTCCTGCCCTGCCCCGCCTGCCGCGCTGCCCTGCCGCCGCGCTCGGCCCCTCGGCCGCAGCCGCCGCCCGGCATTTTCCCTCGCGCGCGCCGCCCGAACGCTCCCCGCAGGCTCCGCAGGCTCTGCAAGGCTCCGCCGCCATCGCCCGCCGCTCGCGGGGCCGTCCACCCGTCCACCCGTCCACCCGATCACCCGATCACCCGATCACTCCACTCCACTCGGCCACTCGATCCGCTCAGCCGGTCATTTCCCTATTCCTCGCCGCCGAGAAAGGCCGCAGCATTTCCGGACGAGAAAGGCCGACGGCCCCGACCGCCCGACGTCCATACATCCCATCCGTACATCCGTACATCCGTACATCCGTGTACAGGTATACACTCGCTACTAGCGTCGACCTACGTGACCTACGTGCGTGGCGTTGACAATGCAGGACAACCCGCCGGAGGTGGCGGCCTACTTTGACGCGCTGTTCCAGTCGCAGCTGCACAGCCCACCGATCCGGTGCGGCGTGGCCGAGGACGATGCCAAGGGCAAGGCCATCTTCGCAGCCAAGGCGCTGGCGGCGGGCGAGCCCATCTGGACCGAGGCCCCCTTCGTGGCCATGCAGCACGAGGACAACAAGGACTTTGTGGCCTGCTGCGCCAACTGCTTCGTCCCCCTCGTCGACTCGAAGGAGACGTGGGCCCGCGTGCTCGCGTCGAACGCCGAGAGCGAGAACACGCCCGTGAACGACGCTGCGGCCCCCGAGGACCTCGCCGAGGCGCTCGAGTTCCTGCAGAAGGAAGGCGGCAAGTCCCCCGAGGAGAGCTACTTCAGCGTCTTCAAGCTGCACGAGCGCGTCGAGCACTGTCCCGAGTGCGACGTGGCCTACTGCTCGCCGAGCTGCCGCCAGCTCTCGTACTCGGCGCACCACGCGCTGCTGTGTCCGCACGGCAAGCTCGAGGAGCAGGACGCGGCGTCGCTCTCGGCGTTCGGCCGCTTCCTGGGCCACACGCTCGTGACGAACGAGATCTTCCAGCTCGCGGCCAAGGTCGTCGCGCGCATCGTGCTGCGGTTCGTGGCGACGCAGGACCTGGCCGAGGCGCGCCAGCCAGTCGACATGTTCTGCAAGCTGCCGTGGTGGGACGTCATCACGTCCGAGGACGACGTGGACGGCGAGGAGTCGCTGACGCTGGAGGAGTACCGCGACAAGTTCCGCGCGCTGCTATCGCAGACGTTCGAGCTGTTCGCGCCTGGGTTGCGCGAGAACCTGGGCGTGCTCGAGGCCAAGGGCGAGCTCAACGGGCTCTCGGCCGAGAGCGTCGCGTCCGCGTGCGAGTCGGTGCTCACCGTCGACTTCTTCGCCAAGATCGTCGGCATGTTCGAGATGAACAACATTTCGATGGAGATCGACCACCCGTTCCACGCGCTGGGCGAGGCGCTGGCCGAGGCGAGTCCCGAGGAGAAGAAGGAGATGCCGCCGGCGCTCGTGCGCGTCAAGGCGGCGTTGGACAAGTTCGCGGCTACTCATGCGCACCACTTCCACGGCGACGATGACGAGGACGACCACGACCACGAGCACGCGCACGGCGCCAACAACGACAATGATGAGGACGAGGACGAGGATGACGACGACTGCGGGTGCGTCGTCGAGGACTTTGTGGGCGTGGAGGGCACGGCGCTGTTCTCGGGTATCTGCACCATGAACCACAGCTGCGACCCGAACTGCACCGTGCTGTACACCAAGGACGGCGCCGCGCACGTGTTCGCCGTGCAGGACATTGCGGTGCGTGGCTTTCTGAGTGGATGGTTTGGCGTTGGTGATGTGGAGACTGACGAGTGTGTTGTGATTGTTGTTGTTGGACGACAGGAGGGCGACGAGCTGTGCATCTCGTACATTGACGTGGACCAGGAGGTGGACGAGCGGAATGAGTGTCTGCGGTGCGTTTTAGCTGCTGAGACTTGAGGTGGAGAGGGACATCAGAGGCTGACTGTGTTGTGTGTCGGATGCAGCGAGTACCAGTTCGTGTGCCACTGCGCGCGGTGCGAGGAGGAGCGCAAGGCGTGAGGCCCCAGGCGGCGTCGGCGGTAGTTTGTTAGAAATCGGAGAAAATGATCAAGACGCGCGAGCGCGGGTCGCCCCGCGGGGGCTTTATATAATCAAGTGGTCATCTCAACAGCGGCGCTGCTGGACAGCATCGGCAAATCCTCGGGGCAAAACCTCTCGGCCGTGGCGGTGTGTGTGTGCTTTCTCTATTGTATGTTGCACTTTCGTGTTCTCAGCCCTTGGTTTAGTGACTCGAGGTCGTAATTAACACAACATGTTCGACCATGTTCGATGGCGTTCTGATTGGCGGTTACATTCACAATTTCAGCGAATCATTTCACGAATGTCACCAAATCAGCCAATCCGCGCGCGGAAGCGGCCTCGGAAGTGGAATGTTCGCGAGCGGCATGCTTGTCTCGTTGCCAGAGATCTCACGCCCGACTTAGCGCGCGATTTGCGCCGCCTCCGCTTCATCCAGTGCACGTCGCAGCGACCTGCGCATCTAGCGGAGCCTCCGGCGCTCCCCTCCACTCCCCAACTCGCCTTGCTCTGCGCGTCCACTCGTCTCGAACGCCTTGGCGCCATGGACGGTAGGCTCGTCCTCATTTTACTCATTTGATGACTTCAGTCTAATGAGCATTGTCTACCGGCAGTGGACGAGTTCTCAAACGTGGCGGCGCCGTACGGGCCGAGCGACTCGGCGACGTCGCACTACTTTGATGTGCACATCAAGCGCGCGAAGGCGCCGATCTTCCTGGGCGACGCCGGGAGAGTCAAGGGCAAGGCGCTGTACGCCGGCCGCGAACTGCGCAAGGCCGAGCGCGTGTGGACCGAGGCACCGTTCGTGGCCATGCAGCACGAGAGCAACCGGCGCGAGGGCGTGACGTGCTGCCAGTTCTGCTTCCTGCCGCTGCTGGCGGACCACGGCGTGGCCTGGCGCGACCTGCTGCACCGCTTCCAGGCCGCGGAGGACACTGCGGAGGACGACAGTGGACAACTGCAGGACGACTCGCTGGACGACGCATTGGCGAGGCTGCACATGAGTCCGCGCAGCTGCGGATTGGTTGGCGCGCAGGCCGTGTGCGTGTGCGGCGAGGCGTACTGCTCGAGGGAGTGCCAGGTGCGCGCGTACCACGAGAGCCACGCGCTGCTGTGCTGTCGCGGCGACCCCGGCTCGGCCATGGGGGCGTACCTGCAGCACACGCAGCACACGAACGACATCTTTTTGCTGGTCGCCAAGGTTATCGCGCGCGTGCTGTCGCGGTATTTGGTGCTGCGCAACGTGACCAAGGCGCGCGAGCCGGTCGACATGTTCTACAAGAAGCCGTGGTGGGAGGTCGTGCTGGTGGACCCAGAGGGCCACCAGGACGGTGAACCACGGCCAGCAGCGACAATGGACAAGGTCGCGCCTGCAGGCACTCGGTTGCAGCGAAGCACGAGCGACGCGACGTCACCGGACGACGTGAACGACGTGGCCATGGACAGTGAAGTGGCGTCGGTGGCCGCGACATCGACTGCAGCGTCAGTATCGAGCGAGGACAGGCAAGTGGCCAGCGCGCCGACGCAGTACCTGCAGGAGGTGCTGTCGTTCACGCACCAGCTGCTGCTGGACGCGCTCGAGAGCAACCTCGTGCGGCTCGAGCGCGAGAACCAGCTCTGCGGCGTGCGGGTGGACGAGATCTGGCGCGCGTGCGCGAGCGTGCTCAGTTTCGAGTTCTTCGCGGCGCAGATCGGCATGTTCGAGATGAACAACATTTCGATGGAGATCGACCACCCGTTCCACGCGCTCATCGACATTTTCGACCCGGAGATCCCGTCGGACGTCGGGCCAGACCACCCGGTGCTGTCCGCCGAGGACCAGGCGCTCGTGGCTCGCGTACGTCGCGCGCTGCGATGGGAGGAGGACCAGCGGCGGCAGGATGCTGCTAGCAGCGGCAGTAGTAAGAGTGAAGGCGGGTTCCCGGGCGTCGAAGGCACGGCGCTGTTCCCCATCATGTGCACCATGAACCACAGCTGCGACCCGAACTGCACGGTGCTGTACACGCGCGACGGCGAGGGCCACGTGGTGGCGATCCGCGACATCCAGCAGGGCGAGGAGCTGTGCATCTGCTACATCGACATCGACATGAGCCTCGACGCGCGCGAGCGCAACCTGCGCGAGTACAAGTTCACGTGCCACTGCTTGCGGTGTTCCCGCGAGCGGGAGCAGCTCGTCAGCGGCACGGACGACTCGCAGGCTCCACAGCCCATGACGCAGACTTGAACTAAGGGCGACAAGTACCATTGCATGCAAGCGGGCTGCTGATTGCTCTGACCGTGACGTTTCGCCAGGTATTTCGTTGATTCACTCGCGTTTAGGCCGCCACACAGCTAGGAGAGAGAGCAAGAGGCGGCGACGACACCCGGCAGGCGCCTGGATCGGTTGAACTTGTCCTCGCAGCGCGAGCATTGTTCATAGATTATACGTGGCCGCCGTGCCGCAGATGCCGTTGAACACGTACGTGTGGTTGAGTGGCACGAACTGGTGCGTGAGCAGCTTGATGGCCTCCTGCGACGCCACGCCGCCCAGCAGCGCCGCGATGTTGTGCAGCTCGACCTCGCACGACCGCGTCATCTCGAGCGCGTGGTCCGCCGAGATCCACGCTGCCACCTGGTTGCCGGTGTCTTCGCTAGCACCTGCAGCCAGTCGCTTGGCCGCCTCGACGAGCCACACGCCGTCCTGCTTGCTCTCGGCGTCCGCCGACCCAGGGTATCGGTGGAACTGCGACGCGAACGACGCCACGGCGCGCAGCAGGAAGTACCACACGAGCGGCGACTGCTTCGGGTCCTCGTCCTCCAGGTCGACGCTCGAGAGGTCGACGGCCGCGAACTCCTGCGCCACCGTCCGCGTGTCGAGCATCTAAATGCACCAAAACACACTCAGTCAGCTTGATCTCAACCACATACTTCGCACAAATCAAACACATACCGCAATGTTGTACGAGTTCTTGCAAAACTCGACGACCTGGTCGGACGAGATGCGGTCTGCGGGCTGGCCATGCGCCACCAACAGCTCGTGGACGAGCTCGAGCACCTTGGCGGCGTCCTCCTTGGCCTTGGCCACGTACAGCTCCTGCAGCGCGACGTACGACTCAGTGGCGGCCGTCATATCGGGCACGACCCCCGTGATCGGTAGCATGCCGTCGTTGTGGCGCTCAACGAACGCGGCGAGCGCGCCGGCGAGCCACCAAAAGTCGGGCGTGTCCGCGCCAAAGTCCTGCTTGGTCTGTGCGGCGCGCAGCACGTCCGCGACCTCCTCGGGGACGAGCGGCGGCACGTACGCCTTGTAGGCGCTCTCGGCCGCCTCGAGGAAGTTGACCTCGTGGCCGGGCGGTCCCCACGCGAGGCTCTGCAGCTCCTGCTTGAACGCCGCCTTCTCCGGGAACGTGGCCGGCGCCGCGCCGCCGTGCGCCGCCTTCCACTGGTCCATCGCCTTGAGCAGCAGCACGACGAACGGCACGTGCGCGTGCTCGATGGTCGAGAGCGAGTCGAGCGCGAAGCCGTCGGCGAACTGCCGCAGCGCCGGGAACGGCCGCGACACGCGCAGCTCGTGCAGCGGCGGATCGTTCTTGGCGTCCAGTATCGTGTGCTGCGCCGCCTGCAGCCGGAAGTAGCCCAGCAGGCCGTACGACACCACCACCTACATGGACACAATGCAATCAATGCCTAAAAATGACGATACTGATAGTGAAGAAGAGGTAATGAGGAAACGAACCAGCAGCGGGATGTGCTTGGCGAGGCACAGGTCCGCGAGCAGCTTGGTGGGGGCCTCATCCAGCTGCGTGGCGATCACCAGGTCGAACTGGTCCAGGTACTCGGGCTCTGCAGTACATTACCACCACCTTCATAAGTCAATAACCTAATAATCACCTCATGACATCACTTTCTCGACCAGGTTCGCACCGTCCTGGAAGACGGCGAGCGGGCTCGCGTGGCGGAACGAGCCGGCCACGTCGCGGTTCATCTCGAGCAGCAGGTTGGTGACCACCTCGGCGCGCGGGCGGCCCAGCGCCGCGTCCGACACGAAGAAATTGTTGGTCGCGTCCGCCTTAGACACGAGCGCGTCGTCCAGCACTGTGAAGCGCTGTACGCCGGGAAGCACCAGGTTCTTGAGCGTCTCGGCGCCGGTGGCGCCCGCACGCACAAGCAGCACGTGCGCGGATGCGAGCCGCCGCTGGCCCTCGGCTCCCCACAGCCGCAGCTGCCGGTCGTACTTGTCCCCCATGGTGTTCTGGAAGTGCTGATTGACGATCTGGGTTGAGATGAGAGTGAAATTAGCTTTGGAAGAGGTTCTGTGATACCATATTATGATAACCATGTGATTGGGCAGGTCTGGATATTCTGTCAAAAATTATATGTGACGTGATAGCCGTCAACAGGATTATGCACGGTTGTACCCACGCATAGGGTGGCTGATGACAGGCCAGCGTAATAATGGAAGGCCGCGGCAGTCAACCCTTGCACCTACACCTGCGTCTGCATCTGCACGTGCGAGCAAGACCACGCTCGCTGGATACTTTCCCGGTGAGCCGGCGCAATACTAATATATCGGACGTATCGGACGGCGGTCTCAAATCTGACGACTGGGATCCGTCAGTGTCGCATGCGCCAGCGTGTGAATGGCTCCCGACTGGATAGCAAGTCGCCTCGCGGCCAGCCAAAAAGATCCATCCGTCCCGTAAGCCTGCATACGCAGGACAGGGTCCCTCCTTCCGCCCTACCTCACTTCTTTCGCGTTGGCTCCATGCTCATTGTCGAATTTACCGCCCAGTGCCACCGCCAAGATGTTCACTAAGCATCTCGTGACTGTCGACCGATGCACTCCCGCCGCCATTTCCTCCCATACCAGTGGCAGCAATAGCCAAGCTCGAAGAAGCTCGTCGTCGCCTTCGCGATCGAGCAAGTCGAAGGCCACCACTGCCAACCAGAACAGCTCTAGTCGCGTACTCATCCACAGCACGAGCCTGGAACCTCCCCACGACAAGCCTCGCGAGCAAGAGGACACGGCACCAGCTTCGAATCAATAGCTAAAGGCGATTGGATTTATTTAAAGAGGAGAATATAGTGCAACCTGCCGGTCCGATGGACGCTCGGTCAAGCTATCCGGGCTTCTAGTTGAACGAGTAGCCCTGGAGCGTGGCGCGCGGCGCGAACGCGCACGAGCCGGGCTCGTACGACTCGACGTGCGACGCCATCTGCGCGATCGAGCAGCAGCCGCAGCAGAAGCTGAAGAAGGCGTCCTCGGCGTGCGAGCCTGGGATCGAGAAGAGCGAGCGGATGCGCCAGCGCATGCGCATGCAGCAGAGCGCGGCCGAGATGCAGGCCACGACGACGAGGAAGTCGACGAAGCCCGAATCGGCGCACGCGCCGATGAACGCCAGCAGGTACAGGCCAGCGAAGGCGGCCAGCACGTGCTTGAAGCTCATCATGCCGAGTCGCGCGGCGATCTGCGCGACCGAGACGGCCGGACAGCAGCACGCCATGAGTCCTGCAGGTTGACAAGCCAAGAGAAAAAGGGTTAGCCTCTGTACAGCATCGATATCAGACATCACGAAGCAGGCGTCGTACCGTTCGGCATGCACGAGTCCGTGAAGCCGAAGATGCCCGTCTTCCAGCGGCCGACGATGAGCCCGTTCTGGTCCGTGCCCTGGTCGTTGCCGGGGTTGATGCTGACCGTCACGTCGCTCTCCTTGGTGGGCTGCGCGTACTCCATCTTGCTTTCGAAGGCTGCTGTGCTGGAGACGGTGGAGCGGGAGGCTGCTGCTGTCGGCTGGAGACCGGGCAAGTTGCGGAATGAGCAGCCCCGACGCGAGCGAAGCGCGAGAACGGGCGACTAGGCACGCGGCACGAATATCCTGCCAGCGGAGGCTATTCTTGCCAATTCGTTTTGGCAGCCATCGCTTCTCAGGCTCGAAATAGGTGCCGACGACCAGACCTGGATACCGAAAGGAGCCGACATGGTACGAGCCGCACGTTCTGACTCGGAAACGCGTCCGAAACAGTGATGCACAAGGGTATTTTTGGCGATGCAGACTGCTGGCAATCATGCAGGGTAATGGTGATTACACTTGGATCGCTCGACGACTCCGTCTCATGCAGTATATGTGCGACAACCGAGACGTGATCAACTCAACGAACGCCGCCACGCAATCTAACTGACTGGTTGGTATGTAGGTCTACACGCAGAACTGGGCTCCGATCTAGTTGCAACAGCGCGATCGCTACACGTTGAAGACCGAACGGACCTTACGCGAGCTGTTTGCAGCCACGCCGTCGCTCTCACCTTCGACGTCCTCGTCCTCGTCCAGCGGGTCGAACTCGTCGAACTCGTCGTCGTCGTAGTGCTTCCCGTGGTTGATCGAGACGCGGCGGCCGGACTCGAGATCAACGGCGACTTGAATATACCTCCCTTCGTTCATCTTCTCCTCCATCGTGTCCAGTGTCCGTCTGAGGTAGACGAACGCCGCCACCAGTACCAGAACAGTCACCCCGCCTGGCAACACGATGCCATATCGGGTGGGATGTGCGTCGAGCATTTCCCCGGTCACGAGCGTCGCAAACAGAAAGATCTGGAAGTCGAACAGGCCATGCACCAGGACAGCGGGGTAAATGACACGCAGCTTGGTACGCCAGCTGCCGAGCTCTGTCACAGCAGAGTCGCGGATCGACGTCACCCCCACGCGGTGCTCTTGCAGCGTTAAGGCGATCCGCACGCCAGTGATTCCGCCGCAGATGCAGTGCAGCGTACTGCTGACACAGCCACGCAGTATTGCGGCGAGCGCACGCTCGCGGAACCCTTGGGCCGAAAACGTAAACGCCACGTTCTCCACAAACGAGAACCCCAGCGCGCCGGCGACGGCCGCCATGAACACCACGAAGCAGTGGTTCGAGTGTTTCTTGTGAAAGAAGAGCAGGCGGCTCGGGTGGCACAGCCAGCCTCGTGGACCGCCCGACTGGTAATTCGGTTGTCGCACGGCCTGGAACCGCGTCGTTGACGCTGCCGAGCGTTTGCAGTCCGTACAGCCGCGGACACTCGAGCCTCTGCATCTTGAGGAGCAGCAGCACGCGCCTTGGACGATCCAGAACTTGAGAAACTCCTCCACGAGTGCAGCCACGACGAACGCCATCGCGAACAGGAACACAAAGTAGCCGAACGTCTTGTGCACGTCGAGGTGCATCACAAAGTCCGCGAGCCGCGACGAGTGGCGAGACAGCAGCCGCAGATCAGTGGACGCTGATCCGCCGATGGAGCCGATGGAGCCGCTGGCACCTTCGTCGAGAAAAGCCTGGAGTTGCTCGCGCAGCGACTCGCGCTGGTCGAAGAAGCAGACGGCCACGAGCAACGGAACCAGCACTAACTGCGCGAGCAAGGCCAGCACGCTGACGGGGAAGCCACCGGCCAGGAAGGAGTAGAAGAGCTGCTCGATCTCGCGGTCGCTGGGAGATTAAACAAAGTATCGGTCAGGGTTCAAGCCAATAAGCACACCAAAAACCAGTGTAAACGCACGTCACGCCGTGGTGCTGCTGCTGGCGGAAGACCCAGCCGAAGAAGAGCGCGACGGGCAGCACGAGCAGCAACCAGACGACTGCGGTCGACGCCAAGCCGGCGAGCTGCCGAGAAACGCGACGATCGCCGTGAGAAGGAGCAAGAGCAGAGCGACAGCGAGAGGACGGAGGGACGCACCGTCATGAGCACCAGCAGAATCAGCAGGCTGGACACATACTGGCGGCGCGTGTAGCGCTGCAGCACCTTGAGCAGCATCGTCGCGGTCACCGCCGGCCTGTCCGCCGTCGTAAGAGAACGCCACCGCACCAAACTGAGCCGATGACAGGGTTCTGTAGTACTCGCATGTGTATTAGATATCGGGTATTACTACATGACTATATTAATATTACATGACGATCTCATACTGATACGTTCAGGACTGTGTCATCCGGAATCCGAGCACCCACGCCAAATCACAGCCAGCACAGCGCAGTGAGGCCACTGACGCATCAACCGAGCTGCTGGCAGCGCCAACTCGCTGTTTGAGGACTCCGGAGTCAACAGACTCATCGCCGACGGGCAAAAATGCACCCACACCCGAGGTGAAGTCGCTAGCCTCGACACGTTGAAGTGCTGGGAACGTGATGTCAGAACGGCGTGAATGAGGTTTCGGCTCGCAGCTGCGCACAGTGCCCACCGAGTCGACGGTCGACGCAACTCTGGAGCTGGAAGCCTGCATCTTCACGCGGCGATCCGTGAAGAAGGTGACTGGCGGATCTGACATGGATCGATTGGCGCATCCAGACAGTCTCCGCCATGTGGTCCCACTCTCTTCGCTTTGTCCGTATTGACGAGGCCACGGTACACTCGGATGCCATTACTTTGGGATAAATCAGCTTTCGTGGCATACAAACGGCCCGTCAATGCTTAACAGATCTAACATTCGGCTGCCTGAACAAATTTTAGTTTGGGGAGTCGCGTATTATAGCCAATCACCCGGCGAGGCACTGAACCCATCATCAGGTCTATTGACTTCGTGGTGTTCGACTGCTTTTGTTGATTGACTTCCCGCTGCCGCCGCGGCCACATGCCAAGCGATGGCCGTGCTGTTCGTTCCCTCCTCGCGCCTCCGCCGCGTGTAAAGCCCCAGCTCACTCTTGGATCTCCGTGGTGCCCGCGAAGCGAGCGGCGTAGATAGCAGGAACGATGGTTAGCGTGCGGGCGGTGCTGATCGCCGCGTTGGTGGCGCTGGCGGCCGGCCAGGCGGACGCCGTGGCCGAGTCGCGTCTGCGTGTCCGCATCCACACGTCGGACTCGGTGGAGGAGGAGAAGCCGGCGCACCACCACCACCACCACAAGGAGCCGGCGCTGTGCTCGCGGTCGGACCAGACGGCGATGATCGTCGAGGGCGTGCAGGGCACGTTCTGCGTGACGGGCGAGGCGTGCGGTGCTGCTGTGCAGGGAGCGTGTCCGGGAGCTCAGTCGGGCCTCAACTACGGCTCGTACTGCGACCTGGTCGCGGACGGCGTGTACGGGTGCAAGGCTTACAGCGAGGACCGTCACCTTCACCACCACAAGGCTCACCACAGGTCGCACGGCAAGAAGCACGGCAAGAAGCACGGCAAGAAGGCGACTGAGGAGGAGGAGGAGGAGGTGACGGAGTCGGAGGAGACGAGTCAGCACCACCACAAGAAGAAGCACCACCACCACAAGGCGGCGCTCTGCTCTGGCGCGGACCAGACGGCCATGATTGTCGAGGGCGTGCAGGGCACGTTCTGTGTGACTGGCAAGGCGTGTGCCTCGAGCGTGGAGGGAGCGTGTCCGGGTGCTCAGTCGGGCCTCAACTACGGCTCGTACTGCGACCTGGTCGCCGATGGTGTGTACGGCTGCAAGGCTTACAGCGAGGACCGCCACCTGCACCACCACAAGGGACACCACAAGTCGTCTCACGGCAAGTCGCACGGCAAGTCGCACCACAAGTCGCACAACAAGAGCGCTCATGCGGAGGAGGAGACGACGACGGAGTCGACCCACCACAAGAAGAAGCACCACCACCACAAGGCGGCGCTCTGCTCTGGCGCGGACCAGACGGCCATGATTGTCGAGGGCGTGCAGGGCACGTTCTGTGTGACGGGCCAGGCTTGCGCGTCCCACATCGAAGGCGTTTGCCCCGGCGCTCAGTCGGGCCTCAACTACGGCTCGTACTGCGACCTGATCGCCGACGGCGTGTACGGGTGCAAGGCGTACAGCGAGGACCGTCACCTTCACCACCACAAGGCGCACCACCACTCGAACGGCAAGGTGCACGCGTCGCACGGCAAGAAGCACGGCAAGAAGCACCACCACAAGGAGCCGGCGCTGTGCTCTGGCGCGAACCAGTCGCAGATGCTCGTGGACGGCGTGGGCGGCATCTTCTGCATCACGGGCGAGGCGTGCGCGGGCTCGACGAAGGGGGCGTGTCCCGGCCCGCAGTCGGGCCTCAACTACGGCTCGCACTGCCAGGCGGGCGAGTCGGGCGTCTACAGCTGCGTGGCCAAGTCTGCCTTCTAAAGCTCCTCTCGCGGTCCATCTCTGCGACACCAGGCATCCAACCAGCCACTACCTGAGCAGTGCAGTGGCGGGCGACAGCGGGAGGAGTCGACAGGCGCGCGGGTGGGGCGTATCCGTATGAATACTGGACGTGCATGCGAGCTGAGCGCGTGCGTTGGTGTAGCGCGGGACAATTCAACGTGGGCGGCAGCTGCGGCTTGCACTTGTGTATGTGAACATCTCATTCTCGGAACGTGTGGACTTGTGCTGCAGCTGACAGGCGCGGGTGGTGCTGCGGATTCTCTGGCACGGCAGGGGGCGATGGGCTGCGCGATCATCTGATCATGCGCTGGCGGTTCCCTCGCGTTTGGCGGGAGGCATGCATGCCCGCAGTTATAGCGGGCAGAGGCGATGGCAAATCCAGCGAGCGGCGCCATGTCGTGGCGCCATGCGCGGCCACATGGGGAGGTGAGTTGTCCCGTCCAGCGCGAGTATCCAAGTGTACCTACCCAAAATAGTCTTGGAGGCTCCAGACTGGGGTTCACTATGCCATATCAGGCATCCATGGGGCCACTATTCGGATTCGCTCCCGTCCATTCCTGTTTGGGGGCCAGCGAATCGATTAGTTTCGGTGATTGCTCTCGTGGGTGCATCTCACTGCGCGCATATCTGGCCAATGAGCGCGGTTATTGTCTCGCCATATGTTCGGACCATCTGGCCGGGTGCGCAGAAAGAGCCACCAAGGGTTAAAGTTTCAGTGGCCGTCCGCCGTCGAGTCGACGGCATTGTGGAATGGTCCCGATGAGAAAGGGTATCTAATGATATAGGACGATTAATATGGCTGTGATTAATTTCATTCTGCATCAATATACTCAATATCGAAATGCAAGGGTTCTACATCGCCTCGGTGAGACTGCGAGAGTGACTCTCCGTGCTGCAAGCGAGAAAGGCGCTCCCCATACTCAACTTGGTCAACAACCCATGACCAAGATCGGGATGGTGCGGAGCGCGAGCAGAGACAAGTTGTCAGCGAGCAGGCAGGCGCCTGCCCGAGCCTCTCGCCGCGAGGCGAGGCCAGGCGAGCGAACGATCGATCCAGGCCTGGGCTTGAGCAAGAGGGAGGCGAAGGAGAGCCAAGGATCGCAATGCCTCTCGCTCGCTCATTCCTCAATCTGCCGAGTCGCCAGCGCTAGCTCTCCGCCTCCTCCACCATGCTCGGCGCCAAGACGATCCTGCTCGCGGCCACGGTCGCGCTCGCGCTCGGCCAGTCGGACGCCGCGGCCGAGTCCCGGCTGCGTGTCCGCATCCACGGCAAGGGCTCGACCTGTGGCTCGGGCCAGTCTCCGATGAGTGTCGAGGGCGTCGAGGGTGTCTTCTGCGTGTCGGGCCAGTCCTGCGTCGCCGACATTGATGGTTCATGCCCGGGTGAGCAGACCGGCCTCCCCTACGGCTCGTACTGCGGCATCGTCAAGACCGGCGTCCACGGTTGCATGCCGTACACTGAGCCTCAGGGTGACAGCGCCGACTCGGCCGAGTGCGGCGATGGCGAGTCGCCGATGAGCGTGGAGGGTGTCGAGGGCATCTTCTGCGTGTCCGGCCAGGCCTGTGTTGCCGACATCAACGGCGCGTGCCCTGGTGTCCAGGACGGTCTTCCCTACGGTTCGTCGTGCGGTATCGTCAAGACCGGTGTCCACGGCTGCAAGCCGAACTCGCGCCACCACCACCACAAGAAGCACCATCACAAGGGCACGACCTGTGCCTCGGGCCAGTCCGAGATGAGCGTTGAGGGTGTTGAGGGTATCTTCTGCGTGTCGGGCCAGTCGTGTGTGGCCGACATTGATGGCTCGTGCCCGGGTGAGCAGACTGGTCTGCCGTACGGCTCGTACTGCGGTATCGTCAAGACCGGCGTGCATGGCTGCATGCCGTACACCGAGCCGCAGAGCGACAGCGACGACTCGGATGATTCGTGTGCGGACGGCGAGTCGCCGATGAGCGTGGAGGGTGTCGAGGGCATCTTCTGCGTGACTGGCCAGGCCTGTGTTGCCGACATCAACGGTACTTGCCCTGGTGTCCAGGACGGTCTGCCATACGGTTCGTCGTGCGGCATTGTCAAGACCGGTGTCCACGGCTGCAAGCCGAACTCGCGCCACCATCACCACCACCACCACAAGTCGCATCACAAGGGCACGACTTGCGCCTCGGGCCAGTCCGAGATGAGCGTTGAGGGTGTTGAGGGTATCTTCTGCGTGTCGGGCCAGTCGTGTGTGGCCGACATTGATGGCTCGTGCCCGGGTGAGCAGACCGGCCTCCCCTACGGCTCGTACTGCGGTATCGTCAAGACCGGCGTGCATGGCTGCATGCCGTACACCGAGCCGCAGAGCGACAGCGACGACTCGGATGATTCGTGTGCGGACGGCGAGTCGCCGATGAGCGTGGAGGGTGTCGAGGGCATCTTCTGCGTGACTGGCCAGGCCTGTGTTGCCGACATCAACGGTACTTGCCCTGGTGTCCAGGACGGTCTGCCATACGGTTCGTCGTGCGGCATTGTCAAGACCGGTGTCCACGGCTGCAAGCCCAACAACGCTCTCCACCACCGCAAGCACAAGTCGCACCACGACCAGTACTAGGAATCTCGCGCGCTGCGTTTGAGCTCTGCCTTCTGATAGTGTTTCCTCTCGTTTCATAATGTCCAAACGAATCATCGATCACATCACGTGATTCACTGTACACGAAGTCTTGTTGTTGTTCGAGTCACATCGTTGGCATCAATCAACAATCCTGTATTCTTGACGACCGGATTCATCACAGAGCCGCAAATGCATCGTTTGCGATCTTCAATGTTTCATCCTTGTCCACAGCATCCCTTGTCCACAGCATCCCTTATCCACAGCATCCCTTATCCACAGCATCACCCGAATCGAGTCAGCATTTCCAAGGCAGCCGAGTGTGTCCTTTTTCAAATGCCAAGACTCGAACGGAACAAAGTCAAGCTGACAGTTCATCTCGAATATGTTCACAAGGCAAGCGAATTCACATCGGTTGTTGGTCAAAATCGGCATTAAACTTCAAAATATATCGCTCTCGGGCGGATCATCATCACCCGAGGAGGACTGACATTGCTATTGAAATAGTTGGTTTGTGTGTGGCGAGATTGTCTAGGGCTTGTCGCAGTCGACGTCGGTGGCGCCGCACACCTCACACACCTGCGAGTAGTAGCTGCGCTTGCAGCCGTATTCGGCCTCGGCGCACAAGACGCTGTTCTGATAACACGGCGGGTTGCTCGCCGTGAGCGACGCGATCGTCGGCAGCGCCTCCATCGTGCCGCCGTCCTCGGTGAGAGCGTTGGTGGCGACAGCCAGCTCGTAGGCGGTGACAAGTGCGGTGGCGCGCGCGGCGTTGGCTACGCTGTCACCCGGGTTGGCCCAGAACGGGAGACCCTCGAGCAGCGTGACGAGGTCGCCGACCACGGTCGCTTCGAACTCGACCCCGCCGGCCTCGCAGAACTCGTAGTAGTCCTCGTAGAAGGTGAGTGTGTTCGGGTTCACCATGGACGTGATGCCCACGACGTCGTCCAGCAGCACGTAGCCCAGGATCTTGTACGAGAAGGTGCAGTTGACTCCATCGGGCTCCACGCCGTAGGCGCAGAGTCCGCCGGCCTGCTCAGCTCGACACGCGTCCGTCTTGGCCGCCCACTTGGACTGCGGACACGAGTTCGGGTACGAGAACCAGTAGTTGTGCGGGTACGGCGCGATCAGCTCCGAGTCCTGAAGCGTCGAACCGACGCAGAAGCCGAGCTCGGGCTGGCCGTCGGCGCCGATGTACTGGTTGCACGTGTCAGGGAAGGAGCCGTCGGCGTTCGGGTCGCACTGGCCGCCATCCATGGCCATGAACGGACAGTGCTCCGGAGCGTAAGCGCTCGAGTCGTCGCTGTAGTACCCCATGGAGGCCTCGGGCTGCACAACCGTCGTCTCGTAGAACGCCACGTACTTGATGCTGTTCTTGCGCGTGCAGTTGGTCACCACGGACGCGTTGATGCACTCGGCCTGCACGTACTTGAACGCACCCTCGACCGCGGCCATGTTGACCGTGTCGAGCACCGCGCGGTAGTCGACAGCAAAGTCGTCGTAGTACCCGGACGTGAACACGTTGTAGTCGGACCGCCAGTACGGCTGGTTGCCCTGTACGCGCACCTGGATGGACTTCACGGCCGTGAAGTTCGACGCCGCGCTGCCGCTCGACGAGCTCGCCGTCGACGCGCTGTTGTCGTCGTCCTCGTCTCCGACACTAGCGTCGCCCTTGCCACCGCTCTCGCTGCTGTCACTGCTTCCACTGTACTCGTCGTCACCGCTGGAGGACGGCGCCGTCGTCGGCGTGAGCGACGAGGACGCGCTGGAATCGTCGCCGTCCGCGCCGACGGCAGGCGCCACCGTGGTCGAGCTGCTGCCGGAGCTGCCGACGCTGGACTTGCAGCCGGCACTGCCGGCGTCCGCGAGCGCGAACACCGCGCACACGAGCAGACTCGCGAGCACCTTCATCTAAGCCTGTTGAATGTGAAGAAAAGCCTCGAGAAAGGCCGACGGAGATGCGGAATGTCCAAACCTCCGTTGCGGGCGAGAATGGGAAATGACGGAGCGAGTTGGAGCGTGAGGCGAGACGGAGCCGCCTTCCAGCCGGTCGACCACTCGACCGGCACTTGCCGAGCCGATCCTGCCTCAAGCATGCGATGGGAGTATCACATGACGCCAGAGGCGGTCAGACTCGGCGTAGAGTCGGCACGTGGTGGATCCCGCGCGCCTGCTGGGGGGTTGAGACCGTGGGAGGCATACAGTTTGCAAGGCAGGCGCGCGGGGACTGTCTGCGCGCCGGCCGGCCCATTCAAAAATCGCCCGCGTGCTCGCTGCGTTGCAACCAGGATCCACCTGCACGGGAGGCCGCTGGCCAGGTGGCGGGCGCCGCCATCCGGTGTTTGGTGGGCCAGCGTGGGCCGCTTGTTCATTCGCGATCGTCGGCAGGCTCGAGCGCGACGGGACACATCGGCCACGGTCGTGTCGACCAACGCGGAGGCTTCCTGCAGCAGCAGGCGGAGCTGTGGGCAACAGAGTGGCCATACCGTCCTGCATAGTTGCACGCCAGCGTGGGCCGAAGCGCCGAGTCCCTCGCGCATTCGGTGGTGACGGCATGGGGATGGTCATGAAGTCAGACCAAGATGACAACCTGATACGCATGTCCTTGTTTATCACATGATCCTGTGATACAGCATTATATCAGATCTGAGATATCGTGCTTAATATCGCGAAAATAAGACTACCGATAAGCATAGTTTGGGTATACGGCATGCTGTTCCTCCCTCTCCTGCACATGGAGTGACCAACGGCCATCTGCGGGAAAGCAAGGTGATTGGGGGAAGATTTTGGGAAATCAGATGGGGTCGGCGCCGGTGCCGTCGCAGGGCCGAAGGTCGAAGACCCTCGCGGCCCTCGTGCAGAGACCGACGCGGGACGCGCGCGAGCCACACGATGGCCAACTGTACGTTTTCACGCGTCTCCGGATCGGGAAGCAACGTGGGCGTAGCATGGCGATGCTTGTGTCCAACACAATGGCGACCGCGTTACGTTGCGTATGCGTGTGTGTTCGCTCGATGGCCGTGTCAATTCCCATCATAGTCTGCGGTGCACGTGGCGGCAATGCCGACCGCTCCTTCCGTTCCTCGAAATGACGCCAATGACCGTCAGACGCGGCCGAGTTTCTCTGTTCGGAGGTCACTAGCGCGGTCGCATTGCTTGCTGACTTTGGATCGCGCGGGGCCATCCGTTGCTCGCTGTCGACGGACGTCGCTTCGTTGCGACCGACCAGCTCCGTTGGCCGCGAGGGAATGAGATCACAGGCGCGAGTGCGAGTGCGTTCGCGCCGACACGCAAGGCGCGACTGGGCGGTGGTGGGACTCTCAGCCTTGCGTGATCCGGTGCTCGCTCGCGATTTCGATCGCGCTGGCCCTGGTCGGTCGACTCGAACACGAGTTCTCATTCGGTCGCGAGTCTGTCTTAACGAAGGCAATGAGTCTTTCTTACAGGAGGCACTGTTGTCAGACTGAAATCCAGTCGCATCGCCTGTGGATTTTCAGCGTCGTTGAACCATCGAAAGTAACACACGTCGCGAGTAACATCGCATTCGCTGCATTGATCCGGCCATTTCTATCCATTTTATGCTGCATTCACAAGGCGGCAGTGCTCCCGCCGGCCGACTCTAAACCGTGAGCGTCGGGAAGGTGTAGCTGCTGGGCTTGACGACGCAGCCGGAGCGGTCGGAATACTTGCACACCTCGCAGATCTGCGAGTACAGGCGGCGACGGCACCCGTAGCGCGCGTTGGCGCACAGCACGTTGTTCTTGTAGCACGGCGGGTTAGAGCCCGTGAGACTCGCGACGGTGGGAAGCGCCTTCATAACGCCGCCGTCGCTCGTCGTCGCGTTGGCCTTCACCAGCGCGTTATACTTGTTGACGAGTGTCGTGATGCGCTGGGTGTTGGCCGTGCTGTCACCAGGGTTGGCCCAGAACGGCAGCGACTGGGTGACCTCGACGTCGCCGTAGCTGTCAACTGACGCCTCGAACTCGACACCGCCAGCCGAGCAGAACTCGTAGTAGTCGGCATACTTCTTACCGGTCGCCGGGTTGGTCATGGCCGTGATGCCCACGACGTCGTCCAGCTTGATGTACCCGAGCGCCTTGTACGCGAACGTGCAGTTGGAGCCGTCGGGGGTCACGCCGAGCGGGCACATGCCACCGGCCTGGTCGGCGCGGCACGCGTCCGTCTTGTCCGCCCACCTGGACTGCGGACACGAGTTCGGGTACGAGAACCAGTAGTTGTTCGGGTACGGCGCGATCGGCTCCGAGTCCTGCAGCGTGCCGCCGATGCAGAAGCCGAGCTCGGGCTGGCCGTCGGCGCCGATGTACTGGTTGCACGTGTCAGGGAAGGAGCCGTCGGCGTTCGGGTCGCACTGGCCGCCATCCATGGCCACGAACGGACACCGCTCGATCGCGTTGAGCGTCGTCTCGCGCTGGTAGTAGGCCATCGCGGCGCGGGGCTGCGCGATCGTCATCTGATAGAAGACGACGTACTTGACACTGTTCTTGCGCTTGCAGCTGGTTATCACCGACGCGTTGATGCACTCGGCCTGCACGTACTTGAGCGCGCCTTCGACCGCCGCGGCGTTCACCGTGTCGTACACGGCGTTGTACTTCTCGGCGAACGTCGTGTAGTACGCCGACACGAAGCGCTGGTTCGTGGCATCCCACGTCGGCATGTCGCCCTGCACGCGTGCCTGCACGAGCGTCACGGGCGAGAACGACCACTTGCTGGCCTCCTCCATCGCGTTGGCGACCGCCATGCCAAGTCCGAGCAGCGGGAGGCCGATGGCGGCGAGTACGCGCTTCATGGCTGAGGCGGTTGTTGGACTCGAACGGGTGTGCGGAACGCCGCGAGTTGAGGAATGAGCGCAGCAAACAGCAAAAGGCGCGACGACCGAGTAACGGCGACAGGCGCGCCTCACTCGCGTCGAGCATGGGTAGGTAGCCAGCGCGTGCCGGGTTGTCGGCTTTCGGCCGTCGTGGCGCCAGCGGAGGAGAGGGAGGGAGGACAAGGGAAAACGTCTGGAGACCAAGACGGCGGCCATAGGGTTGGTGCGGCGAGCGATGTGGTGCCGAGACGTTGAACCGGATGACCACTCTGACTAGCACATGACTTCTCGGCGATGGGTCCTCATAGAGTGAGGCCGTTGGCTGGCTGGTTGCGTGTTGCTCCGAGCTTCAAACCCAGCCGGCGGGACCTTATGACACGACCCACGGCGATGAGCAAGCCCCAGCGGGCGGCGTCTCAGATGAGATTACTCGCGGCGACGGGCCAGCCTGCAGGTCCAGCGGCAGACGACGAGAGTAGCACATAACCGCGAAGGTGCAAGCAATCGCGTGCTTGTGCCCGGCGAAGTGAGCGGCGTTCAGAGCGAACAGGTGGGCGGGCACCTTCGCCGAGGGAGGGACAACCGGCACACACAGCGATAGGTTGGCTCCGTTTGGCGCCGCGGAGGCGGACCGAAGCTCATCGACGTTCGTCGGACTGATTCTGACCGGGTCGGCGCTGGCCCGCCGGTGCCTGCACAGCCCCAATTTAGCGCTGACGCCACCGCGTTCGATCGATAGACGCGTTCGAAACAGTCGCGGTCGCCTCAACACGCAGTCGCCGCCTCGAGTTGACGACTCGGACGGCTCGCAGCAAGCGTTGAAGGCTCGACCAGCGGTGAAAGCTTGACCAGCGGTGCAGCTTCGTGAGCCTGCTTGAAGTCCTGCAGGTCAGGCAGGTCAGGCGGTTCATAAGGCACAGTGTACCCGATGCTTGTCGTCCACCTGTGACTGGCATCCGACACGGCATCAAGAGCTCTTCAGCCCCGTCCCGTACACGACCGAGCAACGGCAGACTCGGGCGACCGTCGAATGCCCCTGCGCTCGCCGTGAAAATCCGCGCCATCTTCGCACCCGCGGCGTCGAACTTTCTGTATCGATTCTAGCAGGTCATTGGCCTCGCAATGCGGTTCAGATACGACTTCAAGACAGACAGAGCGATCCATTATCGCAGGTGCTTTTCGTCTCGTCCACCAAGTAGGTAACGGAATCAGACCTCGGGAAGTTCGCCGGCTCCGCTGCAGCTTCCTCTCTGATGGGCTCCGCTCGATTCAGCTCCTGCAGCGGCAGTCGGCATCCCACTGCTCGCTCCGGACCGCAAGCAGCGCTGGGGCACAGCACGGCACTAGCCCACTCTGGCATTCGGTGCGCCGGAGCCCACCGCCAGGACCGATGGCCAGGCTCAAGCTTCCGGCGCGGGTGTTTCCCGAGCTGGAGCTGCCCGACGAGACCCGCGGCATGCTGCTCGCCGAAGGCCAGCAGGTGATCGACGAGACGCTGCGCGCGAGCGACGCGTTCGCGCTGGGCGGCAAGCGCGTCTCGCGCCAGCAGTGGAAGCTGCTGAAGCGCAAGGAGAGTCTGCGCGTCTACCGCGACCGGCGGCGCGCGCGGCGGCAGCATCACCACGCGGCGCTCGCCGGTGGTGCCAGCGCGGGAAGCGTCTCGATGATCGACTACAACGCGGGGGACGGGTTCACGCCGGCGCTCCCCGAGCTCGACCCGGTCATCACGTCCAACCACTACTACCGCGAGTCGGACGAGAGCTCGTCGGGGTTCACGCTCGAGGAGGAGAAGGCGCCGTCCGACGAGATCGTGCAGGCGCTCAAGCCGTCCGAGCTGCCGCTGCTCATGGTCGAAGGCACGGTCGAAGGCACGCTGGACGACTTCATGCTCGGCTCAATCGACGACTCGACCGAGGGTCAGCCCGAGGCCACGTACTTCCGCGGCAAGTTCGACGACTCGCGGCTGCTCGCGACTGTGGCCGTCCCGACGCTCGAGAAGCCCTACGAGTTCGCGAGCATCAAGTGGCTGCTCAAGGACCAGCCGCCGGTCGTGAACACTGTTATCAAGGCGCGCGACCATGTGATCCTCGAGATGGCCGGCGTCACCACGGACGAGCAGGACCGGCCGATCGGCTTCCACCTTTTCCACTCGGTCTGCGTGCCGGAGTTCCGGGAGCTCAAGGAGTTCGGCGTCATCCGCGCCAACATATCGTTCTGCATGATCGTTCGTCCGTCGGCCGAGGCTGAAGCGCACATCGACGTCTACTGCCGAGGGTACACGGACGCGAGGGGCGGGTTGCCCGTATCGATCTCCACCTTCGTCGCGTCCAGTGTACTCCTCGTCGCCGCGGATGTCAACGAGTGCGCGCTCGGTAAGAAGCTCGCGTGGATGGTCGAGTGCAACCGCGCGGAGCCCAAGCCGCTGCAGCGGTCCTTCTCCCGCGAGCTCGACCACACGTGTGCGACCTGCAGGCGTAAGAGCAGCAAGTTCCTATCCAAGGCAAGCGACGTCGCTACGTGCCGAATCTGCAACGAGGTCAGTCAGCATTGCCGGTTGGATGTTTGAGTTGTGGATAATGAGTCTGACGTTTCACTGGTGCGATGGTTCAGAACGTATGCTCCAAGTGCCGCGTGGAGAAAACTATGTTCATCGACTCGCTCTTCTCGAGCGGCACGCCGCGCGCACACTGCTTCTGCGTCAAGTGCCTCCAGGCGGCTAAACACGTGGACCCGCGCCGCGTGGCGGCCGCCATGATCACCCGTTCCCAGTCCAAGTGGAGCCACAACTCTCGTCAGTCGAGTAGCGACAGCGTAACCTCTTCGAGTCGATGAGGCGGCTAGAGCGTCGATCTCGAAGGGTTGCAGTGGCAATCACCTTCAAGAGGATCTGGCATCGCGTTGAGAGCAGATTGCCGCTGATTGAGTATTGATTTCGTTTAGATTAGTGCTGTCAAATCATTCAATGCACTGATGTTGAAGTATATCCAAGCTACTGGCGATGCAGGAAGAGCGCTACACTCGCAACGAGAGCGCGTCCGTGTGGTATCGGCGGCGCAAATAGTCCCGAACCGGCCCCAGAACGACGACACTCTCGAACAATATCACGGCGATGATGTTCCAAATCAGGAGAACGAGATACTTGAATCGGAACGAGCTGGGCATGGGGATATACGGCAACCCAACCACGTTCGTTCCGCTGGCGATGCGGAACAGATCGGTAACTCGGCTCGGCTCGCCGAGCATCAGGTATAAATCGAGCGCGACAAGGGAGGATATGAGTGCGACTAGTCCATAGTTGTGCCATACTGGCGCGCGGAACCGTGAGCCGAAGCTGAACACCCACGCCGAGAGCTGCTGTTGCGTGATAATGGTGAAGAACAATGTCGTGGCCATGTGATTGTCCGAGAGCAGCCACCACTTGGCGAGGTCGATGTTGACTGGCGTGAACGGGCAGTACCATTGCTCGTTCGTCAGTAATGTGATGCCGATCGCCAGGAAACTCGCGTTGATAATCTCCTGTCCGATGATGGAGGCCAATGTTGTCGGACCGATCAAGCTCGACGTGGGTCGCTGCTCGCCTAGTTCGGGCAGTGGACGCGCCAGTGTGATCGTATACGAAAGTCCCACGAGCGTGAGGCCATCCGCGAGGATGAAGCACCACTCCGACATGATCACTGCGTGATACCACTGAAACAGCCGTAGCGTGGACGCGATGACGCCGTACATGATCAAGAACTTAACGGATGCGAATGATGTTGCGAGGCTGCACCGGCCTTCGCAGCACAGATCAACAACGGATTGGATGCTCTTGATCCGACTTGTGAACGGAGACACTACCGAGGCCTCAGCGTCACTGAGTGCGACTCCGGCATGGGCAATGCGCAGCGCGCCACAGTCGTTGCCTCCGTCGCCACACATTCCGGTGACAACACCTGCGTCCATGAAGAGCTTCACACATTCGACTTTGCCATCCGGCGTCATCCGACTGAAGATGCGCACATGGAAGAGCAGCGAGTTCAGTTCACCGCTCGAGTTCAGGTGATCGAACGCTGGTCCAGTGACAGCAAGCTCAACCTGACAATAGTTTTGATCAGACTTTTCCAGCCGCTCCTTCAGCGTATCCAGGTCAATTTCACCCTCATTATCAATGTCATGCCATGTGAGGGTGTTCTCCGAGTTCATCTCGCCCAAAATCACGCTTGCGTGTTCGGACACCATTCCGCACTGTCTCGCAATGTAGCAGCCGCACATGGCATTGTCACCTGTGATCATCACGGCGCGAACGTTGCCCGTCTTGAGCTTGGCAATCGCGGATCTCGTATCAGTTTTGAGTTCGTTGCGGAACAAGATGAGACCCAGCAGCGACAGGTTTTCATCGACAGCGCCGCGGTCGTCGATGAATGCAGCGACTTGGCTAGCAGTCCAATTATGCGGTAGTTCTCGATACGCCACACCCAAGACATAGCAGCCCTCCTTCGCGTGCTGATCGGCGACATGCTTGTACTCACTCGGGACACTGCTTGGATCACTCAGCGACTGCATTCGCTCGTAGGATCCTTTGCAAAACACGTAATATCGACCGGTGGCGCGATGTCGCACCACGACCGACATCGACATACGGTGGTGATCAAATTCGAAGCGCTTGACCAGTTCCAGAGATGTCATGCTCGGATCTGAACGTGCCTGCACGACCGGCGCACTCCCTTCTTTCTCGATGAGCTTCCAGCCGGTCGCGAGGAACATTTGGACTTCGACTTCGTTCCCCACAAGGCGACCATCAAGCGAACCAACCGAGTGGCACGTCGCGAGAGCGAACTGTAGCATCGAGTCATTAGCGCCGAGTTCGTTGAGATCTGTGCACAGTGCTTGGAAAGCCTGCTGGCGGACAGGCCGGACGCCCAAGAAGTCCATGCCTTGCTTGGTGAGTGTACCTGTCTTGTCGAAGCAAAAGACACGCACTTTCCCGAACAACGTGATCCGCTGTGCGTTCAGCGAGAAGATCCCGGCGTTTTCCAATCTTCGAGCAGCGCTCACTTGGCCAACAGTTACTACGACGGGCAGCAATGGGTTCACGACGGCAGAGATCATGAAGATAGAATAGCAAAACGCCGTCATCTTGTTCGTCATCTTGCCGTTGCTTACGAGGAACCCCAGACCGAAGTAGCAAGCAATGGTCGAATAAATGAGCAGCAGTACGATCAGCGCCTTGAGGTGTTCGTCGTACTTGAAGCGCATCGGAGCCGGGTACAATATCGACTGAACCAGTTGACCTTTTGTGGTGTGCGCTCCTGTGGCTTGAACAATCCCAACGACGTGTTCGCTCCTACCAGATGCTAACACACGCGTACCAGCGAACAACGTGTGCTTTTTGCTTTGTCCCTCCGGATCGAACACCAAGCCGCCACTGGCGTTGTCGTCTGGCAGTGGGAACTTTTGAACCGGCATCGATTCTCCTGTCAGTATCGACTCGTCACACACGGTCGAGCCTTTCAATATTGCTAAATCACATGGCAACACCCAGTTTTCCGCCACTTTGATCACATCGCCCGGCACAAGACTCGCCGAGTCCACGGTCGTCCACTCTCGAGATCGTAGCACGGTGACATCCGAGCGGTAGCGGGTCATCACCACGATCGCTCGCTGCATTTGGCGTTTCGTGTGGATATTCACGACTGCTGTGCCCAGCACCACGGCTGTCATGACGGCGGCCATGTTCCAGTACGTGAAGTAATACCAGACGTAGTAACACGTGATCTGATATACATAAAAGAGCGAGAAGAACTCGTTCGACAACGACGTCCACATCGAGGGAACTGTCACATCAATTGCGTTCGAACCGACAATGCTCATCCGACGTTCAGCTTCCTGCAAGTCCAATCCGTCAACACCTTTCGCTATCAGCGTGGCATAAGTGGGCGAGCTTTCACATTGCTCGATACTCCCGGGAAGAAATTGGTGTTTGTTCTCGTCGTAAACGTACCGAACATATTGGAAATCGATGATGCGATGCTGACCAATGTAAGCGACCCGAACAATTTCTCGATGAGTGCGCACTTTCCCTCTAGCACCGCAGCGAAAGAGCAAACGCTCGACGCGAGCTATGAATCTCGAGACGCCAGTCCGGTCCGCAAGCTGGATTTCAGTATCGCCGCATTTGATCATGTCGACAAACTCGCAGGATCCCAAGTCACACCGCAAACGGAAGAAATTGCGCAGTTCTCGGTGGCGTAACACAATCCACGATGACCACATCGCCGAGGCAACGGTGGTCAGGAAGAACATGAGAGCGTTGTCGTGCGACGGATCGAACAAGGCCGGGTGAAATTGGCCGTAGTAGTCCAGAATCACGACGACAACGCTTGCGTGCAGTCCCACAGACGCCAGGCAAAAGGACGCTAGCATAAAGGCACCGATCGTTGATCGTTTGTAGCCAACTTGGATAACGTCCATCCCATCGTCTGTGGTTTCTTCAGGTATGCACGCTGGATGTTCCAGTCGCATGTACCGGGACTTCCTTGTAAACATCTTGCCAGTAGATTGCTGTCCACCCTCCCCATCGACCACTAGCTCGATTTCGGTAGGATGGTGTAATGCCACGGGTTCCGTCTGACGCTTGAAGGCACTCCAAGCGAAAAGAAACAGGAAGCACAGCAAATAGAGAATGTACACTGCCACCAATTCGCTCTCGACAAATGATGCAAACCGATACGGCTCTTGAACAGAGCTCGACACACACGCGTCTTTCTCCACAGTGTTAACTGACCCATCGAGAAGCATCAGGCTGTAGCAGCGTGCGCCGACAGGGAAAGACGCGTTACTGTTGCGTGGCGACACTCGAGAGGTCCAAAAGACAGTGGAATCAAGTGAGTCGAGCGCCAACGAGGTGTTAATGGTGGCACATTGAAGCTCTTGATCAATTGCTGCCGAGGTTCGGTTGACGACGATGCCTTGGACTCTGCAGACTGTTGTCGAGTCGTTGTAGTAGAAAGTTGGCGAACTGGGTGTGTATTTTTCGTACGGGAAGTTCACCTGTCGCATCGTATTCCACCCACGCTCGTACTGTTTTTCATAGTCGCCGCCACGCGGGCGATTGAACTTGGTGAAAAGCTCGCGGATACCCTCGGCAATCTCACAACAGTAGAATTCAGGGTGGTGCCGCTCCGGACACGCTGCATAGTTGAGGGGATCGGAGCTCGCCGCCTCGGCGGTGTACAGCCAGCATAACCAGCCTTGCGTCGCCACGAGGATAACGCACTTCCACATCATGTGACTCTCGGATGGCAGCGAATGAGTTGAATGGCGGTACGTCAGGTTTGGGCACACTCGGCATTCGCTATTCCAAGTGGTGAACGGCGGTTCAACCGTCGCAGCGTCCGGAGAGTAAATATATCGGCGACTGCAGTCGATTGCACAATGAGACTCATTGCAATTTACTGCTTGGATGCGCGCTGATTGCCGCTCGGCTTCCAAGTACCCTAAAGGCGACAACTCCGCTGTCTGAGCGCTGTAAGCATGTCGAAGGCTGCGCAAGCTGGCCCGTCCGCGTTCAGTCGAAGTGTGATCGTGGACAAACATGAGCGATGGCTCCCGCCACGACCGTCGTCTGCTCGAGCTGCACGGAGCCTTGCGAGCACGGTGACGTTCGAGGATTCGCCAGTGATGAGGCCACGCTCAGCGAGCGGTGCACGGCCAGCTATGATAGCACCGGCAGCTGGTCAACACAAGAGCGAGTCGCCGGATACCTGGTTCCAACGCGTTATGCGCACCAAAAAGCTGTCTCCACTCGACTTGGCTGATATTTTCGGGTCGGGGAACGCGGCTGGAAATCCGAAAGTGCCGCTCAGCCACGTGTATGAAGTTCTGATTGACCTCGAGCCGAATTCTAATCGAGGAGTGGACCCCATCACGCCGGAAATGGAGGTAGTGTCAGTCATTTCGCGATCAATTCGCACTTGTGCTGACGAACGGCTTGCTCTGTGACTTTCAGGAGTTCCTCTACGAACATTCGTACGTGGAGGAAGGCGAAGTTGTTGTTGATATCAAAGAGGTGCTGCGTGCGCTGGACATTTGGAATGTTAGTCGGGCTGCGACCAGCGACCGAACGAAGTCTCCAAAGATCACGGACAAGAGTTCTTCGCGCGCCGTGCACCTGGAGTCGAAGAATCGGCAGCTCGCCGATCTTGTGTCGAGTCTTCAAACGGAAAATCTGCGGCTGAGCCAGCAACTCAGGGCTTCCAAGAGTCCAACAAAACTCAGGGACAGGAACTATGATTCACGTGTGAGCTCACAAGTGGCAGCAATCCCGTCATCGCCAAGTAGAAACCATAATGCATTGCCAACTCGAGGTTCAAGCAACTCGCCGACGAAAACGTCGAAGTCACTGGCGGCGATCGCCTCGAGAGACGAGAAGGAACTGATCGAAATCGCCAACACGCTCCAATAGTAAGTCTGAAAGTTGTGTCCCTCCATTAGATCTGGCGATTGTAACACGTTTGGGATCGTGAATCGTGCTAGCTCGGGAGTACAGCAGCTGGAAGACCTGCTCGAGCAGACAGACAAGACAAAAAGCGGTTTTGTGAGTCTCACGCAATTGCGTTGGCTGCTGTCTGACCATTTTCAGCTGCAACTCTCCGAGACGAAGCTACTGGAGACCTGTTTGGGCATGAGCTTTAATCCAGAGGCTCAACTCGAGTATAAAGAACTGATCGGCGCTCTTTCTGATCTACTGATCTACGGACAACCCGACATGTCGGCGTCATGTAAGAACGCGTCCTTTACCCGGTTTGATGAATACCTGGAGAGCGGATTTCCTCCTGGTCGAACGCAGGCTCGAGAATTATTGGAGAAGCTGTGCCGCAAATACGACCTCGAATGTGATGGCTGTATTGCGATCGCCGAGATTGTTAGGGTGTTTCAGCGAGATCTATGCGAGCAGCATGCTGCGCGCTTGCCGTTCCCGCTATCAGAGCAAGAGACGGTTCAGCTAATCCAATCGTGCGGTGTCCGTCCAGTGGACAAAGAGACAAACGCCAAAGGCGGCAGCGGGTTTGTGTACTACGACGAGGTGCTCGAGGCGCTATTCGGCGGTGAGTCGGACGAAGAGCACGGGGATAAAGCAGTCGGGCGGATGCAGCAGGCGACGACGAGTAAGTTCTGGCTGCGGATCCGCAAAACACTCTGCAATGGAAGCCGTGCGAAAGAGGCAAGCGTTTTGGCGCAGATTCTTAAGATATTCAAGAAGCTTGATCGAAAAGCATCGCACGCAGTGACGCCGATGTTTTTCAAGCGCATCTTCGATCAGCATCTGCGTTCTGAGGACATTTACGTGCTCGTGCACGTGCTGGAGACAACTGCGGGTGTTCAAAACGGACCGCGCACATTGCTACGATACGATGTCTTTCTTTTTATGACATTCGGTGAACCCCAAATCCAGTTCGATTGCAGTCCGTTCGCAGCAGCGATCTGCGCCAAGCTTGCCAAGAACGAGCGGGAACTGCGGAAAAAAGTGGCTGATGTCATGAAATCGCATGGCTCCGAAGGACAGCTCAGTCTTGAAGCGCTCTGCGACTTGCTAACGAGTTCGATGAAGCAAGACTCGCTCACGACCGTCGAGCTGCTGTTCCTGTATGGCTGCTTCTCAGTTGAGTTCGAAACGGGGATGGAAGTTGAAGTGAAATCGCTATGGAACTTCCTCGTGAACCAATGCTGGGACCATGGCGTCGATTCTCGTACGGCAAACACTGGTACGTACCGTACACCAACTTTGCCAGCTGGAGAATTTGAACCTGGATCCTATAGTCGATACAAGTTGCTGCGTGCGCAAATCGCCGAATGCCTCGACGAGCATGATCTAGAACGTACACTTGGTGCTCACAAACAGATGCAGCGAGGGTGGGTGGCCATGTCAAAGCTCGCGGCCGAGTTGGTTGTCATGCTTCACAATGGCAGCGCTGAATTAGGTTGCAAGAGCGAGCGCGACCTTGCGGCAGAACTCGAAGGTTTTATCAAAACAGTATCCAGTCAAGCAGACAAAGCGGCGTCGAATCGCACCGAGATGACACCGTTTCCTGGAGCCATCGCGCTCAACGACTTCTTGGATGCTTTGATGGACTGGAGTGATATGGCTCGATTAATGCGGCTGTCCGACAATATGGCGGAGATCAACAAGCATTTCGAGCTCTTTGACTGGGAAAAGAATGGCACAATTCAATGCAACGACTGGAACAAGGCTTGGCGCCATATTTGTACGAGTCGTACTGGAATGCCCGAGTGGAAGATTCGAGCGTTGCAGCGGCGATTCCCTGGGTCAGAGTCCAACAAGAATCCCGCCAAGACCAGTCGCTCGAAATCAGCCGATCGAATGTCGAGCTCTCTCTGGAACGAGATGATTAACTATTCGCGGCTGATCGTGTTCCTGACGGATCTGCACCAACAGCGAGCGCGCGAGAATCTGCATTCCATCGTCATTAATCGACTTCGACGTGAATGTGAATCACCGTCAGGAGAACTGTCAACTTTTCGCCTGGAGAAACTGTTCCGAGCGTTGGACACAGATGGTAAAGGACACTTTAACTCGTGCGACTTGATCCAGTATTTATCTCATCCGACGCACACCGACCGTTCTAATGTCGAGGACAATGGTGGTGAAACACACATCCAAAGTCTTCTTGAAAACCCGGACGCCGTCGCACAAGTGATGCGCAGTCTTTCAGGCACAACCTCAGGTAAAGCATCGAAGCAACATCGTGGTAAAGGCTCCAAGTCAGGCGTTGTCACATTTGACCAGTTCCGCGACTTCGTGAACACACTCTCGTCACCCAGCAAACACAGGGAACAGCGCGCCGGTTCCGACCAACATGTAATCAAGCGCAGTAATACGCGAGGTGCAATTTCGAGCCTACAATCCCTGGAGCTGGCGATTCTTGACATTTCTCGCGAAGTGTCGCGGGCACATGGCGAGATCCTCCCTTTGCGAGCATTTCGGCATTTCTCCCTCGGATCAAACGAGTTTGGTCAAGCTCGAAACCCGCAGTCTCCTGTACGCTCCAATTATCGGACGAGCCAGCGAAAGAGCGAGCTCTCGTCTCCAATCAAGAGCAAACACCGCGAAGTCCAGGCAACTGTGACCGGCCCATTGACCTGCACAAAGCTCAAACAAACTCTGCAACAGAATCATCGCTTGGACGTCTCTCCGCACCTGCTCGGCCAATTCTTCCAGCACATTGGCTCGACTTCTAAAGAGTTCTTGGATCTCATCGACTTTGCACGATGGGCAGCGCCGCTGTCGGTGGACATGGAGACAAAAGTCCGCAACATCGTCAAGAAAATGATCGTCAAGGGCAAAGGCGGCGGCGGGAAAGTTGATTTGGATCGCTTCCTCGCGCAACTACAACGACGTCTCCTTGATTCATCGCTATACGCGTCGACGTCACTGTACAATCTCGATGATGAAGCTCCAGAACTACCAGCGCGCGTGCCGACGACGCTGCTATTGTCCAGGCTTCATCAGCTCAACATCCCGCTCACTCGTGCAGACATGACGGCGCTACTCCGCCACTTTGGCATGGACGAGACCGACGAGTACGTCGATTTCGCGTTCTTCCTCCAGCGCATGTACGAAACCAGCGCGTCTTTGCAAGCGAAAGCCTCGACAGGATGAGACATCGATCGACAACTGAACATAATGGAAACAAAATACTGAACTCGTTTGTATACTTTGAGGGAATCTCTGGCACCCGCAGTAGTTTGTTCAATTGACCTGTGATGGAGGCAACTGCTACCACAGCAGGGATGGAGCAGACAACCCGCGCCGCTTATACATTCTCACGATCGAACGAGCCGCACAGGGAGCCCTCTGAGATCGTCGAGCGCACAATGTAATGCACCTGAGCTTGGGACTTGGACGATTTGGTGAATTGTTCCGGACGAAGCGTGCCGGACTCGTGGTGGAAGCGCTTATAGTCGCCGTCACTGTGGGTTCACCAGACGAGTGCACACGTGAGTCACATAACTGCCTCCCCACACCACAACTGGAGTGAACAACACTTACTAGAAGCAGAAAACAAACCAGGTGACGACGATGAGCATCACCATGATCCACTCGGGACTCGCGTAAAAGTACTTGATCGGGACGTGGCCCGTGGAATCCGTGTGTGTTCGGCGCAAGACGCTGAGACCCGGCACCAGAATGGCCGAGAGGAAATTACCGCACAGCTGCTGGAGCGCGGCCACAGTTGCTTCGCTCGTCGGAAAGGCGCACTCGACACCGAGTTCCAGCACAATTGGCTGAATCGGACCGAGCACGGCGCCGAGGATCATGAGTGTGATGAAAGCTCCAATAGCGTCCGTCTTGGGGACAATCTTGAAGGCGGCCATGGACAGCGCCGTCATCACCAGACACACTTGCAACGCGAACACGTGGTTGCGTTTTTGATCGACCAAGCGACTGATGATCTGGCCGCCGAAGAGCGAGCTCACGATGAACGCGGCGCCGATGAGTCCGATCTGCATCTTGGAGAACCCCGCGAGGCTCAAGAATTTGCCCAACAGCGCCGCCATGGCGTTCAAAACGCACTCGGCGATCGAAAAGGTCACGACCGTGTGCCAGAAGCCGCGGTACGTGAACGCGTTGCTCCACTGCTTCCAGTCGTACTCGTCGCAGAGCTGCACGTCCGAGACGATCGACTCGGTCTCGTAGCGGCTTGACATCGGGAACGAGTGGAAGAAGAGCCAGCTCACGAACCACGCGGCGATCGCGATGATGGCCACATACAAGTTCCAGCTCGGTACCTGTTCGCTGGAGCGCACGATGAACGGGGCCGTGAGGTAGACGAACGCGGTACCCATGGCGTTGGCGTTAACAGCAATGCTTGTAGATGTGGCGCGCAGTGACGGCGGAAACCAGTTGGCCGAGAGAACGGGCGGCGAATTGACCATGAAGGGCATGGCGACCGAGGCGACGACTTGGCCCAGCAGCGTGAGCCTCGCCTCGACCGCAGGAGCAAAGAAGCACGCCAGATAGCGGATCGAGGCGCCTAGAGCTTGCAGGAAGGCACCAAGGACGACGCCGTAGCGCAGCCCCTTCTTGTCCATGAGCCACGAGCCGATGAAGGAGCAAGGAATGTAGGAGATGAAGTAGACCGTGATGAGCTCGGTGGAGTGGATCTGCACACCAAGGCAAGCGATTAGCTACTTGTTGACGACTACGAATAGAGTTCACACTCACGTGCTGCTGCCACCGGTCCTCAGTGATGCTCGCTATCGGCGCGTACGAGTAGCAGATACCCTGGTTGATGGCCGTGAGCGTCGAGAGGATGGCCAGCATGGGCCACTTGCGCCGCGAGTCGATGACGGGCATCGGACCGCGGTCCTCCTCGCGCAGCTCGTACTTGCTGTCCTGGAACGAGCCATAGCCTGGACGAACGCCACCACCAGTGCCGACCCTCGTCAGTCATCGACCACTTAAACCCGCCAATCACGAGCCGCTCCACACGCACTCCATGCGCTGTCGTTGCCCTCAAGCTCGAGGCGCTCCACGAAGCTGCTCCTTTTCGCTGATGGCATGGTCGGAGTCCGTCAAGACTCGGCCGCCGCGTCCACCACGGCGGGTTCTTGCTGGATGGAAGTGTGGCGCTTGCGTCCGGAGGAGGAGGGAAAACGAAAAGTGATGAGTGAAACGACATGCTACGCTCGATGCTCGGCGCATCACCGCGCAGAGAAGGACGAGAATAGCGGGTTCGCGGGTTCCGAGGTGCTGCTGATTGGGCGGTGGCGCTGGAGCTCCTCTTCAACGCTGAAACCAACCAACGGTTACTGACTGAGTGGAATGCGAGTCCGTCCCGGTCATCCAGGTGAAATGCAGACACGAACCTGCCGATTGACAGTCATCAACCGAGAGATTCAAGAGATTCAAGATTGAAGCGAGACATGACCAGATGTCGAGTGTATGGACAGTTGAGAAAGGACGTCGCCGCCATCTGATGGGACGTGTCAGATTTCGCCGTCGGAGCTCGTCACTCGATGTGAGCCCAGCGGCAGCGTGGAAGAACTGCACCTCCAGTCGACAAGGCGCTGGTGCAGAAATAAAGTCGGGCAGGCCGAATTGACTTGGATATAGGACAAGGAGCTGACCGAACTCGGCGCATGGAACACCATCCAACTCGGCGCATGGAACACCATCCGCTCGAATGCAATCGAGTTGATCCTCGATCCCGATCAGCTTGCAAGCACGCACTTGATTTGTCAATGTCGCAGACTTGAAGTCAGCAAGCAGGTTTCACGAGAGTGTCACGGCCTGCTCCATCAAAATGTTCTCGACGGTCTGGAAGAGCCAGCCGAGGTTCCGGTGCAGCGCCGACAGCATGAGGTCGGTCAGTGTGCCCGTGTGCTGCTGCTGGTCGAGCTCCGAATCCTGTATGCCGGTCGATATTGATGGAGTCATGCGCATGCAGAGCTGGATGATGGTCGACGGCGTGTCCTCCGCATCAGGCAGCGGCCGGATGATGACCCACCCGCGCTCCATCATGCGGAGTCCGTGCAGCACATCGCGCGGACCCTCGCTCTCGGACGCCGACTCGCACGCGAGTACGACGCGGTGCGCTTCGACGAATCGCTTCATGACGAATCGCATGCTCATGACCGCGAACGAGTCGCTGATCCGCAGTTTCATCACGGCTTTGGCCGCCACCGTGTCTCTCGAGTTGTCGACGCGGTAGTAGGCGCCGTCCGCAAGCTTGACGTGGTTGAGCGACAGGCACCGCCAGACGGCGCGCGACGTCGACTGGAGATCGAACGGCACGATCTTGGAGCTCGTGACTTCGAGGAAGAGCTGGTTGTTGTCGTTCAGCTGCACCTGCGAGTCGTTGACCTCCTGGTCGGTCTGCATGCTCGCGTGACGCGCGCAGACGTCGTCGACCTCGGCGTAGACCGAGTCTGTCTTGTCAAGCAGCGACTCGTACAGCGAGTCCTCATTGGCGTCGAGCGAACGCAGCCGCTTGGCCCACATCTCGTCCGTCTCGAGCTCGAGCACGTCCAGCTGATCCTGCACAGCACTGTCTCGTCACATCCCAACCACACTAGATACGACGAATGACATTCGTACCATAGCAGTCGGTCGTTTCTTGAGCACCTTTTCGAGACTGCGCGCCACTTTGATCTGACTCTCGAGCATCTCGCGCAGCTTGAGGTTGCGCATCTCGGCGCGCTGCTTTTCGACGAGCTGGTGCTTGGCGATACGTTCCCACCTCGCCACACTCTTTGTCTGTTGGTCCTCAGCAGCTACAATTTGGCCTTCGTCGCCACCGCTTTCCCTATTTGGACCGCAGTTCGCATCCAGTGCAGTGTTCGCACCGCCGGTGGCGCTGGTGCTGGTGCTGCCGCGCATGTACTGTTGTTTCAGCCCGGTCAGCTCCGCCTCCAGTTCTTCCACGCGAGTGCGCAGGTACGCCAGCTCCTGTCGCTGGCGCTTGCGAGTGGAGTTTTGCATCGGCTGCCGCTGCGCGCTGGGCTTCCCATCGTCTCGGTCGCCGTCTCTGCTGGCCATAGTCTGGCGCTTGGCTACAGACACGTCATCGCGCGCCTCAGCAGCAGCGCCAGCAGACCCGTGGCCGACGGCGGAGAGGTCGTCGAACGCGCCGGCGAGCAGCTCGCTGTCGCTGAGCTCGTCCAGGAACTCGGGCAGCAGGTCGTGCAGCGCGCTGACGTCGGCGTCGACAGCGTCGATCGAGCCCGACTGCGCCATTCTATTGCCGATGTCGGAAAACACGGCAAATCGGTCCAATACCCGAAATACGACAAAATCACTTATCGATTTTCGTATGGGCTTGAGGGTCAGATGGGTAGGAAAAGGACCTCGATTGTAAGAGTTTGTGTCAACTTTTGACATCTTGACACTCGTCTTTCGTCATATAACTTATTCCGTTCAGAGGTGTATGCAGTTGGCTAGTCTGCACATCACACTTGGTGGTTTGACTCTACACTGGATCTACGAGGTGGTGGTGATGGCTGCGATCGCGACACCACGGCGGCGAGAGCCGCTGAGCTGCTAGCTCACTTGACTGTACGACGGCGCCGCGCCGCAGGGTGTCCGACGGGAACCTGCCTAGCTGAGCAGAGGCCGCCACTCCTCATCCTCGACCTCGTTCCAGTGCTTGAAGTACGCGAAGCCGGCCACGCCGATGAGCGCGAGCGGCACGGCCATGTCGGTGACGATCCACATGGTGCGCGCGCCGTAGTTCTGGTAGACGTAGCCTCCCACGAGCGTGCCGACGGCGCGGGTGAGGCCGTTCTGCGTGACGTTGAGCAGTCCCATGACGGTGCCTTCGGTTTCCTTCGGAGCCGCAGAGAAAATGTACTGCGTGCACGCAGACCACGCGAGGCTGAACGTGCAGCCGTGCAAAAACTCGAGCGGGATGGCGCTCCACGCATTCGTCATCGACGCGCACCACGTGACTCGCAGCGCATACGCCGTGATGGAGACCGCAGCACCTAGACCGTGCTGAGCTTCTGGATGATGGCGTGAGAGAAGAAGAAGGCGAGCAGTTCCGACACAGTCTGGCACATTATGGCGATGCCGACGATCTGTGCGTTTCCGCCGGATAGGTTGAAGAGGTTGAGCGTGAGGAAGCTGGATAGCACGAGCAGCGCCAGGAACGAGAAGACGAGGCCGAAATTGATCGCCCATGAGATGCCCGCAGCGGCCACCGCCAGACCCGCAATGAACGCGCCGACCCCCCAGCCGACGGCGCCGAAGAGCCGCTGCTTGCCGTACTCGCCGCCGAACTTCTTGAGCATGTTGAGCACGGCGTGGTCCAATAGCGAGCCACCAAGAGCCACCAAGAGCCACCGAGAGCCGCCGGGAGCCGCCATGAAGTTGGCGCTGACGAGCACGAGCATCGTGAGCTCGTATGACCACGAGAAGAACTGGATCGAGAAGAGCAGCAGCGCGCCGGCGACGATGCTCATGTTGTGGATGAGTCGCTGGTTGCCGATGTGGTCGGCCACGGCACCCCAGAACGGCGGCGCCACCATGGTGCAGAGCGACGGCAGCGTCTGCAGCACGCCGATCTGCACCTTGGAGAAGCCGGCCGTCCGATTGGGAAGCGCAGACGCGGCAGCAGATCGACCAAGCGGTCCGGATCCCATCTGATTACTGTTGCGGTCGAGGATTGGTCTGACGTGGCGATTGCCTGATTGCGTAACCAGTTCGCTTCCGCTGCCGGAGTGACCAGGTCAACACAAAAGTGGTGATGCGCCTTCATGTCTCGACAGTTTGCTAAAGCGGCTCCTCTGCGCCTCAGTTCTCAATCGCATCGCCGGACCCCAACCAAGTACTGTAAAGTGGTCAACGCAGCCAGGAGAAATGACCAAGATCGCAATCGTCTACTACTCCATGTACGGCCACGTGGCGAAGCTGGCGGCGTCCATCAAGGCCGGCGTCACGTCGGTGCCCGGCGTGCAGGCGAGTCTGTACCAGGTGAGCGAGACGCTGCCGGAGGACCTGCTCAAGGCGTTGCACGCTCCGCCCAAGCCGGATCTGCCGATCGCGACGCCTCAGACGCTCAAGGACGCGGACGGCATCCTGCTGGGCTTCCCAACTCGCTTCGGGATGCTGCCGTCGCAGGTCAAGGGTTTGTTCGATGCCTGCGGCGGACTGTGGGCCAATGGCGCGCTCACAGGCAAGACGTGCGGCATCTTCTTCAGCACGGCGTCGATCGGAGGCGGCCAGGAGACGACGGCCATGACCACCACGCCGTTCATTGCGCACCAAGGAATGACGTTCGTGCCGCTCGGCTACCGCTCGCCGCTCATCGGCTCGAACGAGGAGCTGCACGGCGGCAGTCCGTGGGGAGCCGGCACCATTGCAAACAGCGACGGGTCGCGCCAGCCCACGGACATCGAGCTCGAGATCGCGCGTGTGCAGGGTCAGAGCTTCGCCGAGATCACCAAGAAACTCAGCTCGTAAACGCTTTAGAGGTCGTAGCTGTTGATATGCGGTATGGTAGGAGGACTCAACTCGAAAAAGATCACGCCAGACATCACCAAAGGAACTGCGTTTCGCGTGAGTGGATGGACATGCATCACAAAATAGTCGAGCTTGCTTGAACGCATTGATAGAATATCCATGTAAAATAGAAGCTGCCGCTGTCGTCGGAGCTATGCGAGCAACTCGTCAATGAGTAGATTCTCCACGCTCTGGATCAGACCGCTCATGTTGGCAGTGTACGACGCGATGATCATCTCGGTCAACAGTCCAGAGTGCGTCTTCTGCAGCAAGGGGTCCTCGAACTTGGGCATCATCCGGATGCAAATCTGTAGGATTGACGAGTTCCCGTTTGGCGTAGTGGCAACGTAGTCCGTGGACGATGGCGCGTGGGGTTCGATGACAGCCCAGCCGGTTTCGGATGTGTTGATGCGCTGGCTGCCGAATGTGCCGCCTTCAGTGTGGCCTTCGCAAGCCCACACCAGCACCACGCGGTCTTCCTGCACAAACTGCTTGATTATCATGCTCATTTGCACGTGGGCTTCCGACCGGCGCAAGCGGAAAGTGAGCATGAACCGCATCCTTATGACGTCGTCCGTCATATCGACAGTCTGTATCCACAACAATCAAGGCTAGATGCGTCAGCAAAGTCGGTTAACCTAGTGTCGGACAGAGTGCGCGCCACGCACCCAAATGAATCCGTTGGCGACTTGGACTTCTCTGGACAGCAGCTTCCAGATCGCTGCAACCGTCTTGCTAACTGGAAACGGGATGATTCGCGAGTCCAACACTTCCAGGAAGATATTGTCTGCGTCGTCCGACTTGGCTTCTGCCTCGTGCAGCTCCTCCTGGTTGACCAGCAGGCCGGTATCGAGCCACACGGCGTCCAGCTGCGCGTAGATCGAGTCCAGTCGCGCCTCCAGGTCGTTGAAAATGGTGATATCGCGATCCGACTTGCAGCTCGGCACTCGTTTCAGTGTGCGATGCACAGAGCTCGCCTCCTGATGTCGCAGTGCAAGTCAGTGAGCAATAGGCTGCATCGGCATACAGCAGACAACGCTCGTACCTCCTGGAGCGGCCGCTTACGCAGCAGCTTCTCCAAGCTCTGCGCGACCTTGAGCTGACCCTCGAGCACCACGCGCAGCTTGGTGTTCTCCACCTCGGCGCGCAGCCGCTCGTCCTTCTGGCGCTGCGCAGTACGCTCCCACAACGACACACACGACATGTTGCCCTCTATCGTGGCTCCGGGCTCCAGTTTGTACGCGAATGGCGCAGCAGCCCTCTGTTGGAGCTGATGCAGCTCAAGCTCGAGCTCTTGGACATGCGAGCGCAACGACTCCAGCTCGGCCTTTTGCGTCTTCCGACGCGCTGGTTGCTGCGCGCTTCTGTACGTGTCGTTTCTCTGTTTTGCCTGCTCCGCCTCATTGTCCGCTTGGTGACTGCGCTCGTGGTTGCGCTCCAGACTGATGGCCGCCGCTGTCTCCGCGGCGACCACGTCGTCGAGAACGCTGAGGGGATCCCCGAGGCAGCCGAGATCCCATGCAGGCGACTGCAGCGGAGAAGATGGCTCGAGCTCGACGGCGTCCAGGAACGCGAGAGTGCTTTCGTCCAGCATTGTCGACCGGCTAGTGGCGGCGTCACCCATTACGATGACGTCCGCGACCGCACGCTTGTCTCTGCCGACGTCAAGTTCGCATCCAAGAACATAAGAGCGTTTTTCCGGAATGGACGGTTCAAGAGCATTGAGAATCGCCTGTAGAGCACGGAGAGTTCCAGTTGCTCTTGAGGACGATTTTGGTATCCTTGAGCATCGAGTTTCTGAACCTTGCAAATTTCCTCAGCACCTGCTTGGGCAGCATTTCCCTCTCTCTGAGGCCGTCCTCGTCTCATTTCCTTTGCGTCTTCACGAGCTACTGAACATGCTTGAGACGCTTGTGACAGCAGGATCTCGTTCGATACTCGTCCATCGGAAGCAAAGTCGCTCACTTCTTCAGCGCCTTGACGAACTTTTATAACTGGGGTTCTTTGCATTGAACTCATCAAGTGGGACCGTACTTGCATCCAGAAGAACGTCAGATGCTAGAGATACAAGTCGCAGCTGAAAGTCTTGAACGACAGCATCGCACGCACAATTCCAGTCTACTGCGATTCACACGCTGCTTGAGGTTCTCGTTCCAGAATCAAAATTGATACTTCTTGGATATTCGTAAGAACTGCCCTCGATGGTCTTCTGTCAACGATGATACCGACGATTGTGCTTCCTTCTTTTGTGCTGACGAGAGATACACCCGACGCTGACAGCCGAGCAGAGAGAGTCGTACACCTCCAGTCCCGTTCATATCTTCATATCCTCATCCGTCTCTTTGCCATCCTCGTCCTACATAAGTATCGACTCCACTCGATAGCAGATATCAACCAGGTTCTTTGTATATTCGTGTTTTACGGGAGAAGCTCGTCAACCAGGAAGTTCTCCACGTTCTGGATCAACCCGCGCATGTTGGCAGAGTACGAAGCGACGATCATCTCGGTCAATAGGCTGACGTGCACCTTCTGCTGCGACGAGTTCACCATGTTGGGGGTTATCCAGATCCGGCTGCAGAACTGAAAAAGAGACGACGTGTCGTCCAAAGTTGAGTTCGTCGACGATGGCACGTGGTGGTCGACGACAGCCCAGGCAGTCTCAGACATGTCGATGCTGTGGTCTCCGAACGTCCCACCTTCGGTGCGGCCTTCGCAAGCGCAGACGAACACCACGCGACCTGCCTCCACGTATCGTTTCACCATCATGCTCATTTCCACATACGCTTCAGATCGACGCAATTGGAGTGTTAGCGTGATCTGTAGTTTGGTGGTGTCTTCCGTCACACCGAAGGCCTACCGACCACCACGTATCGAGATGAACGAAAAAAGAAGTTAGGAGACTCAAGGGCCATTAGAAATGCGCAACACGTACCCGAACAACTCCGTCGCCAACCCTGATGTCACCAGACAGCAGCTTCCAGATTGCTGCGGACGATTTGCTGACGGAAAATGGGATGATTCGCGAGTTGAGCACCTCGAGGAAGATTTTGTGTGCGCCATCCGTCTTGACCTCGGCCTCGAGCAGCTCCTCCTGATTGACCAGCAGTCCTGTCTCGAGCCACACGGCTTCGAGTTGCAGGTAAATAGAGTCCAGGCGGGTCTCAATCTCGTCGAAAATGGCAAAATTTCGGTCCGATCGGCAGCCTCGCGATCGCATTGGTGCGCAGTGCACAGTGCTGAAGAGCTACAGCGGCGGGATCAGTCGGTAAGTGAGTAGTCAGCGCCAAAACCTCACAAGCACTCAACGTACTTCATTGGGCAGACGTTTGTGCAGTAGCTTGTCCAAACTCTGCGCTGTCCTGAGTTGTCCCTCGAGCATCATGCGTAGCTTGGTGTTTTCCACCTCGGCACGAAGTCGCTCGTCCTTTTGCCGCTGCGCAGTGCGCTCCCATAGCGACGCGCACGTCATGGTTCCCTCGGCTCCGCTCTCGACTCCGGGTTTAGCATTGAATGGCGCCGCAGCGTGCTGTTGGAGCTGCTGGAGTTGAAGCTCGAGGTCTTTGGCCAGTGACCTCAGCATGTCGATTTCTTCTTTTTGCCTTCGTCTTTGCGCCGCTCGTCGCACTGGCCGATCGCTATGAGGCGTGCCGTTTCCTCGCTTACCGTGGAATCGGTGCCTGGTACCAGAAAGCCATGCTCGGGGAGTGTTCAGCTGGTTAGGCTCTGCAGCGCAGTCCACCGACCCTGCGACCTCCACATCGTCGAGCGTCTCGAGACACTTGTCGAGGTCGCCAGGGTCTAGCTCCGGCGAAAGCAGCCGCGACGCGAACTTGGCTTCGCCCTCCAGCATCTCGGATAGCATGATGCCGTCTCGGATGGTCAACTGACTGCTGCACTGCGCTGCTTCAATCGCGTTACCCATTACTGCGTTGTCTTGGCTATCAGACCCTATCCTTCTTCGATTACCTTGTATAATGAATTATTATCAATTTACAGTGGTGAATGGCTTACACTTTCGAGTTTACTAATTTGGCTACCCATCAACCAATGGAGAGCTTGTGATCATGTATTTCACCAATCAAACGCAGTCATATCTTCCGAATATCAGTATACTAGCCAACATTCACATCTAGCGTTAATGAAAGTCCTCGCAAATTTGCTACATCCTGTGATGGCTGAAAACCGAGGGAGGACTGCAGTACCACCCGACGACAGTGACGACGACCACTGAATTCCAGCGCGATCGCGCGCTTGTCTGTGCAGAGGCAATGTTCAAGAACACAAAGAGCGCTTAGCGAACGACAGCGGTCGGACCGCCCAGAGTGTCTTCCAGCAGCAGGTTCTCGATGACTTGCACGAAGCTCTTCATGTTCTGGGCATACGATCCGATGACGAGGTCGGTGATCATCTCGAGCTGAGACTTCTTGTTGGCAAAGTCGACGAACGTCGGTGTCATGCGCAAGATGGTCTGCACGATCGCCGCTTCGCTGCAGTCGTCACTGCTGGCGACGGGCTTGATTACTGTCCAGTTAGTTTCTCGCATCTGGATGGGTCTCCCGCCGAACATGGAGCCTTCCGTCAAGCCGTAAGACGACGATACCAACACAACGCGGTCTTCTTCGACAAACCGTCGGACCAGGAGGTGGACGCAGACAAGCGCTTCACTGCGGCGGAGCCGAAGCGTGACGTACACTTTCATGCGCACTATGTCTTCTGTACAATCGCCAGCCTGCAACGGTTGCCATCAAACATCATTTGGCTGCAAAAACCATAATCACACCCGAAACACCCAGCTCACCGTCATGTAGCCGTTGGGGATCTGCTGGCGTGGCAGGGACAGAAACTTCCACATGGCATCGCTGGTCCGGTGGTGGCTGAACGGAACGACAACCGCGTGCCGCAGCTCCATGAACACATTGCCAGCGTCGTCCAGCTTGGCTTCCGCATCATTCTGCTCCTCGTCCGTGCGGCCGACGCCAGTGTCGCTCCTAACCGAGTCGAGCGTCGCATAAATGCCGTCCAGCTCGTCCGAGAGCATGGCAAAGATGCTGTCCGATGACTGGGTATCTTCTGGCCGCAACCTCTTGCTGGTAGTAGCAACGCTTGGGTCCAGGACCTATCGACATAAACGCACACTGAGGTCTGCAGTAGAATACTCGATACCTCTCAGAGCATCATACCGCTGGTGTCGCTCGCTTGCGCAGCACACGCTCCAAACTGTGCGCGACCTGCAGCTGACCCGTGAGCATCGCCCGTAGCTTCTCGTTCTCAATCTCGGCTCTGCGCCGTTCCTCTTTCTGTCGATTGGCTAGGCGCTCCCACAGCCGCTCTTTCGGCTGGACAGCAACGAGCGACACCTCTTGCTGCTCCTCGCTGGCTTCGGCCTCGGATCTCGACTTGACCTGCTGGAGATGCGTCTCCAACTCGGCCACTTCCCGTCTCAAATACTCCAGCTCCTCCTTCTGCCGGTCCACGCGCCGTCGACTCGCTTTTCCACGCTTCTGGTCGCCATTGCTTTCGTTCGAAGTCACGGAGACCTTGGCAACTGCTCCAGTCACAGAGAATGTATCATCGACCTGGACGTCTGGGAACGGCACCGCGCCGAGCGCCTCGCCATTCGCAAAGAGCAGCTCCAAGCCGTCGCCCAGCAGCACGTCGGGGTCCGACGCGCTCGAGCACAGCTGTGGCTCGTGCTGATCGTCATTCCCGATGAGGACATCCAGAAAATCCAGCGCGCGATCGTCCATGTCCATGCCGGTCTTTGCTTGTATGTCGTGATCAAACCACTCGCAAATGGGATCAAATTTGATCACAACTCGATTCGAAGGTCATTAGGTATATCGCAGATTGTGACACCAATTGCCACATTCTGCATACTAAACGAATGATCATATTAGATATCAGAGTTTTGGTTATGCTTAACACAAGTTTAGTCGCTCCATCGCCACATCACATTTTGGTAGACAGCACTCTCGACGGCGCGAGTATGGGCGACCTGGAGGCGCTATTGGCGGAAGTCGACTCTGAATTCATTGACGATGACCAGTGGCTATTGCCGCTCGACGATGACGCAACGGAATTCCTATCCGACCTGTGTTCGACCGAGAATGGTACTTCACTCAGCGATCAACCAGCATCCAGCTGCCAATTCAACCACACCGATTGCAGTGCCGTCACTGATCAAGATGCGGATACAGCACGCGAAAACTCAACCGGAGCGATACCTTTGCCGCGATTCGAGTTAGCGCAGACGCCAAGTATGCCACGTATCGATATGACCTCGATAGCCAGCGAGATCTCCAGTTTGCCCAAGCGGTCGACGCGAAAGCAGCAGATCGACAATCTCCGGCTTCAAGTTGCCCAGCTAACGCTGGAGCTCCGTGCGCTCAAACAGACGGCCGGCATTGACACGGACACTTCATTCTCGGCAGAAGCAATGAGGCCGAGCACTATGGCTGAGGGTTCGCCTGTTTTCGGCCTCTGGAAGCGGATGGCTCTCCGACAGCGCGAGCTGCGCCAAGACGCCGAAGAAGATCAGCGAGTTTTGCAAGACGCTGTGAAGACCTACTCCCGCCGTGTCAACCACCTCCGTCGCTTGATAGAGAAATTGTCAGCAGACAATGTGAGTATGCACTTGCATAGCTGGAAACGCTGCATCCACCGAACTAACCGACCTACCGCGTGGCAATTCTGCTCAAACAGCATCAAATGCCGACCTTCGATCGGTCCTATCCAATCTTTCGAACGAGTTTAAGCGACGACGCTATCGTACTGCAAACTCTAGCGGCGGATATAGAAGCGCTCTATCTTGGAATTGACGACTCGTTTCACCAAGGGAAGATGCACGAGATTCTCCCTCCTGGTTGTCGGAGCAGCGCTCGAAGAACTGGACCAAACACGTGGATAGTCCATACTCAAGATGTCTACGCGTTGCCGTTCGACTTCAAAGCGACAGACCGAGCTGTGTGGACCATCGAAACGCGAATTGATGGCCAAAAGGTATGGTCTCCTGTTGGATATTTTGAGCAATGAGATGCCTGACACGATTGGTCCATGGTGCAGAACTTGGATGAGATCCGAAGGAGTTTCCAGTCGCGCCATGAGCTTGCCCATACTGTTTGGAGCGTGCAGAACCGCCGAGTGAGTCGTCGATATTGTGAAGACAAGCGAACAGTCGTGACTATGCGCCAGATGATGCAGCCAATACCAGGCGTGGTCCTTCAAGTCGGCATGCAAATGACAATCTCTGCGGGGCCGTCTTCACTGCTGGGCGAGACGTCCGTAATCGCTTTGCAAGTGTCGGTGCAGGGCTTTGCGACACCAACGGCGCAGAATCTCCTATTGAGCAAGGCAACTGAATACGACTGCCGAGACACGGAGCTGTTCGCTGAAAAGCAGTGGAATGCCTCCATTTCTGACCTGCATGCTGAGATCGAGAAGTTGCTCATTTAAACTTGCTGGCATTCGCGTATGGGCGGCGGTGGTCCTAACTAAATCAATAGCAACACATTTGATCTCAAAGTCCCTTTTAAATCCACACAGCTGCTCAGAGTGCGGTATTGATCCAGCAAATGTTGAGGCTGGTTGCGGTGTTGCAGTGCCCATCACCTTGCTGACATGCACAGCCGGCAGGATTGTGCTGCATGCGGTGCGTCAAGCATAATCTGCGCAGTAAGCGTCACTGCTGATGTCGCATAAGCATCGTGGAAAAATCCAGCGCCATCATCATTGATCGTTCGGGATCGTTCATTCCACCATTCGCTGCGCAGGCGGGAGACAATGAACCAGCGAGTGGAGGTTCCACGAGAATGCGATGCTGAAGATATCGGTCAAGCGGAGAGCGCGTTCCTACCGCTAGTTGTCGACACAATGGATTGGTTGCCCATATTCCTCGCAGACAAGGGCGGCAGTCTGTTTCCAGTTGTAGGCGAAAGCAATCTCGACGGCTACCTCACTGACGACGCTCTTTCACTAGAGCACTTCCCCGACAGTGTGGCCCCCAACTTGCCACACGATCTGCTGCTTGGTGACGATGAAGCATGCAGTTCCAAGTCGTCTCGATTGAGACTGAACGCAGCGACCAAGAAATCGGAGTCGATGGCAGCCGCAACTCTCCAATCTGGCTGGCCGCCCAAGCGATCAACGCCCAAGCAGCGACTCGCACTACTCCGTGAAGAGGTGGAGCGGCTGACACTGAAGTTGACAGCCTTGAAAGCGGCGGTTGGTCTGGATTTGACAGCCCCTGTTGCTCGCGTTCCAGCGACAGCTGCTGGGAGTGTGGATTCCGCTTCGGCAGACACCAATAACCTTCACTTGTGGCAGAAGCTCGCATCCCGTCAGCTCAAGCATCGCGAGAACGCCGAGAGTGAAAACAAGGCACTCCGTCAAGCCATCGCCTTTCATTTTCGCCGAGCAAAGGACCTTCGTCAGCTGTTGGTCAAGCTCACAGATGATGAGAGCAGTCGCCACATCACCCAAGCAGCGCATCCGCAGTTGACGCTGTGCTCGTGTCAGATTTCGCGCAAAGTGTTCCCAACGTGCCTAGCCGACGACGAGTCCGTGTTTGAAAGCTTGGGAGTTGGCATGGATCAGCTCTTCGTCGGGATTGGCGATGCGGTTTGGCAGGCCGAGATGAGCGAGATCACGTCGCCGGGGCGTGCATGGTCCACATCAAGAACCTCGCTGGACGCTTGGACGGTCGAGTTCCGAGACGTGAACTTGCTGCCTTTCGACTACAGACAGACGGCTCGGAGTGTCTGGCGCCTCGAGACCTGCCAAGACAGCCAATATGTGCGTCTCTGTTTCTCAGCTTCACTTATCCACCACTACAGCGCCTGACCATGTGCTACCGTGTTCACAGAGCTCGAACGAGATCAAACGGAGCTTCCAATTGTCGTATGTGCACTCGGCCGGAACGCTCAAGATCCAGCAGCGCAGACTGGTGAGAAGATATCACACCGCCGACAGCACGGTGCTCGTTATCCGGCAACTTTCTCAGCCGTTGCCCGAACTGACGGTAGACGCCACGACGCAGTTGGTCATCAAGCGTGGACCAACATCCGTGTCCAGCCCGACAACTGTGATCGAAACGCGCTTCAAATCAACAGTACGTGCGACCGCATCAGCGCAACAGGTTAGCTTTGGCATCCTACCCGAAGCCCGGCCGCAAGCTACTCGTGAAGGCGATATGTTTGCGGTGAGCTTGTGGGACGGGTGGATGTCTCGAACGCACGAATCTCTAGAGAGTCTGCTGGTCGCAGAATCAGCGAAAGGTGCAGTTGAAGCGCAGTGAGGAATATCTCGGACTTCCTTGGCGCTATCTGCTGCATGTCGAACCTCAAGTAGAAAGTGCTTTGGCGACACTCGACAACACAAGGCTGGGAGCAAGAGCCTGCACTTGTGACCGTGAACCTGTGGGTGAGTATACGTTGCTGTTGTTGGTCGTCATCGACCACAGATGAATGCGGACTCAGGGTGTGCTGCTGCGTGTTTGGAGCGTGCAGGATAGCTCGTTGTGCCGACAGCACTGCCTAAGGTGGCTCTGCTGACGCAGCCTTACCGAATCTTGTTGCTGTGCAAACGATTGTCAGAGCCTTGGTACGAGCTGCAACTCCAGCACCATGTGTAAAGTGCTGCATTGATAAGGCCGACGATGATCGAAATGAAAGTAGGTATCTCACAGTCGCTTTGTACGTCACGAGCTGCTACTGCCCATCCCATGCTTGACTCGTCCATCTGACGAGATTGCAGTGTGTCGGGAGCGATGCCGTGTGCAAACCAGTAATCATTTGTCAGGCGTCACTGCGCCTGGCGCATAGGCGGGCAAAAAATCCAGTGCGAGCCAACTCACAGTCTCTCCGGAACCGGTTCAATTCAACCTTGCCATCGCTCACGGAAGAGATAATGAGCGAGATCGCAGAGCTACAGCAAGAAGGCGATGCCAAGCGGGACTCCGAGTCAATGCATGACACGATCGAGTGGCTCCCGGGTCTGTTAATGGGCGATGAAGACAGTCTGCTGGCATTCGAAAACGGCAGCGGCCTCGACATCGAGGAGGAACCTCTCTCTGCAGATCTTTCGCTGGACAATATGCCGTCCTCGACACAGCTTGTGCACTCGACTGGAGCCGACAACACATGCAAATCGCTCTCGTCAACAGCGCAGCCAAGGTCGACCACGCGTCGACCAGCCTGGCCACCCAAGCGGTCGACACCCAAGCAGCGCCTTGACCTCCTTCGCGAACAAGTGGAGCGACTGACTCAGGAGTTGGCGAACCTAAAGGTAGCCGCTGGTTTGGACTTGACGGCACCGGTTGTTCGCGTCCCAGTAGCCGCTGCTGGCGTTGACACTCCCGCTTCGACATCCACGCCAAATCTTCGCCTATAGGAGAAGCTGGCTGCTCGGCAGCTCAACCACCGTCGCAACGTAGAGGATGAAAACAAGGCGCTCCGGCAAGCGATCGTGCTCCAGTATCGCCGGGTGAAGCACTTGCGTCAGTTGCTTGCCAAGCTTGCGCGCAGCGACAACGGTTCCCTCCCTTTCGCGTCGGTTCTTCCGCAAGCAGCGCTGTGCTCGTGCCAGGTTTCGCGTAAAGTGCTCCCGACTTGTCTGCCCGACGACGAGTCTGTGTTTGAAACCTTGGCCGTTGATATGGACGAGCTCTATGCGGACGTTAGCGACACGTTTTGGTGCACCAAGATGAACGAAATTGAGCCACAGGGACGCACAAGCAGCTCATCCCGAACCGACCCTGACACGTGGATCATCGAGTTTCGAGACGTCCACGTATTGCCGTTCGACTTCAGGGACACAGCTCGAGCTGTCTGGTGTCTCGAGACGTGTCGAGCCAGCCCGAATGTATGTTTAAATTGCTCATTATTCAGGATATTGCGATGGAAGTCCTGATCCTGTTTTCGTTGCCTTGCCTAGACCACACATGAGATCAAGCGGAGCTTCCAATTGCCCTACGAGCACTCAAGCGGGACGCTCAAGATCCAGCAGCGCAGACTGGTGAGAAGGTACCACGAAGCCGAGCGAACGGTGTTGATCATCAGGCAGCTCTCCCAGCCGATGCCCGATGTGCTGGTATACACAACGACGCAAATGGTGATCAAGAACGGACCAAAGTCTGTGTCCAGCCCGACAACTGTGATTGAGACATACCTCAAGTCGTCGGGGTATGCAAGTGCGGCAGCCCAACAGATCATTTTCGACATGTTTCCCCATTGTCAGCCAGCTCCTCGCGACGACGACCTGTTTGCAATGAACTTGTGGGATCGGTCCATCTCGCGCACGCACGACTCCATCGAGAGTCTGTTGGTCGCAGAGGCAGCGACTTTTGCCAAGACTACATAGTAAGAAACGCGCACAGCAAGCTTTACGATCAATTGCATTTTGCAAGCGAACATGGGTAGCGAGAGCGAACGATGAAGTGAACGGCATCTCTACAGACTCGTTGCTCGGCAATCGTGCCGAAAATAAGAGCACATACAACTTAACATCCTCAATCAAAAATAAACAGTGTATTCGATAGCTAGAGGCTCATTAGCTACTACTCTCCTTTTCATGGCAGCATTCATGTCTATCATTTTTGAAGTGACGTCGAGTTGAATGGTGTTCTTTCTCATTTCGAGTTTTGCGAGCGATGGACGACCTGGAAGCGCTGCTCGTGGACACTGACGCGAGCGATCTCGCATCGGCGGAGGAATGGCTCTCGGCCTTTGACGTTGGCGTAGGCGAGGCCAATGCGGCCGAGCTGTTGTCCATGACGCCGCCAAAGGACTCTGACGCACTGCTGCCCGAAACCTCGAAGCCAGCAGAGCACCACAAACGCCCCTCTCAGAGCGCCATTGTTCAAGCAACAGAGCACTCGACCGACCTACTGAGCGCGTCGACTATCCCGATACTACAAGGTTTCCCACATGGCATACAAGCCAAAGGCAGTTCATCGGTAGCTGGCAGGACAGCAAGCACTCCCGTGCCGTATCCCGCCATGACTTTCGGAGCCGCCAAGCGAACAGTGCGCACTTCGCGCAAGAAGCAGCTCGAGGACATGCGCGAGTTGGCGGCCAAGCTGACGACCGAGCTAAACGAGCTGAAGACAAGCGCTAGGATCGGCGTTTCGACTCCAATCACTCGCCTTTCAGGATCAACTGTCGTCACTACTCGATCGAATGGCGTCCAGGTCTGGAAACACTTCGCCGCGAGGCAGCGCGACCGGCGCCAATGCGCGGAGGAGGAGAACCGCTTGCTTCGAGAAGCCGTCGATGTTCACCTCCGCCGTGCGAAGCGTCTGCGACAAATGTTCAAGCGACGAGCGGCCGAGGAGGTTGGATGGAGCTGGCTGCTCAGCCTGATTCGTTCGACACTAATCCGTTCACTGATGTGCTTTTCGGACAGGAGCGTTTGGTAGTCCAGAATCTATATCGCCGACCATTTACGATCGTGCCAACGCGGCTGGAAGACGACGAGCTCATGTTTCAGCGCTTTGCCGTGGGGATGGACGAACTGTACGCAGGGGTCGATGGCACTTTTCGTCGAGCACGCATGCGCGAGATCGGTCAGCCTGGCCGAAGGTTTAGCGCGCGGGGAGCGTGCTAGATAGCTGGACAGTGGAGATTCGAGACGTGGCCGTGCTGCCGTTCGAGTTCAAGCGCACAGATCATGCCATGTGGATCTACCAGACCGGAGCTTCAATCTCTTGTGTACGTGTTGGCATGCTACGTCGAAAACGAGTTGTGATTTGACTAACGAGGCCACTGCACACGCCCAGAACTCGCACGAAGCCAAGCGCAGCTGCCAGTTTTCGATTGAACACTCGATCGGCGTCCTGACCATGCAGCAGCGCAAGCTGGTGCGCCGGTACTTTGAAGGCGACCGCACGGTGCTCGTCGTCTGCGAGACGACCGAGCCGATGCCTGGTGTTGCAGTCGACACCACCACTCTCATGATCGTCAAGTGTGGACCGCCGTCGGTAACCGGGCCGACATCGATCGTCGAGATATTCATGTGTGGATCAGGGAGTGCTGGCGCGAACGTGCAACAGCGGATTTCGCAACGCTCGTCGGCTGACGGAGACGAGTTTAGCGTATCGCTGTGGGACAGCGCCATCTCGCGCATGCACGATTCCGTCGAGAGCCTGCTCGTCGGGAGGTCAGCAGAAGAGAGACTGGGCGGATGAACAAGGTCTGAGCGGAGATCGATATGTAGTGTTGGAGTCCAAACTCGTTTGAATGGTAGTCGATCAATCGACGCTATTCAAGCGACCTCGCGGCTTGCCGTACTCGACGTTCCACGACCGGGACAACAGTCCAAGGTGCTGCACCCGCTCAACGTCGATGCGTCAGCAACCTTCAACGCCAAGGCTTCACAGTACCACCCGCGTCACTGAAAGAGCGAGCAGATCCAGTCCCCTCTTGAGAAAATCCAGCGCACAATCGGCGTTTCTGCGCCAAAATCGTCCACGTCGAAACACCAAACCCCCGCACGAAAGATCGAGCTTTACAAAATATACTCAGCATTGAATTATAAGATTGTACATCCATGAAAAATCACTAAAACCATATGAAATTGCATCGTTGTTGAGAAAATATGTTTTTGTAAAGTGTTTATAGGACCACCGTTTTGGATGTCCCACCAACAGCCCATTTCAGCTCGCGTTCGCTCGCTGTTAGCTCTCTCCATGAACGACCTGACGGCGCTGGTGGTCGACGCCGACGCGAGCGGCTTGGGCTGCACCGACGACTGGCTGCTGCCGCTGATCGCCGACGCGATCGGGTGGCTGCCGCTGCTGTCTCCACGCGACACTGATCTCGAGCTGAGCGACATCCACGACCAGAGCGACAGCAGTTGCCACCAAGATGAGACGTCGCTGACCACGCCGCTGGCTTTGCCGGCTTTGGAAGCATTAAGCAGTGCGAGCACCGAGCCTTTGGGTGTGATTACAATCGAGGATGGCCAGCACGCGTCGTCCGAGTCCGACACGGCGTCGCCTGCCGAAGAGCCGAAGGTTGCGCCAAACCGATCGGGGACGAAGCGTCCGACGCGCAAGAAACAGCTCGAGATGCTGCGGGACGAAGTGGCGCAGCTCACGGAGGAACTCGGCGCACTGAAGAAAGGGGCGGGACTGGATCTATCGACACCGGTCGCGCGGATTCCTAAAAGCGAGCTGGGAGTGCTTACCATCGCAGCCATGTCGTGCACGCACGGGATGCGGTTGTGGAAGAAGCTGGCGGCCAGGCAGCGCGACCGACGGCGGCACGCTGAGGACGAGAATCGGACGTTGAGGGAGGCGATCTCGCTCCACTCCCGTCGCGCCAAGATGCTGCGCCAGATGATGCAGAGGCGGGCGGCCAACGAGGTTAGTAGGGCCGTTTAAAACGAACCTCCTGACGAAAGCTGCTCACACTGATCTCTTTCACTGTGCTACAGCAACGTCTGATGTCGCAAGCGCTGCATCTTCGGACTCTTTCGGTGGTTCCAACGCGCCTAGCTGATGATGAGGCGGTGTTTCAGCGCCTCACTCTCGGCATGGACCAGTTCTTTGCCGGAATCGACAACACCTTCCGGCAAGCCAAAATGCATAAGATGATTCAGCCTGGACGAGACATCATCGCGAGGGGCGACGGATTGAACAAATGGGTCGTGGAGATCCGTGACGTGAACGTCCTCCCGTTCGATTTCCACCGCACGGAGCATGCCATGTGGAGGTATCAGACCGACCAGAGCATCTTTAGTGTACGTCTGCATGTTGCTTGGAGCTCTCGATATGCTTACAACCACTTGCTAACTGGCGATTCTCACTGTAGAACTCCCAAGAGAGTCGGAACAGCTTCCAATTCACGTACCAACACCCGATCGGAGCGGTGATCATGCAGCAGCGCAAGGTCGCGCGGCGGTATTGCGAAGCTAACCGCACAGTCATCATTATCCGCGAACTGACTGAGCCAACTCCTGGAGTCGCTGTGTACATCACAACGCACATGGTCATCCGAAGCGGCCCGCCATCGGTGGCCGGACCAACGTCCATCGTCGAGATGATCATGTCAGGGTCAGGCACCACTACAGCAAGGGCACAGCAACAGCTTCAGGACGAGATAAACCGCCGGAGCGACCTGAGTGATGTGATCAGCCGTGAGGACGAATTTGGCGAGTCATTATGGGACAAAGCCGTCACGCGCTTGCAAGATTCCGTCGAGAGCCTGCTGATCAAAGATGCATCGAGGGAGGCCGCTGCTCGTGGGTGATGCCACGCAATAGAGACGTTTCAAATTCAGAATCCAGATTCGTTGCTCCAGAACAGCTCGCTGTCAATGCCTCCGATCATATTTATCGACCGGATGGAGGTAGTTCTCGCTCAGAGTCTCGTGTCATACACCAGACGCCGCCTCATTCGCTGCTGGAGTGAGTGGTCGCAGACGCGATGCAAGATTTTGGAGACTTTACGCAGCGTCTAGAATACGACCTGTAAACTTGAAACCGACTCCAATCTGTCTGTTTCTTGTGTCACTAGATCACTGCAGTCCTGCTTCATGGTCAACAGTGAATGAGGTGTGCGACAGCCAATACGGGTTACATGCAACACCTCCGGTACTAGTGCTGAGTTTGCAGCTTTGACGAACATCCGTCTGCTATCGATAGTAGACACTAAGTACAGGAGGGATACTGCTTCCAGTGGCGCCGCCGGAGTGATGTTGTTATGATAGCATGCGTGCACTTGCTCTTTGATGCACTCTGCAACTTGAACCTGGCCAAAATGAGCAGTTACTGTGCTACAGCCATCAACCACAATACAGGACCTATCGGCGAGAACTGAACACCAAAAAGGAACACGGACGGCGAAGTAATCATGGGTCTCCTCGACAGCGATGCCGAAATGGACGATCTGCTCGCGCTCATTGCGGACGACAGCGCCGTCGACGAGGCCCCTGAGATGTGGCTGTTCCCGACTATCTATGACAGTCCCGGTCTGCTCGCTGGTCCACTGCTAACGGACGATGAGTGGAGCGAGACGCCGAGTCCGAATGCCTCGCGGACGACGAAGCTCGACACGGTCAATGGTGGCCAAAAAGCGATTCAGGCTATAGACGCGAAGAAAGCGAGTCGAGTGGTCTCGACCCCTGTCAAGCGCCGCACTAGGAAGCAAGAGCTCGAGGGGCTACGTCGCCAAGTCGACGGGCTGACATTGGAGCTCAACAAGATGAAGACAGAGGCGGGCATCGACCTGGCGACCCCCGTTGTGCGCGTCCCGCTGAGTGCCGTCAGTGTAACAGTGGCTGCAAGTCTCGCTCCTGGAGGTCTGAAACTCTGGCGGCGACTCGCAGAGAAGCAGCGCAGGCTCCGGCAGGGGGCTGAGAAGGACAACAAGAAGCTGCGCGAGGCAGTGACTGTCCACGCTCGTCGCGCCAAGCGGTTACGCCTGATGCTACAGAACCGAGCTCGCGACGATGTGAGTGCTGTTAAAGTCGCATGTGCTATCGAAACGATCGGTGGCTCACGTTCACTTTTGTACAGGAGCGCTTGATTTCGCCGCTGCTTCCTAAACCCTCCCTGAGCACTGTGCCTCGAGACAATGACGAGGTGTATCGCGGATTCGCTCAAGGCATGGACGCCATATATGCAGAAGTCGACAGTGTCTTCCGAAGTGTCAACATGGCTGAAGTGCCTCGCCCTGGCCATCTGAGCAGTGCGGACTGCATTGGAACTGATACTTGGCAGGTCGATATGCGCCACGCCCATATCTTCCCGTTCGAGTTCAAGCAGACTGAGCGCGTCATTTGGGCCTCCAATTGTCGCAAAGACGCACCCAGCGTACGAATCTCTGCATAATCCTTGGCGATCGCATTACCAAAGCTAATTCATGTCGTGGTTGCTTGCTGCAGCAAATGAACGAATCCAAGCTCGACTATTCGTTCGTGTATGTGCACGCTCTCCTCGGCAAATTATCGATCCGGATGCGGACACTGGCAAGGCGATACTGTGAGGCCGACCGCACAGTTCTCATCAGCCGCACACTCATCGAGACGGGCTCTTTCAGCGCCGTAGTCACCGTCACCAACAGGACGGTTATCCGCCGTGGCCCGCCTTCGATGATCAACCCAACCACAATCGTGGAAACCTATATGCAGGCAGTGGGGACGGCTGACCCGGAAGGTTGGGAGGTGATTCGGAGCCAGGCCGACCCGAAGGACGCGTTCAGCCTTTCATTGTGGGATCGCTCGGTCTGGAACACGTTCGACGCGGTGGAAGACAAGCTTGTCGAGGAGTCGATTGGAAAGCCGCATCGGTCGATGTGAACATGTGGAACGGGCTGCGTTACATGCGCATGCGTGACCCATCTCGTCGCCCAAATACTCCGTCAAGTGGATCTCGTGGTCAATATAAAGGCTCAATCATGATGAACCTGCGCCTACCACAGATGCAACGGGATCAATAAAGCTGCGCGAACTGCCATGTTGAACGTATTTGTCCGTCCACTATAGAGTGAGACACCGGTGTTCGTCCTCTTCGATCGCAACACGCCAATATCAGGAAGCGGACTATTGCTGGATAACCATCATGAGTGGATGCATGTGACAATAGCGCACCTTCCATTTCCTGGACATGGTGGAGGGTTCGCAGTCGCCGCACAACGCCCATCACAGAGCTGCTCGGCGCTTCTTTCGGCGCCAGCGATGAACAAATGATAGAATATCCAGCCACGATGCGGGTGCGCGATCCCTTGAGCTTCAACGTGGATCCGCGATGTATCCATTTCGTGCAGTGTCCACCGAGCTTGATTCTCCAGCTCGAGGTTTGTGCCTGTGCCGGATTTTCCAGTGTGAATGTGTGGCTGCTTGCATCATTTCGCTTCTACAACAGCCACAATCATCTGGGCAGAAACGAGCATATCGTCAAGCATTCATAAACATCTTGGAATTTGTATGCCGATACTTTAGTGTCGTAACAGCACAGATTCCTGATGGTCGTCCGCCTTTCCGATTCTGCACGATTTGCTGACGGCAGACACCGCTCATAACGCAGAAGCGCGGCGATGGCCAACGCCATGAGCGACCCCGCGGCCTGGGACGACGACCTGCTGCAGCTCCTGGAGGAGGTGCAGGCCACCAGCACCGAGCCCGAGGCGCTGCTACCGGTTGTGGTCTCCACTGCCAACCATTTCACGCATGATTGCGCAGCTCCGACGCTCACTGTTGCGCCGTCCCCGCCTCCAACGCGACCAGCGGACCCTTCGATCGACGCTTGCGCAAAGGAGACCGCCCACGAAGGCGTGCCAGAAGGCGACGCCTCGATGACTGATCTCGCGACAGTGAAGAGGCCGACCCCCAAACAGGAGATGGCTCGACTTCGCGACCAAGTGACGAGGCTGACGATGCAGCTCAATGCGCTCAAGCTCGCGTCAGGACTCGACCTGGACACACCCATCCTCCGCCAGACAGCGACCATCCCGATGACGCCGAGGAACGATCCAGCTACTATTGGGCTGTGGAGGAGGCTGGCTTGCAAGCAGCGCAAGCACCGCGAGCATGCCGAGAGGGATAACCGGCTGCTGCGCGAGGCGGTTGCGGTCCGCGCGCGGCGAGCAAAGCGACTGCGGCAACTGATAAAGAAGCAGACGGACGAGGAGGTTTGTACGCATAGGGTGGTCTTGGCTTGTAGCTTCGCGTGCTGAAGGCTTGTGCTATCTGCAGATGGAAGCAATTGCGCCACTCCTGGGGAACTCGGACGAGGACGCGCTCTTGAAGCTCCGCCACGACAAGGAGTTCTTCGCCGAGCTCTCGCAAGGCATGAACGAAATGTACACAGACACGGACGCCGTGCTTCAGCGCGTTGGGATGGCCGAAGTCCCTCGTCCAGGACATTTGTTCGGTCTGCGAACCGTCGACTCACACCGATGGAACGCGGACTTCCGCCACGTGCGCGTCTTCCCTTTCCATTGGGAACAGACCGATCGCGTAGTGTGGAGCGCGTGCACCGACAACGCCACCGCGAGCGTAAGTTTCTCGCAACTGCAAACAACTGTTGCTTTCATATCGGACTGAGGTTGTCGATGTGGTGTAGAACGAGCACGAAACCCGCTCCGACTTTTCGTTTGCGAACGTCCACCCGGTGTTTGGCGCCTGCTCGGTCCGCGTCCGCTCATTCATGACGAGGACTTGCGAGAAGGAGCGCTCGGTGATGCTGCAGCGCGCGGTGGTCGAGGCGGTCGGCTACTTTGTCATCCACGTATCGACGTGGATCGTCGTGAAGCAAGGTCCACAATCGACGGTCAACCCGACGTCCGTCCTTGAAGGGTACTTGACGGGCTCTGGGGTCGCAAGCCCGACGATTTCGGACATGATACCAGACAGCGGCGCGCTGATGGATATGAAAAGCGTTGACCTGTGGAACCACGGCATCTCGGCCACGCTGGACGCGATAGAAGACCGCCTCATGCAGGAAGCGTTCCAGCCTGAAGTGCAGCATCGGAGCGATTGCGTACAATAGAGAGCAGTGTTGGATTGACTCACGGATCGAAGCTGTCGGTGGTGATGTCTCTTTAGTCCCGATAGAGCCGCGGCTCAAAATGTACCACGCTGCAACTTGATTGAAAGTCCCATGCGTCCTTTCTTCATCACGCAGCGTCTGCTCTTCTTCAAGTTCAGGGGCATGGACGGTGACGCCAACGCACGCCGCATCTCTCATTAGCGCTGAGCCGTGCCGGCGGCTCGGGCAGTATTGAAACTCGCAGCTAGCGCGATGGCTGACTGCGGTCAAGGCGACGCCGCATGGGACGAGTTGCTGCTGTTGCTCGCCGAGGATGCCACGGACGCGCCGCTCGGCAGCCACTGCTCCGACTCGGATGTCCAGTCGTCGCCAGCGCGCAGACAGCACAGCAGGAGATCGATTTTCTCTCCATCGCGGCTAGCGAGTTGGTGGAACGAAACAGCAGATGAATGCTCGCACGACGACACCACGTCCAATGATGCAACAGACACAAAGGATCCGGCGGTGATTGAAACAAAGCTGGTCGCGGTGAGAAGCAAGCGGCGGTCGCAGAAGAACATACTGGCGAGTTTGCGCGACGAAGTTGCGCGCTTGACACTGCAGCTTGTCTCGCTCAAAACTGCGGCTGGGATCGACAACAACACTCCAGTCGCGCGCATTCCTTATGGATCATCCACCGTTCTTGACGGCGAGGGCTCGGCGTTGGGATCTCACTCGCTGTGGAAAGCTCTGGCTGAGCGGCAGCGACACCGTCGCCTGCATTCGGAGCACGACAACCGCATGCTACGGACGGCTATCGATTTGCAGGCTCGTCGCGCCAAGCAACTGCAGCGATTGATTCGAAAGCGAGCGCTTGAAGAGGTAGGGATCACTCTATGAACGTGATACCAAGTCGCAGCTAACGAAACTGATCTCACAGGAGCGTGTGCTAGCTCTTCTGGCCCGGCCATCTGCTGTGTCGAAGCGGATCTATTCTCGAGATGACGATGCCACGTTTCACGAGCTCGGACAGGGCATTGACAAAACGTACGTGGAGGTTGACGATGTGTTCCGCCGCGTCAACATGGCCGAGATCCCGCGTCCTGGCCGCCGGAGCTGTGTGCGAAGCGCGGGCACGAGAGAGTGGATTATCGAGATCCGAGACGTGTGCGTCCTTCCGTTCGACTTCAGACAGACAGACCGAGTCATGTGGCGCTTCAACAGCATGTTCGCGGACGGCACGGCGAGTAGCAGTACTTCTGACTGTGTCGATCGTTGGTGGTTGTCCTAATGTTGAAGTGTTGGTATTGCTTAGAGTGCCCACGAAGCCAAGACCGCTGAGTCATTCATTGCGACCCATTCTGTTGCCGGCAATGTCCAAGTCAGAATGCGTACGCTCCATCGCCGGTTCTGCGAGGAAGACCGCACAGTGTACATCAGCCGTGGCGTCATCGAGTCCGTTCCTACCACCGTCGTACAGCAAACAACTCGAACTGTCATCAAGCAAGGGCCGCCATCGTTCTCTGGCCCCAGTTCCATCGTTGAAACCTACTTGATCGGGTTTGGAACGGCAACGACTGAGGTATGGGATTCGGTAAAGCGGGATCTCGACCAGCACATCGCCTTGTGGGAGCTGGCCATGTCGAAAACGCAAGGCATAATCGAGGACCGCCTCGTTGCCGAATCCATCCGAGATGTCGATCGCCCTCAAGCGCAGACGCCATGAACTTTGCCACGTCATTATGACCTTTTGGAGTTCTCAACCTATTTTTCCCTTTTGTCACAATTGTTCCGACTTTGATTTTCGCCAATCGTCTTGCGCCAACGCAATTTGAGAGTGTCAAGATCACATGGGTACACTTTCGGCATGCCAACGAACTGAGGTTTGGCATTCTCAAACTCCACCTCTACTAGCAACCGAGCCGCCAACACCTTGAAACTATGGGCAACGTACTCACCCAGTATGTACAAGGCGCGCTGGACGCGATGGCCAACTACTGGAAGAAGCCGAGCCGGATTCTGCTGCTCGGACTCGACGGCGCCGGCAAGACGACGCTGCTGTACAAGCTCAAGCTCGGCGAGACCATCACAACGATCCCGACTATCGGCTTCAACGTAGAAACGTTCAGCTACAAGAACATCGAGTTCACGGCCTGGGACATTGGCGGACAGAGCAAGCTGCGGCCGCTCTGGCGCTTCTACTTCCAAGGCGCCGACGCCATCATCTACGTCGTGGATGCAGCCGACCAATCTCGACTCGACGAAGCCGCCGAAGAGCTTCACCGCGTGTTCGAAGACGACGCTCTTCGCGAGTGCAAGCTGCTCGTGTTTGCCAACAAGCAAGACCACCCCAGCTGCGCGTCGGTGCACCAGCTCCGCGATCGGCTGCGTCTGGAGCTCGTGACGAAGAATGCCTCGAAGATCGTCCCGACAGTGGCGGTGACAGGTGAAGGAGTGTATGAAGGCTTGGAGTGGCTGAGCAAAGCAGTCATGCAACAGTAGATGCCTGCACGATCTCTCGCTGTAATACATATCACATCCTGTATAGTGTACGATGCGATGGACGTCATATGTGCATACTTCTTCAAAACTCGGCACCGCTTCGTGACGCTGTGACTCGAATGCGCGGGCAAGACGACCCTGCTGCACCACCTCGACGAGGTCAGTGCGGGACGCATGCGGCGAGCACTCTCGTTCCCCAACTGCCATGATACCAGTGCTGTCGCCTTCATTGTGGACGAGGCTGATCTGACGAGAATCGACGAAGCGGTCGAGGAATTACACTGGGTATTCGGCGCTGCGGTTCATGTCGGTATATTACGTATCATACATCGTCCCTGAGAGCCTTGTCGTGAGGGAGAGTGTTCACTTGTGCGTCAACGTCTTGAGCTCCGTTAGAAGCAGCTTCTCCAACATATGATGCATAACCACAACCGTGCGATGGTAACAGCCGATCAACAGGTTGCCAAGAGAGCCGACCGCCACGTCGTCAAGTGAAAAGCTGGCATTCGTGACGGGACTGACCCGCATGAGCGTCTGCGTGACGCACATGGATGGACTCGGGTTGGTCAGCAACGAGCGGAGGATGTTCCATCCGCGCTCGTGCAGATGCATGTTGACTGCTCCCTCCATCTCCACCATCGAGCTCCACACTGTCACGATTCGATCGTCTTCCTCGTAGCGCCGACAAGTCATCCACACGGTCACAAGCGTCTCGGCTTGTGAAAGGTGAACAGTGTCGGAAACTTTGATCGTGACCACATCATCTGTGGCTTCGTACACCTATTGCGCACACGAGAGTTTACAACACGGGTGATGAGCCGATACTGCACCAAGTTCGCAAACACAAAACAAGGCAGCAGCAGCAATACCTGGTAGAAGCCTGGATGGTACTCTGAGTCTTCTCTCGAGAGAAATCGCCAGATGGCTTCGTCGACCGCACGGATGCTGAACGGGAACACCTTGCACTCGGCATTTTCAAGGTAGATGGCCTCCGTCCCGATACCCCCAATCGCACCACGCGAGTTCATCGTATGCGGCACAGCCGTCTGCGCCATGTCACCGTCGAACGACGTCAGTCCGCTCGCTCGATAGATCCGATCCGTCTCCATGTACTGCGCCGACAAGTGAGCTCGCAGCGAGTCGAAAATGGCCGCCTCGCTGGGAAACAGCCCTCGCGACAATAGTCGCTCTGATCGTCCAAGCCTTGCGATCACGCGCCTCGGCTGCACGAACCAGTATCGAATGAGTGCCACCATTCAAAGCAACACTGTCCTCATATCAACATACCTTGCCGGAGCTCCCAAACTCGATCTCCAGCTTCTTGAGGACACGAAGCTGCTGCTCGGCGAGCGCACGGAGCCTCACGTTCTCAAACTTGGACTTGCGCAGCTCCTCCTTGTGGTGGCCAGCGATGCGCTCCCACAGCGCGCTCCTCGAGAGCGTCCCCTTCGCCTTGTCGGTCAATTCGACGGCGTTCTCATCGATCTCTTCGTGGATTTCTTTCATCGGCGCTCGGTTCGATCGCGATCCGTGCGCCAGCAATCGCGGCATCGGCACCACATTGAACACGATGGCCTTCTCGCGCGCTTCGTCCGAGGCCGCGATCTCGCGGCGTTTGAGATGGTCGAGGTTGTTCTCGAGCTCTGCAATGCGGTCGCGAAGCTGCAGCACCTCCTCCTTCTGGCGTTTGCGACGCCGCCGCGACCGCTCCCCGGTCTTGTCCTTGGGCGACACAACGACCGCAGAACTGGAGGCAACTCCTGCTTGCGCTGGCGGCGGAGATTGCTGCACCTCCTGGCCGTAGTGGCGCACGTCCGCCGCGGTCAGTAGCGGGCTCTCCCCGGCCGCGCTCGACTGGTAGCTCTCCGCTCTCCGGCGTTTGTAGGCCACGCCGTCAACGGGAAGCACCCCGTTCTCGTCCTCCGACTCATACTCGGCCACGATCGTCTCCATGCACGCGTCGAAGGCCACGTGGTCGGGCACGAGCCACGCCGGCACCGTCGCGAACGACTGCGGCTCGCCGTCGTTCCCTCGCTCCGGCGACGAAGTTGTCGACCGCGAGTCGGCGCTCGTGCAGCCGCTGTCCTCATCCGAAAACCGCGAGAACGACGGCGACGCGAGCGTCACCGGCGCGAAATTGTCGACGAGCGGGGTGTTGGCGCCGTTCGTGGGGAAGACCAGCGACACGCCCATGCTGCTCGGGCTCGGCGGCACGAGCGAGTACGGCCGCGGGCCATCGCCGATCGAGCGGTGAGCGCGGTCGTCGCCCGCGTCGTCGCCGAGCGTCAGCAGCTGCGGGTCCGCCGTGTCCACCTCGTCCACGAACGCGAGCAGCTCGTTGTCAAGCAGGAGCTCCTCCGGATCGAACGCCGTCGCGTCGCGCAGGTCCACAACGCACATGGCCGAGGGCGGGAGGTGGAGCTGTCAAGGGATATCGAGGGGGGTGGTGAGGTGGGCGTCACCGGTACCGGGACTGCCTCAACTGGGCTGGAGGCCGCGCTTCTTTTCGGTTCCGCCTTGCTTGCTGCGCATCAAAGGCACGGAAGAGAGGGAACAGAACCAGAAGCGGTGTGTCCTGTATATAGCGACCTATTTGAATCTGTTTTTCGATTGTATGCGATCGAGTGAGTAATTCAATAGGACCGTTTGAGCTGGACACAAGTCAGAAACGCACAGTGTGCTGTTCCGGATAGACTGGCGAAAGGCGACCTGCCACATGGCTGGCAGTTGGACGCTATTGGACCGATGAATGGCTGCGTGTGTTGGCTTGATAGGGGGCCATTCGTGTCAACGCGGTGGTCCACTGCGTATTTATCGAGTAGCGATGAAGGGCACGGGCGGGTCGTCGAGCCACGACCGCGTATCTGTGAGATTTCAACGACCATGCACACTCGAGCAGCGCCGCCGAGTCGAGTTGGCGCCACACCATCGAAACAACGCAGTGTACAGTTAACTGCAGTAGCACAGCTCTGGCGCTTCGAAAGTCGAGAGTTGACTGGAACAAGAACTCGTGGCCAACGGCAGTGTTCGAGCGGTGCAAGGCGCTGAACTTCGGCCGCGTATCTGTGAGCTTTCAATGACCATGCACGGCGCTGAGTAGGTTCATGGATCTATGCCGCACCATCAAAAACAAAGTTCAGCTAGCCGCCGTCGCGTGGAGCTCCTCTCAAAAGAGCCGTGAGTTGAACGGACACGGTGTTCGCTGGCAACGGCATCACCACGTCGACTTCGGCTCCGCCTTGAGCTCGAGCCAGGTGAGCTCATGGACGAGTGAATTCCGTGATGTCATGGTCGGATCCTCCCAGCAAGCGACCCTGCTGCCGACCGACAGGTCGAGTATGCGATGGGTGTCCAGCGGCCCTTCCACTGCATAGCTGCTAGCTTACCGCCTTCAAGCGGCAAAGAAGGCGACGGGGCGTGGCGCCATCGACACGTGACCCTCATGCGGTCACTGGACGCGGCCGCGTCGGCGTCGACCCCCGGCACGAGCCGTGTAATTCGATGGAGGCATCCACGCGATGATCAGGCAGAGAGCTAGCTGTGGCGTCCTGACATCATCGCATTTTCGCGTCGGACGTCACTGGGATCCCTCCAGGTTCGCTTTCACGCGCTTGGCCATGCGACCGACCTCGAATGGCCACATCGCTAATTCACCCCTATAACTACGTTCAATATTTGAATGCATGCATGAATTTTCCATTTTCTTAATAAAACATACTATGACAAACTATAGTCATGCATGTATGATCATAAATATAGTCGGAAAAAACAGTAGGGATGCCTCGTTTGGCGCGAAAGACATGCACCACCAAACTCGCGCTGGTGATTGCTGGAAGATGCGCTCGCTCGGATCGCCGACGCTCGGCCGCCCTGGTTAAGCAACAAACGCGATGACACGGCTCAAATCGCACTGTGACATCGACCCGCTCCGCCCACCGACAGCTCGTCGGAACAAGCTGGCGCGTGACGCTCCTCGAATGATGGCTGGCCCTCTCTCGGTGCCGGAATCCCGTCGGTGCTTTCGGTCATGAGTGCCACTCAGCAGCCACCGCCAGCTTGGACCTTGCAGCTCGAACTCATTCGCACATTTGCCGTCAAGCGCACACCGCCAGCACCGCCAAGCGCGTCTCCGAGCCAGCAACCATGACCACCCAAGAGCGTCCCAAGGTCACGTGGCGCCAGACGTACCGGAACCTCAACTGGTTTATGGTCTACTACATCTCGATCGTGCATATCGGCGCCGTCATCGGCCTCACGTGTCTACCCGAAGTGAACCGCACGACGCTCGCCGTCTTGGGGGTCTGCTACGTGCTCAACGGACTGGGCATCACGGCCGGCGCGCACCGCCTGTGGGCTCACCGCAGCTACAAGGCGCACGGCATTGTGCGTTTCTTCCTCATGCTCTGCAACGCCATGGCCAACCAGGGCACCATCTTCCATTGGTCGCGGGACCACCGCGTGCACCACAAGTACTCGGACACGCCGGCCGACCCGCACGACTCGGGCCGCGGCTTCTTCTTCGCGCACATGGGCTGGCTGCTCGTCAAGAAGGACCCGCGCGTGATCGCCGCCGGTGAGAACCTCAACTACGACGACCTCTGGGCCGACTGGACCGTCGTGCTGCAGGAGAAGCTCAACCCGTGGGGCAACATGTTCATGTGCTTCGTCGCCCCCATGCTCGCGGCCATGCACTTGGGCGGCGAGCACTGGTTCAACGCGCTCTTCGTCTGCGGCTTCCTGCGCTACGTGCTCGTGCTGCACGCCACGTGGCTCGTCAACTCGGCCACGCACTTCTACGGCTCGGCTGAGTACGACGACTCGATCCACCCGCGCGACAACTGGTTCGTGTCTATCATGGCGCTCGGCGAGGGCTGGCACAACTGGCATCACAAGTTCCCGTACGACTACTCGACAGGCGAGGGCGGCGCGTTCTCGACCAAGTTCAACCCGACCAAGCTCATCATCGACATCTTCGCGTTGTTCGGCCTCGTGACGGAGCGTAAGCGCGCCACCAAGATCTGGAAGCGCATGAAGGACGCCAAGGCGCGCGGCAAGCTCGCTGACGTGACTGACCCCGAGGGCGACGACCCGCTCGCTGCCTTCGCCCAGCTCAAGTCTAAGATGCTGTAAGGCTCTCCATGAACTGAATGCTTCTTCCTGAGTGTGCTGTCGAGGTCGTCTACAGTAGTTGCATGTTGTGGTTGGCTTTTCGCAAGATGGCCACCACTTGCTGCCTTCACCCGTAGCCAGCGCGGATGTCAAGTATATTTTCTTCCCATCTCATCGTCCTTTGCAACTACAAACGTGCACTCCTGGCCGACTTCGAGCAAAAGCGTCGAACTCGAGCACAGATGGATGACAGGGTTAGTGCCCTGAAATGCATTAGCGACACGCAGCAATCATCATAAATCAATCGCCTGGTCCTGCTGTCGCTGCTGACCAGATCGATAAAGGCGCTCGAAGCAAATCGACCTGCACCGTCGAATGACACCACCGATGTCAACAGTCCTCTTCGATGTACTGATTGAAGCCTGCTACCCACTCTCGTTCGGCTTCCTCTTTTGCAAACTTGTCCAGCTCCTCGACCACTTTGCCCAGCTCCATCCGCTCCGACGGCTCGAAGGCGCACATGGCTGACACGAGGTTCCATTCCGCATCACCCAGAGCCGACGGTCTTTGGAATGGTTTCTTCCGCCGCAACCAGGCCGCTATGGCAACGTCAGGCATCACTGAACCCCAAGGAGGATCCCCCGTCACCGCTTCCACAATGCACATGGCCAGCGAGTACACATCTGCGGCGAACGACGGACCTGCTCCATCTTTCGCTACGTACTCTGGCGCTCGCCAGCGTATGGCTCCCCATTTCTCAACGTGAGGCTGTGTCCCGGCCGCCACAATGAAACTCAACCCGAAATCCGTCAGCATGGCTGTGCCGTCCTTACTCATCAATACGTTGTTTCCCTTGAGATCGCCATGAACGATGCCCTTTTGGTGAAGGTAATACAGTCCCAGCGAAACTTCGTGCAGTTTTCGCCACACGACAAACTGGTTTTCTTGGCGTTGTCGGTACAGGTAGTCTGTCAATGACCCGCCAGGTGCGAACTCGCTGACGATGAAGTAAGGCTCACGGAGGTGGTGGGCACCGAAAAAGGGAACAATGTGCCGGTGGCGCGCTTGGCTCCAGACCTTCACCTCGCGCAGGAACGTCCGCTTCTCAGCTTCCGAAGTGATCTCCACGCATTTAACGACAACGCTGAGTTTCCGCCACATCCCGTGAAAGACTTTCCCGAAGGACCCGCCCGCAAACGGCACGGCATCAAACTGCACCTCGTGTCGGGGAATGAACCAGTCTTCGACCTTAACTTCATGCTGGTTGGTGAAACTAACAATGTGGCTGATTACTTTCTGGAGCAGCATGAGCTGGTGGGTAGTGTACGATGAGGGGTTATGCCGGACTTCGTGGAAGATCAACGTTAGTGCTTCGATCTGCAATGTCGGGTCAGCGAGCTCTCCCACCACTTGATAAATTGTCCCTTCCAACCGAGTGGTCAATTTTTGCTTCAGTGAATCGACGTCAAGTCTCCACGCTTGTTCCCATGCCGGTGTGTCGTTGCCTTGAGACAAATCAAGCGCGCGATGCAGCGTAGCGACAGCGTCCGCCACCGCCTGGGCACTGATGAGCTGAAATGCGACCGCTTTGTCAGTGAATGTCTTGAGGAGTGTCAGCAGGCGATTCGTAATCGTCTTGATGGACGGTCGGCCAGTATTCGACTGCTCGGAAACTTCTCGTACCAGCGGCGCAGTAGCGGCGGCCATGAGCTCGAAATGGCGACTCAAACGCTGGAGAACGTGGTCGACCAACGGCTTGGCTTCGCGGAGTCGCTCGCATTGAATTGCCAGCCGGTCAATCAAGCTCGACATGGCACGCTCTGCACTAATATCATGGACTCCATGGTCGTTTGAGTCATCATCGCTCGTAAGACTGCTAGCTCGCCCGCGGCTTGCGATGCTCTCAGACTTTGCGAGCGACCTTGGAGAACGTCCAGGGTCTTCATGATTGGTACCCACCCACGTTCCACACTTTGCACAGAACTTGTTGTCGCCCGCCACCTCGAACGTACAGCGCGGACAATGGCGGGATGAGATTGCAGTCGTAGCGGCCTCGCGCTTGGAGAACTCCCACAGCGTGTTGATTATGTTCGTGAGCGACGGACGAATATGCCAATTGTACGCCACCATTTGCCGCACGAACCCCCACTCCTCGTCCTTGAACACCTCCGGACGCGGGTGCGGCACCCTCCAGATCAGTTTGTCCATGACGTCGTCGTCTGTATCCCCTTGAAACGGCGGTGTCCCTAAGAACGCCTCGATGATGCACATCCCGAACGAGTAAATGTCCGACTCCAAACGCGGGGTGAGCTCGGAAGGCGGCTCATCCACTTGGCCGAGACACTCTGGCGCTTTCCAGCGGATCGACTCAGTCTGGGTCTTGGCGCTCACCGAAACAGACTGTGTGCGGATGAACGCGAACTGCAAGTCGCCGATCTTCCCCCTGCTGTCCGCACCGATGAGCAGGTTGCTGCATTTCAAGTTGCCGTGCACCACCTTTTGCTCGTGAATGAAGTTCAGCCCTAATGCGGCGTCGTGGAACAAGCGCCAGAGCTTGGAGCGGCCGTGCTTCTTAAAGAAACTGGCAAAGTTGCCATTCGGGCAATGCTCGATCACGTATAGCGGCGCCGATGCCGCAGAACACGCGCCGTACAGTCGCACTACGTTCGGATGGTCGAGGTTGTTCCAGATCTCAAACGCCGCGATGACGGCCTTATCGTCTTTGGCGACCAGCGGTTTGACGACAACCGGGATGCTGTTCCACGAGCCACGGCACGTCCCTCGTCCGAGCGTCGCGCTCTTGTCGACTCGAATGTCGTTGCTCGGGAGGAACCACGACGGGGATTGCAGCGTCCGGACAGTCATCTCGCCGTCGGATGTAGTACTGGACGACCGACCCGGTGGCGTGTCCCCCCACTCTCGGCTCTGGTTCATGTTCTTGACCGCGCGCATGACGCTGAGCAGCGTATAGAGTTCGTCCACGTCCGCGTGGAAGCCGGCGATGGCTGACATGATTTTGTGGTTCCGAGCCATCAAATGCAGCATCGACCGGCCCGAGTAGTGCTTGAGCAGCTTACTGAAGCGGGTGATCGTGTCGCCATATTGGAACAGCGCGCGACTCTCACGGAGGATCTTGTCGTCCGTCACCTTGCGAAGCTCGGCGTACACGTACGCGAGCCGCAGCTGCACGCCGCGCCACGCGTGCGCGTGCATGCTGATCTGGCGGCAGCGCAGCTCGATGAGCTCGAGCGCCTTGGCGATCGTGCATCCCACGCCCGGGACGACGTACTCGGCCGCCACCACGCCCTGCATGGGGTCCATTCAGGATCCAAAAAGTGCCGAGTGCGAATCAGGTGTGTGTGTGTGCCCAAGGATTGTGAAAGGCATCAAATCACATCACACTTAAAATTCCGCTGGGGTGGAACGTTCCGCAACTTTAGCTGATGAGTTCGCAACTTTACTGACTGAAAGTGTCATCACCTTGAACTGGCTGCGCACTTTCCAAGAAAGGGCGACCGAAGCCAGGAAGCAGCGCGCCACACGGTACGGCGGCGGCGATGGACGTCGCGGCAGACGGCGACCGTGACCGCGTGGAGAGCTATCTGCAGCACTTGCCTGCGGCACCGGAGCTGCTGGATCTCGGTCCGCTCGAGATCTCGCTGTCGCTTGGCCCGCTCTCGACGCCGCTCGCACCGCAAGACAGCTCCACGTCGATCGACGAGCTGCTCGACGGCAGTGCCTGCACTAGCGCGCAGCTGGCCAGTCTGCATACTCCACTCGGCCGGGGTGACAATGCGCCGCTCTTTGAGAAACCGGTGGACCTCCTGTCGCTCGACCTAGACTTGGGCGATGACCTCGAACTTCCGCGGTCGCTGCCGGTGCAAGTGAACTCTGTTGCTGGGTCGCCAGCATCGGACGCCATGGCAGAAAGCGACACAACTGCGAGCAGCGACAGTGGCGGCAATCCCGACACTGGTCCAAAGCTGGCGCCGCGACGGCGTAGACAGAAAGAGGAGCTCGACTACCTGCGCAACAAGTCGGTCGAACTCGAAAAGGAGCTGCATCGCCTTAAGACGAACGATGATCACGATGGGTCCGGTGCTGCAGTTATCCATGGTAACGACTTCGGTGATGGGCAAGCTGCCGCACAGCAGTCGGCGGTGGAGCCCAAGAGGAAGCTGTTGTGGCGCCGGGTGGCGCGTAGCCAGTTTGAAGGTCGACGACGTGCACAGCTCGAGAACGAAAAGCTCAAGGAGATGGTGCAGGGCCAGCTCGAGATCATCAAAGGACTGGAAAAGGTTCTGCAGAAGCGGGCCGCAGTGGAGGTACTCATGCATACTTTACTCGCGACGTTTGAGCTCACTAACGAATTGGCACTACTGCAGCAAGAGACCGGACATTTGATCGAGGAGCGAAAGCGCGTCCGCATCGTCAACGAATCCGACGAAGCTGTGATTGAGCGTCTCAAGATGGACCTGGACGCGAGGTACAAGGAAACGGACGCCGTTTTTCAGCACAACCCGTACGCAGCTCGTCGAGTCGAGGGCGAGAATATCCAGGTCAAGGTGGATAGTGCGGACGGCATGTTCATGGAGTTCCTCGCCTCCAAGGTCGTGCCGTTCGATCTGTGGGAAACCAATGACGCGGTCTGGCGGTGCTTTGGGCAAAGCCACTTGAAGCTCAAGGACGGATACTTCTCGGTACCTCACCCGCTCGTATGAGATGGAGCTGTGGATCTACTCGAGAAGCGCTAACTTTGTGCGTTTGTTAGGTGTACGACCAGACGGATGACACAGTGTCAGCAAAGATGGCCATGTCGGTTCAGCACGAAAAGTTCAATGCGCTGCGAGACGCCAAGTTCGTCATACGGCGCTACGTCAAGGAGAACCAATGCGTTCTTGTGTGGGCCTGCCAGGCCATCACAGAAGGGTCGATCAGCAAAATCAAGGGCGTCCAAGTATTCGATTTGGGGTGGACTCGAATTCAACCGATTCCGACGACTTCGGACGACGAACTGTCCTCCGTTCTCATTCAATCTTGTGCGCGTGTCAAGATCAAGCTTCCCGGTTCGCTTCAAAGCACCGACGAGGACGTCATCTTCCTCACGGACCTCGTCACAAGCTCGTACTTGAAAAACCTCGTGGGCGTTCACCAATCGGTTGAAGACTTGCTCGTTGAAGAAGCCATCAAGAAAGCGGAGTAGTTTGCAAGTGCATGCTGGGTTTGCTTTTGAGAAAAGCTGAATCTAGGGGCGGTGGTGTCCACCTGGGGAAAGGTATCATGTCCCCTATGCGTGCCGGACATGATGCTGGATGAAATTTCTGTTCAAGAAGGTATAGCGCCTAAACCTGGGCTTCCTGAACTGCTTCGCCATACGAGAGTCCGGTAAACAGGAGAGTCACGGAATGAGGAATCTCGCATACGTCTCCAAATCCAGAAGCGACCACGACTTGTGCGACGGCGTGCTGCGGATCGCCTCCAAAATCTGGGGATCGTGATCAATCCAGTAGGGAATCGTCGTGCTGCTCGACTGATACTTTGCATTTTCAGAGAACTCCCATCCGTAAAGATCTTACCAACAAATTCGCAATTGAAGAGGCGACATTTTGGACATTCACCGATAATAATCCACCTTCCTCTCACACCGAGCTACCAACTCTCAATTTGGCCATATTTTCCACTAAGATGTCTTCTGCGGCTTGGTGAAAAGCGCTCATATTGCGCAGGAACGAATCGGTGACTAAATCAGCGAGGACGCCGACATTTTCAGACTTGAGAGTCGGGTCGTTGGATATCTCGGGCACCACTTGCACACAAGTCTGAACTACTGACGATACTTTGTCGGAATCGCTGTTGGCACTACCAACATCTTGGACGATCGTCCACCCGTAGTCGAGCAGCTGAACACCACCGTCGCCACAAAGTGGACCGTTTGTGTCGGTTTGGCACCCCCACACGACAACCACTCGATCCGATTCCACGAACTTCCGAGCAGTAAACTTGGCGTCCACAAACACCTCGGTGCGCATGCGACTGAACCGGATCGTCATTTTCGCCGACACGGTGTCCTCCGTCGCACTAGCCACCTGGAGGTTAGATGAAATCGCGAGAGTTAGCATGACAACGGCACGAATGGACGCAAATAATGCTCACCTTGTACACGCCATCAGTGAGCGAGATCTCGCGAGTCTTGAGGCCATTCCACATGGCGTTGCCTGCGTCGTGAAATCCGAACGGCACCACTTTTGCATCGAAGAACTCGATGAACATACCCCGTTTCGCGTCCATCTGGACACGAGCGGTCTGCAGCTCTTTCCGGTTGTCGTAGTGTCCGCTTTCTTGGAAGATCCGGTCGGTCTGGGCATATCGAGCGTCGATCCTACTCTCGAGCCGTTCGAACACCGCCAAGTCGACGTCGTTGAATGTGCATTGACGCTTCCGCAGGTTCATCCAGTGATCCGCCTGAATGATGTTGTCAGCGCACAAGTACAGCTCCCAGCAGCAAGAATCGAACCATACGCACCGAGGACGTGGAGCGCTTCCGCAGCAGTTTGTCCATCTCTTTCATGACTTTGAACTGGTGGTCCACCATGTAACGTAGCTTGAGGTTCTCGACCTGCGCTTGCTGTCGCCGCTCGAGCTGGCTTTTCGCTACCCGCAGCCACAGCACGCTTGTGTGCGCAGCTCTTGAATCGTCATTTGAGTTGTTCCGATGATGCAGCTGCGCGATCTGTAGCTGTAGCGCCTCTTCTTCGGATTGCAAACGGACCAACTCAGCCTTCTCACGCTGGCGGGTCGACTGCTTATGAGTGCTTGGAGACTTTCCGATCCTACGGGCTATCGAATACTCGGATCCCTCGCTTGAGCTCGATGCGAGTGGCACTCTGTCCACAGCTCCAAGTGCTGCACTGCCTCCTCCACAGCCGCGCTCAGCGATAGCGCAAGCCGCAGCGCTGGTCGGTAACTCGCTCTCTCGCTCGCCTTCGTCCTCTGTGTCCTGCAGCAGCGCGTCCAGCAGCGCCGACGAGTCCATGTCTTCAATTCGCTGCTGGTCAATTGCGTCTGTCCAAAACATGTCGATTGCACTTGTCGAAAACACGGGAATGATGATCACAATGATCGCGCAAACAACTCGATCAGGAATGACAGTCAATGTTGAAGTTTAAATATTTACTCTTCTAAAGCTCTCAGTGATCATTTATATCGAAACACTGTGCATGTATTTGTAAATTACTGCTAGTCAACACCACATCGACTTCTCAACCTCGTGATGAATGTCGCCGAACTGGACGCCAGCGCGCTCGCGGAATTGCTGGACGGCTGGAGCGACTCCGAGTGGCCGTCGCTGCCAGACACGCCGTCTACTACAGCCATAGACGCGGCGTGTAGTGGAGTTCGGCCTTCACTCGTGCTATACAGCGCGTTCTCCTCGCCAGCAGCTGGGGATTCGACGATCTCATTGCCAGCCGACGAGTCGCGCCCTGTTGTAGCTCCCGAGTCATGCACCGTGCTCGACCAAGACCAGAAATCGGCGCTCAGAAGCGTAAACCATCAGGACGGAGCTGCGGATGCTGTCGCGAGGCCGTCGAGGATCAATGTGACGCGTGTGAGAGAGCGCCAGGAACTCCAGGCACTCCAACTCGAGATCAACTCGCTCGAGCGGGTTCTCGAGACTTCCAAGCAGCAGCGGCTAGCAAGGGACCCCCGTGGACAGAGTTCGTCCCAGGTGGCGCCTCGGGTCGTGCCTGACCCGCATCGGGAACGCAGCAACATGAGGCATTTAGCCAACCAGGACAGGAGCACCTCAATGTGGAAGCAAGTGGCTCTAAACCAATTGCTTGCCAAGCAAAAGGCGGAGATCCGGAACGCGGCGCTGCGCGAGGTGCTACAAGAACAACTTCGGTTGTCCAAGAGCATTGAGCGGATGGTGAACAAACGTCCGAACGAAACTGTGAGGTGTTGTACTGATACGAATCGTCAGTCTGTTGATCTGTGACTGACATCGCCACCCCGTTTGTGCACTATCTTTGTGCAGATGCTCCACCGCGCGCTTGGAGGCTCAGGATTCACTGCAAGGAAACGTTTGTGTGTTGGCAAGAGCGACGATGACGTGGCCTTTCATCGTCTCTTCGAACAGATCGAGCAAGTCTTCGCACAAGTCGACTTTACGTCCCGTCCTGACAGTCGCAGCCTCTCGCGGGACCTGATTGCCGCTGTTCGGGGACAACAGCCGTTGGCTCGCTGTGTCGCGAAGCAGAGCACAAACGTGACCTATTCAGCAGTGATCCCGTTCGATATGAAAGCGGCCATCGCTACAGCGTGGCAGTTCTTGCGACACGACCAGCTCGATGTGAATGGCGGCGAATACCGCGCTGTCAAATGCACGGACTCGACGATTGCATCCAAGTCGACGGCGAGCATTTGTCCTGACCCCACTCGGGCCGATGAAACCCGCCTGCGTATACGATGCGCTATGAAGAAGATGGAGGAGCGCGACCGCATTGTTTTGGTCTGGCAGTCGTCAACGGCCGAAGACGAATCGTGTTCTAGCGACAGCGAGGGAAGAACCGAATTGGAACAGCGCGGTTGGGTGATCTTGACAAGGGCACCTGCAGGCACAAGTGAAAACTCGAGCGCGACGTTGGTCGAAATGTGTGTCCAGACTCCCGAAGTGGCCAATTCCGACTCGCCGAAAGAAGCATCTCCGCGAGTTGGCGCTGACAAAGAATGTTCGGAGAGCGGCGACGTTAGCCGACTCTCGGAGTTATTGTTCCGAGACGCCCAGACGAACGTGGGGATTTGGTATCAATATGTGGAGAACATTCTGATGGAGCAGCAACGACGGCGGCAGTAACGTAGCCATTCGACATGTACAAGCTGATTATAAACGACGACTTGGTCAAGGGGAAGTCACACCAAGTCGACGGTACAAACTAAAAGGCAGCACCTGTGTTCAATTTGCATTGATGGTTAATGGTGGCATTCAACAAGCGATTGCATTTTCGACTGCAGTAGAGTGAACACGACACCGCCATCAATTTGAAAGCATTCGCACAATGGAACGGACAAACATCGCTTTTCGTGTTGGAGCTATGAGATTGAACCTCCTTTCGCAGTGCTCACGCACCTTAGAGGCCGCCTGGCAACCAACGGTCGAGTGTGAATATGCATCGTGAACGAGCGACCCCGATGTGCCTTCGCTGGCGATTTACTTGTGACTGTGCTTCTTGTGGCTGCGGCGGTGATCCTTGCTCTTGCTCGCGTTCGTCTTCTTGGTCTGCGAAGAGCCCTGCTTCTTGTGCTGGCGCTTGTAGTAGCTCGAGTCGTCGGAGTAGTCGCTCGAGTCGTCGGAGTAGTAGTTCGAGCCATAGTAGTAATAGTCGTAGTAGTCCCATTCCGCGACGCAGCCCCACACGTACTCGTAGTTGTCGTAGTCGTAGTTGACATGCGCGCACACCGAGTAGTCGGGACACACGCCGTCGTAGACGTCGGCGACGCAGACGTTGCTTCCCGAGGGGACACAGCCGTTGGCGGACCAGCCGACCACGCCGATCTCGTCGTAGCCTTCGTCGCACGGAGCCTGGTACGAGGCGCAGTCCGAGTCGTCGTAGTCGTAGTAGTAGTTGTCGACACAGCCCCACACCGACGGGTTCCAGCTCGCGTCCCATTGCACAGGGGAGCAGCTCGAACCGCTCGGACATTTGCCATCCGAGTTGTCGGCCACGCACATGTCATCTTCGCTGTCGATGCAGCCCGAGTACTCCCAGCCGACGACTGAGACGGGAACGCACTTGTCGCCATCTTCCGTCAGATCCATGGCGTAGCAACCGTACACCGGGTCGCCGTACTGGTCGTACGTCACAAAGCCACAGGCAGAACCCTCCGGACACGAGCCCCAGTAGTACGACGCCACGCAAATGTCGTAATCGTTGTTCGGGTCGTCGTACACGCAGCCAGGCTCCTTCCAGCCCACGACGCTCACGGAGATCTCGCCGTTGCCGCAAGTGGCCTCGTTGTCATCGCAGCCGTACCACTTAGACGGCTTGCACCCGTACACCGGGTTGCCGTACTGGTCATACGAGAGCCACACGCACTCGGCGCCGTCCGGGCACGCGCCGTCCGAGTAGGTCGCCACGCACATCTGCACGTCCTTGTCGATGCAACCCGGGTCGGTCCATCCCACGACGCTCACGGACTGGCCGCCGTTCGTGCACGAGTAGCTCGACGAGTCCCACGAGGACGCCGACTTGGCGTGGTGTCCGCGCATGCTGGCGGCGGAGACCGCGCCGACGAATGTGATTGCGACGATTGCGAGTCGCTGCGCGTCGAGCATGGTGGTCGAGCGGCTTGGAGGTGTGGTTGGTGCGGAAGTCGGCAAGTTGACGAATGATCGGTCGCCATCGGCGGAAAAGAGCAACTCTGCTGTGACCCTGGTGATAGCAATAGATGGGAGATGAAAGGAGGTGAAAACTGAGCAGTTGACCCTAGATTTTGAAATCTACGGTAGCCGAATAACTCAGACGGATTGTTTTGGTGTTTGTATGCCAGCGTCGTGGTGGAGTGGGTTCTGAGTTCCTTCACCGAGGCCCGGGTGACTATCATGAACACAGTGGATTGTGAAATTGAGGTGAAGGCTTTGAAGCGTGCGGAGGTAACGCTGGGTGGTCGCTGTTGCATGATATGCACCCACTGTTAGAGGATCCGTCGCCCAACAATGGCGTATCCATCCGCCTACAGTACCGTCGACGACATGTGAGCCGTTGCCAGTGTGACATGCGTGTATGTGTGTTTCGCTTCCTGTCCATGTTTGAGGTTTCCATGCTCGACGCGCAGGTGCATTGTCAATCTGTGTTGAAGTGGTTCAACATGATCGACTGGAGAAACAGTGATTCTTTTGCAGAGGCTCCCTTCATAGAATTAGCAATATATCTGATAAAGTTGCCATGACGTAATATGGGTTGTATTCAGCGAATTAATCGACAAATTAGGGGTGCTTTTATCGCTATTTGTCAAGGAATACTCGCAGGAAATGGCCAACACAAGGCGTCAATTTCACTCAAATTTAGATCGTGCCCAGAACCAAGATACGGGCGACTGCCGCCCCCGACTTGCTACCCCCGCAAATGGAAAATGAATCACTTGGGATTTGTAAGAATAGAAAAAATACAGGGTATACTCTTTTAATTACGAATGTATAGTCTCGTGCTGTAGTCTGTTAGTGTAAAAAACTAACTGAGAGTCTATTTTCAGAGCTAAATACTGTATAATCGCAGTCAATAGTAAACGCGGTCATTAGCTTTGTGACAGAGCTATGACTGCCGCCCGCGAATGATTGTGTACAAATTTGTGTTGACTGCCGCCCCCGACGTGCAAGCCCAACTACAGTTTCATGACAAAACGGCGACGAACCGACTCGCCGGTCAACTTCGCGGTATGACCATGATGGACGAGCTGGCGGCGCTCCTGGCTTCGGACGGCTCGGAGGATGCCGCGAAGGAGGCGTGGCTGCTGCCGCTCGATGTCGATAACGCCGGTCTGCTGGCTGGTCCGGCCTTAGGTGCCGCTGACTGGAGCAGCAGCGACAACCCATGGTCATCCACTCCGCCTCCTCGTCTGGAGCCAGTATCATCAGTCGAGGCCTCTCCTACAGAGCTGAAGAAGACCGATACTCGTAGCAGGTCGGCTGTCTCGTCCCGGCCGGTTGACGGGCTGCAGCTCGTCGCAATTGGCGCCAAAAGGCGGACACGCAAGCAAGAGCTCGCCGGTCTGCGCGATCAAGTGGCCAAGCTGACAACGGAGCTCCACGCGCTCAAGCTCGCGGCCGGGATCGATCTGGATACGCCCGTCGCGCGAGCGCCTCAACGTTTGGTGGCAGTTCCAACGAGTATATCTTGCAGCTCGAGCCTATGGCGTAGGCTGGCGGAGCGGCAGCGCAGGCTGCGGTTGTGTTCGGAGAATGACAACAAGATCCTCCGCGCTGCCGTCGATAATCACACACGTCGTACCAAGCGATTGTGCCGATCACTACGAAAACACGTGGACGATGATGTACGTTGACTGTACTCGGTTCATCTTTTCTCTCCATCGCGAATGGCGATTTGTTGTAACTGGTTTATGGATACAGGAGCGCGCAATAGCCTCACTGCTCAAGGCTCCAGGATCTGGAGCTTCACACGTGGCTGCGATTGGCGACGACGTCTACCGCGAGTTCGCTCAAGGAATGGATGCTATGTACGCTGGCATTGACGCTGTTTTCCAGAAGGTCGGGGTGTCCGACGTGCCGCGACCTGGACGTTTGAACAGCTCGCGACGAATTAGTGCACGCGAGTGGACCGTCGAGATCCGCGACGTCCGCGTGCTGCCCTTCGACTTTAAACAGACGGAGCGGGTGATGTGGAGTATCAACACTTGCAAGAGTACCGACACGGTGCGTACCTTTGAGCGATTTCCACAATCCGATTCGGCACTAATGGTGACGTTATCAGGATGTGAACCAAGCGAGGATCGACCACTCCTTTGTTTACACCCACCCCGAACTTGGAGGGCTCGCGATGCGAATGCGGACTCTGGTCAGACGCTACTGCGAGCAAGATCGGACCGTGCTGATCAGTCGGGCGATGATTCACTCCATCTACGACACGGAAGTGCAGCTGACAACGCAAACAATCATCAAGCGCGGCTCGCGGTCGGTTCTCGGGTCGACCTCGGTCGTGGAGACGTACCTTGTGGGGTCAGGAATGGCCAATGCGGTTGCTTGGGATATGGTGGGGAACAAACTGGACCAGAGCGACGTATGCAGCATGTCGCTGTGGGATCGGGCAATGTCCAAGACCCAGGAAATCATCGAAGACCGATTGATCGGAGAATCCACTCAACGGTCTTCGGCGATAGAGATCGGAGCAGCCTAGTGTTCGCTGAGACGGCAGCGGGAGAGGTTTTGTCCGTATTCCCGGACGAAATTTCCGCCGTTTGGTGTTCGCCTGTGGATAAAATTCACCGCCGTTGCCAGTTTTGGGTTACACAAACATTCCTGTCGATGTGTCCATTAGGCATCCTGACGTTCGCTGCGAGCTTTTGATTGTCGGTCCAGAAAGCAACTCAGTACCGCCATGTTGCGTGTGTGTGCAACAGGCTACTGACCATGTGACTGCACACGTTCTCTCAACCGCGAATTGTAAATCGTCGTACGGCAGAGCATTCGTCTTCGCTCGATGAACTGTATGTCTGTGCCGTGGAAGCAATCCAAAACGGCTGCTTGATCAGATACAAGCAGCGGCTGTAAGTGTACCTAGCTGCAGCAGCTCCGCTGTATCCATTGGATTAGAATTGTCCACCTTGCATCCATGCACAGCGGTGGCTGGTTGTTTTGAGGCCGCCGTTTGACTCTCGGCGTGTTGGACTCTTGGCGTCACTTCGTCCGAGTGGAAATATCCAAGTACCAGGGCAAAGACGCGTATGTTGCACGCCCTAGCGCATTGAGGTGGCTGCGGATGATTGGGTGATAACGAAGTCATCACAGCGCCAGCACTATGCATCGCCAGGCGCACCTCTGTTCATTCGGATCCTGACGATGCGCGAATGCAAATCCAGCAACGTCCACATGGCCCCCGAAGTGCAGAAGCGAAGCCACCTGAACCCGATGGCTTAGCTCGCGATCCACATTTCGCTAATGTGGATGGCGAGTCCGACGCTGGCGGACAGTACAGCAAACAGGTTTACCCTTAGTGGCGTGGTACCACCGCCACGAGCTTCAATTTCATGATGGGTAAACAAACATTCTGCAAAACCGATCGAACAGCATTTCGTCTGCTTACGCCGCAACTGCAATCTCCTCTATCAGACGCAACTGCTATATATCAAAACCTACTGATCTGCCTATCTGAACCACGTAATAGGCTTCAACTGGACAAGAGCATAAAGTTGACGCGGCAGGTATCCATCATTCGTAGCGAAATTCAACTTAGCATTACGAACCGGAGACATGCACGAGCTCCAGCCGCAATCAACACAGTGGGTAAGCAGCGTAGCCGTGTTTGAATGAAGGGCGGACCAAGAGGGACATGCGTCGCAAGCGTGCGACTTGCAGCTACGTACGTTGGGGGTGCGCTGAACTCACGTCGGCTGTTGGTCGTCGGTCGAACGCAGAGAAGGTTGAGGGGCGGCGACAGACCCATTACCAGTGATGGATAGAGAATCGAAGGTAGATATTTGGGCTCGGCACGCGGAACAGCGGCAAGGGAAGGCGGCATTCCGCTTCCTTCCACGTAGAGCTGACGCCGATAGATACTTACCTGTTTACTCGTGACTCGAGTTGCATCTCGAGACAACCAAGAACATCCGTCACAGATCCGAATTGAGAATGCAGACGCCTCGTGACGACCCCGAGAAGGACCAGTCGCTCGAGGAGGCCATTGCAGGCCTCGACGCGACCGCGACTATGCAGGGTGACTCGCTGGAGCCAGCTGGTATGGACGTCGACCCGGACCCGGAAGCGATCGATGCAGTGATGCAGATGCTCGTGGAGAGCGGGTGGATGTTCGAGAGCGAGACCGCAGATGCTCAGCCCGTCACCGACGCGTTCACTGTGGCCCCAGTGCAGCCGAGGACCGAAGTGGCACATTCGGAACGGCCTCGCCCCGCGTCGACTGGTTCGATCCAGCAGTCGTCCGGCTCGGCGCTGCAAGTCGCTCCAAGGGTGCGACCTTCATTCATGGACGACATTGAGCTGCTGCTCAACCCGCGGGTCGGTCGTGGCAGACAACGTGAGCAGCTCATCCACCTGCGAACTGTTGTGCAGAAGCTCGAGAACGAGCTGCATCGGCTTCAGCAGACAGCGTTGATCCGTTCGAGTGTTAGCTGCGACGCCGCGAGCTCAGTCGGCATCGACCTCCACTCGGAGGTGGGCAGTGCGTCCGTGTGGCGTCAGGTGGCCGAGCGGCAATACGAAGAGCGAAGACGAGTCGAGCAGGAGAACACGCGGCTGCGCGCTAGTCTGCAGACGCAGATCGAGGTCGCGCGCCGGCTGGAGAAGCTGCTCAAGAGGCACCCGCCCCAAGACATGCCGTGAAATGTGTGTGTATGTGTGACTCGTGCCAAGCACGGGCAAACATTGGTCGGTGGATATTCAGCATTCAATTGGGAAACTAGGTAACAGTGAATTGCAAATCAGGAGCAAACTCGTCCTGCCATGATTCGACTTACCCACGCGGCTTGCAGTCTCGGTGCGCATGTCAGTGATTATCACAACTATGCTGCCAATCCATGGAATCATCACCGACTAGTAAATGTGCGGCAGCTCCTCCTCCTTCAGCACCAGGATATTCTACAGACGATGCGTGTGCGAACAGCATAGGCCTCGATCGAGTATTCATGCGCGGCTCAGCTCATTGCATTGCGCCGACGTCATCCCCGCAGGGTTGCCAGATATCCAGCCGGTGTCAACTCGGAGTGCCGCTGTGCACTGACGCGATTACGGCATGCTGCACTGATACGCGCCGTCGCAAGGCGATGAGCCGATGCACTGTTGTCTGGGGAGGGAGAGGAGGAGGAGAAGGCGGCGCTGTGTCATTGTCAAATCGACTAAAGCACTCGGCTTGCACATGAACAACGGATTGCCATAGATGCACCGTCAGATTGGATTTTTTCGGATTTTCGTTGTGCTTTCGTCGGTCTCAACGCGGGTAATCACACCAAATAGCCAATCACGCTCGAGAGTTTATATTCATGTGACATGAGTCACCGCGTAATCAGCAGTTGAGCCCAATCAAATTCGGGATGCGCGCGTCACACATCCGACAGCTGCAACTCGGACAGGCACGCCGCTGTATTGCCGAGCGGTAGGCGACTGAGGACGCAGACGCGCCGCCGACAGCTGCGTGCGCGCCAAAAGAACGAATGGGATGGTCCCTGCCCGCCACCCCCTGTCTCCTCTCATTCTCCCGCATGCTTCATTTGCAGCTTTGCGAGCTTCAGCGAACCTGCTTGAGCCATGACGATGTCCAGTGTGAGCGTCTCTGAGGAGCTCGACGCGTTCGAGGCCGCGCTTGAGTTTATTGAGCAATACCAACTTTCGGACGATGAAGGAGACGCTTTCGATTCCGCTGCCCCGGCCTCGCTGAGCAGCCATCGCCCGTCGATCAATCTGACATCGCACTTCCACCGTTCGCATTCGCTCGAGCTACCCGACCAAGCTGGACCCGCGGGAGCTAGAGACGACGACATCTTTTCTGGCGACCTGAGTGATGTCCTGCTGGACCCAATCCAAGTCAACGTCAAAGACGAAGGCGGACTGATGGATCTAAACACTTTGGTTGAAGGTGGAGAGCTCGAGCTCAACCAAATCAGCCCTTTCAACTCGCCGCGTTCAACTGGCGGTGCACGCAACTCCTTCCGAGCGAGACGAAAGTCCCGTCCAGTTTCGCGTCGTCAGGAGCTGTTCGATCTGCGAAAGACTGTCAAGGATCTGTCTGAGCAGCTGGAGTCAATGCGAGCGACGTCATCGCCAGCGTCGTCACCGGTATCGTCTCCGTCTTCGGGGTCTCCAATGAGCGAGGAAGCGCGATACGTTTCCTCGTTGCTGTCCCAGCCTGAGTCGATTTGGGAAAACCTCGCTGCGCGTCAACTTGCGGCGCGCAAGGACGCAGAAGAAGAGAACGAGATGCTGAAGGCGGCGGTCGATCAGCAATCTCGACACGCACGAAACCTGAAGCGGAGGATCAAGCGCCAAGCCTCAAGCGGGGTACGTCCGAACCGATATACAGTCATCTGGAGATTTAATCGCGCTAATCTGACGTGTTTTGGGGTTGACAACAGGAGGTGGGCAAGCTGCTGGATGTCAAACGATTCAAGTCGCTGGCACCGAGCGAGCTGGAGGACATCTTTGCAGAGCTGGAGCGCGACATGGACGAGCTCTACGTCAGCGTCGACGAAAAGTTCGTCGCTGCTGAGATGGACGCTTTGCCATGTCCCGGTCGCAAGCGCCAAGTCAAGCGCAGTACTGTCAGCGGCGTGTTCATCGAGCTGATGGACTGCAACCCAGTTCCATTCAAGCTACGCGCGGCGGAAAAGGCTGTCTGGACATCGCTCGGCGAGCGTGGACTTCGCTATCGGCACGAGTTCGCTCTCGACTTCAAGGTATGTCAGCATATTTCGACAGGAGGCGCTCATTCAGATCATGCTGACAATTCTTGCTGCCAGACGATGAATGTGAAGGAAAACACCATCATGGCCAGCTACGACTTCATCGTCACTGGCGTCGCTGTGAAATGTGCCGTCCGATGCCACCGCGTGGCTCGAAAGTACACGGAGCAAGAGCGCACGGTGGTCGTATGCCAAACTGTCACTGAACCGAACCTGCTGGACGCGCCGGGAACACTCGGCATCAAGTTCTTGGAGACAACGCTACTGGTTGTCAAGCCCAGTGAACCGACCGAGTCTGGGACGGCGGGCACGTCGCTTGTCCAGAGCTACGTCCGAGTGACGAGACTAGATTCCGGTCGCGAGCCTGCCAAGCGATTTCGGAGTGACGCGTACATTGACATTGCCGTCACCGGGTGGAACCAGTCCAAGAACCGTGACAATCAGCTCATCGAGAACCTGCTCATGGAGGACCTTGTCGACAAGGATGACCCGATGAGCTAGACGGTGGTGACTAGGTGCAATGAGCCGTTGTTGGTATGCGTGTCGGTATCCGGACAATTCAAAAGCTGTGTTGAAGCTCGTCTCATTGGCTGTCGTCAGCACCCGACAATGGTGGCGAGTCACTCGGCTCTCTAGGCATCGAGTCGTTTACACACCCGTATCAGGAGCTCGAATGCAATTTCAACCCGTTAGTGATCCGAAAACCAGGCAAAACAACACCGTTGATAGTAGAGCGATCCTGCAATTGTTCCACCAGTGGGTGCAAACCATGTATATCATGCACGGAGCGCCACCCAACGGAGCAAATCCAGTGGATTCTACTCACCACAAGCAGTCGAGATGGATTCCACGACACTTTCGCTGTAAATTATATCAGAACCCACGAGCGTCATGCTCCTCGAACGTATAGTGGAGATTATAGACTTCCTGCTCACCATCGTCCTTTACCTTTACGAAAGGCCCGCGATGGCTTGCATTTTCCGCCGATGGCGACCGATCATTCGTCAACTTGCCGACTTCCGCACCAACCACACCTCCAAGCCGCTCGACCACCATGCTCGACGCGCAGCGACTCGCAATCGTCGCAATCACATTCGTCGGCGCGGTCTCCGCCGCCAGCATGCGCGGACACCACGCCAAGTCGGCGTCCTCGTGGGACTCGTCGAGCTACTCGTGCACGAACGGCGGCCAGTCCGTGAGCGTCGTGGGATGGACCGACCCGGGTTGCATCGACAAGGACGTGCAGATGTGCGTGGCGACCTACTCGGACGGCGCGTGCCCGGACGGCGCCGAGTGCGTGTGGCTCTCGTATGACCAGTACGGCAACCCGGTGTACGGGTGCAAGCCGTCTAAGTGGTACGGCTGCGATGACAACGAGGCCACTTGCGGCAACGGCGAGATCTCCGTGAGCGTCGTGGGCTGGAAGGAGCCTGGCTGCGTGTACGACGACCCGAACAACGATTACGACATTTGCGTGGCGTCGTACTACTGGGGCTCGTGTCCGGAGGGTTCTGCCTGTGGCTTTGTGACGTACGACCAGTACGGCGACCCGGTGTACGGTTGCTACGCCATGGATCTGACGGAAGATGGCGACAAGTGCGTTCCCGTCTCAGTCGTCGGCTGGGAGTACTCGGGCTGCATCGACAGCGAAGATGACATGTGCGTGGCCGACAACTCGGATGGCAAATGTCCGAGCGGTTCGAGCTGCTCCCCTGTGCAATGGGACGCGAGCTGGAACCCGTCGGTGTGGGGCTGTGTCGACAACTACTACTACGACTACGACGACTCGGACTGCGCCTCGTACCAGGCTCCGTGCGACGAAGGCTACGACGAGATCGGCGTGGTCGGCTGGTCCGCCAACGGCTGTGTCCCCTCGGGAAGCAACGTCTGCGTCGCCGACGTCTACGACGGCGTGTGTCCCGACTACTCGGTGTGCGCGCATGTCAACTACGACTACGACAACTACGAGTACGTGTGGGGCTGCGTCGCGGAATGGGACTACTACGACTATTACTACTATGGCTCGAACTACTACTCCGACGACTCGAGCGACTACTCCGACGACTCGAGCTACTACAAGCGCCAGCACAAGAAGCAGGGCTCTTCGCAGACCAAGAAGACGAACGCGAGCAAGAGCAAGGATCACCGCCGCAGCCACAAGAAGCACAGTCACAAGTAAATCGCCAGCGAAGGCACATCGGGGTCGCTCGTTCACGATGCATATTCACACTCGACCGTTGGTTGCCAGGCGGCCTCTAAGGTGCGTGAGCACTGCGAAAGGAGGTTCAATCTCATAGCTCCAACACGAAAAGCGATGTTTGTCCGTTCCATTGTGCGAATGCTTTCAAATTGATGTCGGTGGTGAAAAGTATGGTTCGTGATTACCACCATGCTTGCTGTCTCTGCACCAAGAAAGTTTTGCACGGATGCAGCGTGTACAATGCATCATTTGGCTACTCAGTATCTGCTCACACATGTAATGCACGTCGAAATCTCGTCACTCTCCGATACATTGCCCAGTCAGGTATGAAGCGATTGCTCGATCATGATGTTCTCGGCGGCCTCGTTCCTCGACAAGTGCGCGTGGGTCCAGAGCATCTTGGCGATATCGCTGTCAAATCCTCCGCGCCAGAACTCGGCGTTCGGACCGTCGAGAACCTTGCGCCGTAGGGTCGAGTGGGTCTTGATTCGGGTCGATGAGGAACTGCTCGAGTCAGCTGTCGGCTCAACAGGCGTCAGCACGCGCACGATGGTCTCGTAGCATTGGAGACCGACGTGGTTGCCGCCTTCAACGTCCATCGGATCGATCTGCGTTTTCATCACGATAACGGCCCGATCCTGCTCGATGTACTTGCGCGCTACCAGGCGAACCCGCAGCGCGATCTGAAAGCCCGGGTACTTGAGCTCGAGGTAAGCGCTGCTTCTGATGAGGTCATCCGTCACTTTCACAAACTGCACATATCAGCAAGCCGTTCGTCAGTTCGCATTTGTAATGAGATCCAAATGTGCAAAATCAAAGCGCACATCGCGGCGGAAGCTCGGGTTGCGCTGCATTCTGCGCTGCGTCAGTCCGAGCCAAAGCGCCTTCTCGACCACACGGAGCGGGAATGGCGCGGTTGCGTCGATGAAATTCTCCATAAAGACGTCGTCTTCGTCGCCGCAGGCCGCGTTGACACTGATCGAGCCAGCGTCTGGGGCGAGCTGATCGTTGGTCTGCGGCTTCGGCCTCGAGTCGAGAATCTGCGTGGACGCAATATAATCCTCGTCGATCGTGATCAGCAGGCGGTGGAATACCTCGTCATTGTCTGTTGGAGCGTCTTTGTCGTTTTGTTCACACCCGGCGCTCTGCATCTGCTCACACCAACAGCAATCATCAGCATGTCGTTAAGCACCAGATAGGGAAACAGGCACCGTACTGCGGCGGCGGTGCGCTTGAGCCACAGCTGCCGCAGATGCTTGGCCTTCCGGATCTGCGCACGCACGAGCGCTTTGAGCCGGTGGTTCTCCTGCTCTGAGAGCATCCGGTACTCGAACTGCCTCCCTGCCGCGCGTTCCCAAAACTTGGCGCGCGACCCGCGAGCGTTCGCGAGCTGCCGCGCACTCAATCGAAGCAGGTCGAGCTGACCTGTCAGCTCAAACTCCTCGCGCCGGAGCTCCTGCAGCTGCTCCGTCGGGCGGAGGCGCCTGCCCGTTGCTGGCGACTTGCTCGGCGACGACCCCGACGTCGCCATGCTATGCGCTTGAGATGGGGAGGGCTGATTGCTCGCCTTGTCGTCGCTGCTGCTGCTGCCTGTCGAATCGCTCTCGTCCAGCATCTCCTGCGTGACGGCTACCATCTCGGCGCAGTCCCAGTCGTCGATGAACTGAAGCGCGGCCGCGAACACGGCATCGTCGCCGTCGCCTAGAGCGAAGCTCCCCGCCATGGCAAATCGATTGTGAGATGCGCTCGATTGGTGCGCGTGACTGACGAAGTGGAGAGGACAACGCTGGATTTTGCGTGATAGAGGAGTGGGACTTGACCAACGTAATGGCTGCAAAAACATCCAGTCGTGTGACCATTGCCGTGCGACGCGAATAGATCTCGCACACCACCAACAAACACAGCAGGAATGCCATTGACTCGCTCGAGTTGTGTGTGCAGTAATGACTAGGTCTACATCGTCAGGCGCTGTCCATGAGGAACTCTTCGAGCAGTTCGCCTCGAGACGCCAACGCCATGGACCACATGCGCTTTGCCCGAAGGTCGTCGCCTCCCTGGTGCCAATAGGACGCGTACGGGCCGTCGGCGATCTCGCGGCGCAGCGAAGCCCGCACCTCAACGCGCGTCACACTGTCTCCGATCGGCGTGAGGATGCGAACGCTCGTCTCAAAGTACGTCACGCCGAACGGCAAGCCTTTCTCAAGTCCTCGCGGCTCGATCCTGGTCACCGTCACGACCACGGCGCGCTCTTGCTCCTTGTATTTGCGTGCCACGCCTTGGATCCGAAGGAAGAACGAGTTCGTGGGCTGCGACACCACTTTGGACGCGCTTGTCTTGAGCACGTCGCCCACTTCGTCGACATACTGCAAGCGTTGATAGCGATCGTCAGACTTAGTTTGCACAACTAGCGGGGAACACAAGACTTACATTGCGACGAAAGCCGCTGTTGAGTCGCCGGAGGCTGCTGAACGAGCGCCAGACAGCGCTCTGCACCTGCCTCAGCGGGAACGGGACGACGCTTGCTTGGCGGTGCTCGAGAAACGGGAAGTGCTCGAACGCACCGCGCGTTAGATGAACGCTCGTGTCGCCTTGTCCTGGTGCAGTCGCTTGTGCAGCTGACGCCCCAACCGCGTCCAGATGAGTGTACGTCTCGTCGACATCATCGAGCAGGCGAGCGAACACCGTCGCATTGTCTGAGGGAATGGCTTCAGCAAGCGCCGACTGCTGCTGAATCAGCTGAACCTCGTCCTGGTAATCATACGCAAGTACGCAATATCCTTTAGCCACACGATCAACCACTCGGGCAATCCAGATTCGATTTCGTACCGCTGTAGTCAGCCGTCGGTTCCATGCCTGCTGCATGTGACGCGCCTGCCGCATTTGCGTATGCAGTATCACCTTAAGCCGGTGGTTCTCTTGCTCGGACCGGCGGCGGTGCTGGAACTGACGCACGGCCGCGCGTTCCCAAAAGAGCAGCGACTGGTGTCGGCTCCTGGCTTCGGACGCCTTACTGCTCGATGCTTTGGCGACCCGGCGGCGAGTCTCAACCCGAAGCTCCCGCACCTTTGCCGCAAGCTCGTACTCCTGTTTCCTCAGCATGGCGAGCTCTTCCTTCGGTCGAACACGGGATCGACGAGTCTGTTTCGCAACTCGACTCGCAGAGTCAGCGTCCGAGCTCTCGGTGCTGACGCCGTCCTCGCCACCGTCGCTCCTGGACACGGACGCTGACAGAGGATGCGCCACATCACCCACATCCATGTCGCCTTCTTCCAGGAACGCTTGGGTCGTGCTCAGCGTGACGGAGTCGCCCGAGCGGCTTTGGCTAAGTTGATGCGCGTCGTTTTCCATGCCCAGCGTGTCGCCGAAGCTCATGTCGAGGTCGGCATCGCTCAGCAAGGAAGGCACGTCGCAGCCGAAGAAGGTGCCGCCGTCCAGCATATCCAGCGCGGCGTCCATCGCCGCGGCGTCGTCGCCATCGTCGAGCGCGAGCGGCCACGCCGCGTCCTCCGGAGTCATTGCTGTGTGCTGTGTCCGGTCTCAGTGTGACGACAGGAGATGCAGCTCGGCAATCGTATCAAAACCTGCAATACAGCATACTGTCGGAATAGAACAGTTCCGATTGGGAGTTTAGCAAAATCGGGTTGTCCATCATGGATACACAATATCCAGCTCCGCTTTCGTCAGATCGACTCGGCTGGAGCGCTTTGATCCACGAGGAACTCCTCCAGCAGTTCGTTGCGTCCGGCGATTGCTTGCGTCCACATCCTCTTGGCGCCTTGGTCGCCGCCGCCGTTCCGCCAGTGCGCCGCGAACGGTCCGTCGTGGATTTCCCTCGTCATGGCCGCGCGCAGCTCCATCGAAGTGGATGTGCCATCGAGTTCGCCGTTCGCCTTGATGATCCGCACGTTCGTCTCCGTGTAGGTGATCCCGAGCAGCTGGCCGTTGTCAAGCGCCTTCGGCTTGATGAACGCCTTGGAGATGATGACGATCTGTGCTTGCTCGATGAACTTCCGACTCACCACTTGCGTTTGTAGGAAGAACGGCTTGGCCGTTTGCTTGACGGCGTTCGACGCGCTCGTCTGTAGCATGTCGCTCGACAAGTACGCATACTATCGAACACGGCACGGTTAGATCAGAGCACAGCTGCAGGGAAACAGTCATTGCAGCCAAATCACTCACATTCCGGTGGAAATTTGCGCTGGATTTCTTTGACCGAGTGGCCAGCGACATCCAGACGGCGCGCTGTACTGCCTTGACTGTGAATGGAACCATGATCGTCTCGGTGTGCTCAAGGAGGAAATCATGTTCGGGTTCTTGGTGGTAAATCCCGTCATCGCCGTGATGGTGCATATGTGGCGACTTCCGGTGGTATGAGTCCAATTTTGCGTACTCGTCGTCGATCTCTTGCAGGAGACACCGAAAGATCTTTGTATTGTCGGCTGGAATACGCCTCGCAAGCGGCACGTGGTCGTCAACGAGTCCGATTTCCGCCTAGTCAAGAGCAAGATTTGTCATCGGACAGGATTGTCACTCTTCCAAGCTTTGCAACATACCGCGCCGGCCAGTCGTCGACTCCATGAGAGTTGCATTTGGCGCGCTTGACGCATCTGCGCCTGGAGCAGCATCTTGAGCCGCTTGTTCTCCTCCTCGGACCGCGTTCGAGCCAGGAGCTGCCGCGCCGCCGCGCGTTCCCAAAACAGCATGGCGTTCTTGGCGGAGCTCCTGCCATCGCTGGACTTGACAACGCGACGTCGCGTCTCGAGCCTCAGCTCGCGCAGCTTGGCGGTCAGCTCGTGCTCTTGCCGTCGAAGTTTGGCCAGCTCCTCCTTCGGTCGGACGCGCTTTCGCTGGTCTGCTGGTACTACAACCAAACTTGTTGCAGCACCCGACGAGTCCGTGTCCGAGCTGCTTGTGGAGACACCCGATCCGTGCGCAGATGAAGAGTCAGAGCTCTGGCTGGACGACACCTCGACGGCCAGCGCGTCAATGTCCATATCGCATTCGTCGAGGAACGCGAGTGTCGCGTCCACTTCGGTCACTGGAGGCGCCAAATGGCCCAACTGATACCCAGCGCTGCCGAGTGCGAGATCGCTCGACAGGAACACGTCGGAGCTGCTGTGAATGTCGTCGTCGCACACCATCGTCGGCAGATTGAGGCCGAACGTGCCCCCGCCATCGTCGATGAGCTCGAGCGCGGCGTCTAGCTCGCCGGTGTCCAGCGAGAACTCGCTCATCGAGCTGGCGCGTTGGTAACTGAGCCGATCCCCAACTGACGTGGAGCTCCACTTCGTCTTTGGACGAGGGAAGAAGAGGAGAAGGCTATCGATCCCACATGGCTGTGCTTTGGTCATCAATCCCTTGTTAAAGCATCGACCTGATATGCAGCATGTAGCTATCGCTGAGACGATTCGCAGTTGCATACATATTGAGCCAAACACCTAGCCTTTTCAATTCCATATGTATTTGGATGGGTTGAACATTCCTCTTCAATGTCTAGGTCGCCAGCGACCATCGACCAGCAAATTCTCGACAGCTTGATTCAGCGCCATGATTGAGTGCCTCCATCCTTCGACAGCGAATTCTGTGTCCTTCCCGTCGCTCCAGCCCTCAGCCGGTCCCTCGATCGTGCTTTCCCGGCTTACAGCCACGTACGACTGCATCGTTGTCGTCACCAGTGGCGCAGCGACCGGGTCACCGCCTGAGCGGAGGATGCGGATCCGCGACTCGCAGTACGTGATCCCGACCGACGCGCCGGTAGCTGCCATCTTCGGCCGCACGTGGGTTCGGGATACCAGCACAACGCGGTTCGGTTCGCGGTACCGACGCGTCGCCACGCTGATGACGATGTCCAGATCAGCTTTCTCCCGTCGAACGTTCAGCCTCGAAGACGTCAACGCAGTGTCCTGGACACCCTCAGCGAACTGCATGGACCATATGAGACTTGTTAGCTATGTGTCATTGCAGTAAGGTCGACAATCGATCGGATCGGCCGTACGTTGCGGACGAAGTTTGGATACGTGCGCGGAGATTGTCCAAGGACGGCTCGCCACAGCGCCTGCTCGACTGCACAGATGCCAAACGGAAGCACACGACTCTCCAGCAGCTCGACGAAAGCCCCGCAGCGAGGCCGCTTGCCTACACCGACCGATTGCACCGTGAAGCTTGGCGGTATCGGCTGGAACGGAGCGAGAATATCGTCCACCGTCACGTAAAGCGCGTCCAATCCCGACGTCAGATCGTCAAACAAGGCTGCGTGATCTCGCATCACAAAATTCGGCGCTGACACCGAAGTTGGAAGCCCCACAGCGCGGCTGATTTTCTGCTCGTACGTCTCGCAGCACAACGTTAGCAACTGATAGTGTTACTGGAATAACTCTCAACCGGCCGAGTATTGCACAGTACACTACCTCTAGGTTCGCTCGAGCAACCACTTCCGCTTGGATTTGCTGTATCTGAGCTGACGCGTCCTGGATCATCGCTCGCAAAGAGAGGTTCACCACTCCCGCTCGCTCGCTCAGCTCTCGCTCGTGTGCAGCCGCTTGCTCCCACATCGTCGGTGGTGCTGGCACAGAGGCTTGGTTTGTAATATGTCCCCATACCAGCGGTGCGGGATTTCCAGCACCTCGGTAACAGCGCTGCAGCCTCTCCAGCTCGATGGTGAGTTTGTAAATCTGCTTGTGCAGCTCGTCGATTTCGTCCTGGGGTCGCCGCCGCCGTTGCACCACTGAGACCGTTTGCTGGATAGTATCCTGCTCGAATCGTGGTGCAACCTCCAACGCCTTGGTGGTCTCGCACTCAACGCAATTTGCGCCAGGGCCACTAGCGATGATTGCGAGGTCTTCAGGTTCGAACACGAACGGCGCAGGCGAGGGCTCAAGACCACCAGGCACAGCCGCGTTGTGCAGGTCGCTTGATGCCAGAAGATCACACCCGAGGGCTTCCCAGTGTCCCACGAGCGCCTGTATCGCATCCAGCGAGCCGTCGTCCTCGCCGTCGGCGAGCATACCGCGCGGGAACAGCAGCTGTTACTCCGCTGTCTTGTTGAGTGGATTCGAAGTGATGTGCATGCTATACGATGATACCATGCTATTTCAAAGTTCTTGTGGCGTCTGCAATGGTGGAGAACTTGTCAAATGCAGCAATATCACCAAACAAAACGTCAAGTCTTCCTGTCATGCGAGCGAATTACTAGATTTACAGCGTCAAGCCTGCGAACTGCTGGCTGGTTTTCCATTCCTCCTCGACGAGCAGCTCGGCCATAATCTGGCAGCCCATCGCGAGCGAGAGCTCGTGGAAGCCCATCACGAAGTCCGACAGCGCGCCGATCTGCAGCTCTTGGTCCTGGTCCACGATGTCGTCTTCGAGGTGCGGCACCATCCTCGCGAATGCCTGGACCGTCGTAGCAGCACCAGGAGTATCCCCCGTCGCTCCTCCAGGTGCGCTTCGTAGCATCACCCAACCGGTCTCGTGGCACTGCAGTCCGTGGAACTTGGTCCCGTTCACGTCCGACGGCTCTGACAGTTGTTTCCACACAATCACCACGCGGTCCTCTTCCTCGTACTTGCGCATCGTGTGCTTGCCGCAGAACTCGGCCTTGACATTGTCCGTGTTGATGTGTAACCCGTAGGTCCGAGCCACGAGTGTGTCTGTGACTTGCATATCCTGTAGAGAGATGGCAACATCAAGGCAGAGGGTTAGCGAATGCGTGCAAACAGTGGGGGGTCAGTATCGACAGTGCGTACCCGTCGGTAGTACGAATGGGTCTTGATGCTCTCGAAAGCCACCATTCGCCAGAACGCATTCCCGGCAGTCGTCAAGTTGAACGGCAGCGTTGTGCTCGACAGAAACTCGAACGAGACGCCCACGCCATCGCCGTCACATTCGTGATCGTTCTTGACCCGAGTGTCGTTGAACGTCGCCCCTGGCAGCGTAAACTCTGGCGTCGAGAAGATCCTGTCAACCTCCAAGTGCGCCTTGGACACGTCAACGAGCTGCTGCTCGAAGATCTCGACGTCGTTCTCAGCCGACAGCTCCCAGTGCCGTTTAACGCGCTTCGGGTTCGAGACCGACTCGATCGCCTCCTCACTTGGCCGTTTCGTCAGCAGCTTCTCGAGACTGTTGGCGAGCTTGATCTGCGCTTCCAGCATCGTTTTGAGCTTCTGGTTCTGGTGCTCCGCGCGCACGCGCTCCTTGTACTGACGCTCGGCCACGCCCATCCACAACGATGCCACAGAAGACGGTGGTTGCGTGGACTCGTCCATGTCCTTGCTGTTCGGACTGCAACTGCGATCAGAGCTCGCGGAGGTGGACGCGGGCGATGCACCGCCGCCTCCACTACAGACAGCGCTGCAGTCGTACTCGTCGTCCTCACTGGTGGTCGCACCGCTCGGAGACGACGTGGCACTCGCACCGATCCCGAGCGAGCGACCACTGCCCGTCATCCGCTTGAGCTGCCCGAGCTTGTCCTCGAGCTCGCCCACCAGCGTGCGCAGGTACTCAAGCTCGAGCTTCTGTCGCCGAACGCGCTTCTTCTTGACGCGCGGCGCCATCGCCTCCTGCGTTTCGTTGCTTACGCTCTCTCCTATCACCAGCGGTGCTGCGGCAGGCAGCGTCGAAGCCGCCGCCGCTGCATTCGCCTTGGCTGGTGCTGGAGTCAGCGCAGCCGGAGAAAGCACGGCGCTGCGCAGTTCGACGTCCGCGAAGACGTCGGTGTCGCACTCGTCAATGAAGGCGATCGCCGCCTCCAGCGACAGCTGCGGGTCGCCCACTAGCTCCATCCGGTCCTCCCAAGCCGCGCAGACGGCCAGCAAGTCCGCTTCTGACTCACGAGTCGCCAGTCGCCCGAGCTTTTCGGGCTATTCGGCACAACCAGTTCGCGGAGAATTCGGTCGGTCAAGAAACGCGGGCAGGAATGTTGGTATCAGATTTGGCTGATCGCTGCTTTTAGCCAATGGTTTGCCGAATTGACGCTATTTCAGCCAATTAGGGATGCCATTGTTTACTGCAGATCGCTCGCAATAATCTTTGCGCCATTTCACCCAATAAAAACGTCACAATAGTATATGAGAGAGTACTGAAGTATGATACGTATTCACAGTTTGTCCCTCCCTCCCTACCTTCACCGCTATGATCGTCACCTCCCGAACTTCCGTTCTTCAGCCTTGCCCGGCTGCTGCAAGCCAGTCTTCCTGAATCAGCAGGTCCTGGATGATCGGCCACAGCCGATTCAGCCGAGCGTCGGCCGAGCCGAGCACGAACTCGGTCAGCGTGCCGATGTCCATGGCCGATTCGTCCATGAATTGCGGGACTGCGCGGACGAACGCCTTGATCACAGTTGTCGAGGCGCCTTGCTTGATGACACGACTGGCGACGATCTGGAGAGTCTCGCAGAAGCGAGTGCCGCGGAATTTGGACGAGCAGTCAGTCGGAGCTGAGACCCACGAGGAGCTTGCGACGATCACTGTGCGCTCTGCTTCCGTGAACTTGCGCATAACTTGGTGCACCTCCCACTGCCCGCTGCAGTTGTCAACGCTGATGGTCATGTTTCGGACAATGAGATCTTCGCTTTTCTCTTGCCACTGGAAGCAAACATCAGTCAGCGTGCTGCCTAATTCGCTTGCAAGCCTTGCAAATAGACCTACATCCATGCGTCTGCACTCCAAGTCGAACCCTTCCAGCACCACCATGCGCCACAACGCCCGCGTCACGATGGCTACGTCGAATGGGACGATGACGTTGGCTCTGTAGCTGATCGCGACGCCGCTGTCGTCCATCACCTGCAGATTGATGTCCATAGGCACGGATGCAGTCGCCTTGGCATTCGCCATGACGCTCTCCGCAGTGGCGTAGAGCACATTCAGATCCTCCAATGCGCTCTCCAGCGTATCTCTCGCGTCTGGCGATTGAGTTTTGACGCCGAGAACTGGGTTTCCTTGCTCACATGTCGACCGCGTCGACGTGTCGAGCTGTTCGGAGCACACCATCGCAATGAAGTTAGGAGACAGCCGGTCGATTCGCATTGCATACAAGCACGGTACCAGATGTAGATCATCCGTCTGCAGTAGCTTCTCCAGACCAGACGCGAGCTTGATCTGGTCGCGCAGCATCCGCTTGAGCCGCAAGTTCTCGCTCTCGACGCGGGTCCGCTCCAGCCGTTGACGGTCCGCGATGCTCTTCCACGCCATGGTCGCGTCGGGTCTATCCATTAGTGACTGGTTCTCCACGGCCGCCGAGTGTGTGGCCTGGCGCTGGGCCACCTCCGCCAGCTTCTGCTGCAGTTCCAGCGCCTTCTTCCGCAGGTACAGCAGCTCCTCGCGCTGCCTGCGCACGCGCTTCTTCTTGACTTTGCACGAGCCTCCGCCTGCCGCTTTGCCAGATTGCGCCGACATCACCACGCTGTTGGCTGTCATACCGAGGACGCCCGCGCGCCGAACAGCTTGTCGTGACCGTTGTCGGCCTGAGGACAAGTCGCTGAGTGACGGCACACCGACAGGAGCATGCACCACAACACGCCAGCGTGGTCGTGGCCGTGTGCACAATGTTTACGACAGAGTTACAGTCTATCCTCCGTTTTTCGCGTCTAATTGTATTATATAACCTTACATATATTATGCATTCAATTATACAGTATATAATAGATAGGTTCAATTAACCTGAAAATGATTTATTACTCTGCATTTATGATCGGTACCACTCTCGCGAAAAACGGAGGATACTCTGTATGAGTAATATCGAGAAAGTACTACTTTGGATGATACACATGAGTGCTATTGATTTAACCGGTGAGATACGGTACGACAAATGCAGAAGGAAACGTCTGCAATTTTGATGATGGCGCTGCTGGAAGCGGACGGCGCGACGGTGGCGGCGGCGCTAGCCTTCATCGACGAGTGCGACCGCGAGCTCGCGCGGTTTGACTCCCTTGACGGGCCCAGCGAGGGGTTTGCCGCTTCCCTCGCGCTCGGCAGTGTCGTAGAGCCCGAGATCTCTCCCTCCAAAGGTCGCTCGAGCAGTGCAGAGGCTGCTGTGCGCGCTCCAAAGCAAGCGCGGCGGAATCCGTCGCGCGAACGCCAGAAGGACGAGATCGCGCGGCTCAGAGCGGAGGTATCAGCGCTGGAGGAGCGCCTCCAGCTTCAAACCGGGAAGCGACCGAACGATATCGGCTCGCGCGGTGACCGGTGTATGCTTGCGTCGGACGGGAGCCTCGTCGTGCCCGACCGGCGCTATGTGTGGCGAGAGATCGCGAACCGCCACCGGCGACTGAGGAGAGAGGCCAGGGACGAGAACGGCCGGCTCCGATCCGTCATGACTCGCCAGCTCGAGATGATCAAGGTGCTGCGCAAGCTGCTGCTCAAGCAGACACAAATGGATGCAAGTCTCGCTGTTCAACGCAAAAACAGCTCACTGCAGTCTTACAGGGTTCTAATCTGTGCTTTTGCGCTGTTGTTGTAGCCTTCGATTGTCTTGAAACAGCGCATCCCACACGTGATGGACGGCCGGACACCATCCGACTCGGTCGTGCACGATCTGCTGGCGACGCTGGGGTTCATCCACGCCGATATCGATCGCAGCTTCTTCCTGAGTGGACTTTCGACCCATCCGCCGCCGTTCGCGAAGACTCGCGTGCAACATATTTCTGCGACCAAGACGTTGGTTATTACCGCAGATAGCCGTTTGATCCCGTTCGAGGCAACCGGCGCTGCGACCGCGCTGTGGAAACGCGGGGACACCGAGTGCTTTGTGCACCGAGTGTACTACAAGACGGTATGGTTGTTCGTGTTGGTGGTTCTCCGCTGTGTCTGACGTGGTAAACCTTCGAGCAGAAGATGGGCAACCCCGAGGACACGTTGTTGCGCAGCTACTCGGCTGAGTATGATCACGGCGGCATTTCTTTCAAGGTCGACGGCCACCACGCAACTCGGAGATACGATAGCGAGCAGCGCATAGCGATCGTGCATTCCAGCATTGACAAGCCGATCAGGATCGGGAATGAGGATGTGTCGGGGATTGAAATCCGCGAGAAGAGCTGGACGGTGTTCTCTCGTCCCGCCCAAGAGAAGTCGGCGTCGGACCTCACGCTCATGCAAATGTGCTGGGAGACGACGGTAGATGTCGGTCAGGATGTTCCTGACCGCAATCGACACAACAAGATGCTCACAGATCTGCATTCTCGCCTGCGCAAGGAGTTTGCAACGTGCTCGCAGCAGCAAATTGAGGACTATTTATTGACACGGAACCACCCAAGCTGCACTTCGATCTAAGGAATGAATGACGAGAACGGTGCGAATTGGTTTCGGCTTGGGTAAATACTGAAAAGACGAACAGAATGATTCATACGGATGCTCTGAGTGTCTGTCGTTGCATGGCGACGGACTCGATCTCGTGCAGCATTTCGTGGAAGCTCGCTGGGTGTTCGCTGGCAAACAGGCTAGCAAGAGTGTTGACGTGGGTGTCACGGTCGGGGAGCAGTGGACTCGTCTCGATCTCCATCTCGTGGAGTATCGTGAGGTGACATAGTCCTTCTTCGACTTTCGCGATTGCTGCAAGACCCTGTTCTCTTACTGATATTCCGCCGGACAAAGCGTGGCCGTTGATCTCAACCGGCTCGAACACTCCTGCGAAGACAAAGCCTCCTTGGAAGTCATCCTGCGTTCGCCGAACCGCGGTGTTCCCACGCAGTTTGAAGTGCTGCTGACCAAGCCGATATTCCATGCAGCGGCTTCGCAGTAGCGTCCCGTTCTTCTCTGTCATTCGCTGGTGTTGCACTGCGTTATACCTTTGGCGATGCAGTTCACGAACCAATCACCCCAAATCCATACCTGCTCGAAGAATCGATCCTCCTTGAAACACGATTGACCCGTGGACTCCCAAAGCGCAGTCGCCACTTCCATGTAGCTGAACGGCATCGTATGTCTCTCGGTGAATACGACCGAGGTCTTGGTCGCCGATAGCTGCTGGACCTGCGACTTGGGCAGCACGACCGACCAGAGTTGCAGCGAGGCTAGGACCGCCAGACTGCTCTGCTCGACTTGAAGGCGAAGGCGTCCCTGCATTTTCAAGTCTTCCGGACTGTATTCGCTGCAAACCGATCGGATTGGGAAGACTGTGGCACGATTCTGCAGCCAACCATAACAAAAGTGCAGTAGATGAGCATGCGATGATGGAAACAATAGCTGTAGCTGGACGTACCACTTGATAGGGTAAGCGTCGAAGCGAGTCGAGGATACTTGCTATCGCCTTGCGCTGGTCAGCCACCAGACGCCGCAACCGAGTGTTTTCAGCGTCGGACGCTGCTCGGAGCCGCTTGTGGCGCAGGGCCATGTCCTTCCACAACGTCGCGACGGCAACGCGCTTGGTCATTGTGCGAGCGTCGCTGTCCATCCGCACCGACATTGGCGCCACTCCATCTCCTAAGCTGAGCGACTCTGTGAGCGACTTGTGCAGTGACATGGCTCGAAGCATGGCGAGCCGCGCCGTGAGCTCCGCTGCCTCCGTTTGCAACTGTCGTAACTCGTCGTTACGCCGCGCAGTTGTGCTTCTGCGTCGGTCCCTAACCGCTGACGTCTTCACTGCTGCTGGGCGAGGTCGAGGCAGAGCTGAACTTGGCGCCACGGAGGTTGGAGCAAGAAGCAAACGATCTTCTGTTGCCGAATTCAGCTCCACACTAATGCCTTTTTCCATCGAGTCGGAGTCGTCATGCCAGTCGTTCAGGAACGCGAGCGCGGCTTCGAGCGTCGCGCTGTCATCCTCCAGCAGCGCGTCCAGCGGCGTGGTCATCGTCGTCGCGGTCTTCAGTCCTGAAGGTCTCGATCGACCTGCCTCGAGGGAATCGAATGCTTGCGTCGTGAGCGGACATCAAGTCAAGGAGATTTGCATGGCGATGAGGTCATCATGGTGACGATTACGGCAACACCGCGTTGATTGGCAGACGGATTGAGAATCAATTGAGAGGTGAGACTAGATCTCTACAGCTCGCTTCCTGAGTGCGCCTGCCAACTGGTTACAATGGTGCTGCACAGACGCAAGTAGGACATGTTCAGTGCTCTCTACTGCCTGCAACAGGAGACTGGCGCTCAAGCCTGCTGCTGCAAAACGACGCCTTCAATATCGAGCAGCATGTCTCGAAAGTAGCCGGGGTGGTTGGCGGTCAGAATGTTCGCGAGGGTCTCAGCATGGCGCGATTCGTCGGCGTCAGTTGGATCGAACTCGATTTCGAACTGGTGGAGCGCCGTCAGCTGCGAAAGCGCCTTCTCGCCATCTACATCGACGATGCTCATGACGCTATGCTCTCTGATAGAGATGCCGGACACCTGCTCTCCGCTAACCTCCACCGTTCGCGAGACTCCCGCAAACACAAAGCCGTCTTGCCGGTCGTCATTCGTTCGGCGAACCGCTGTTTTCCCACGAATTTTGAAGTCCTGTTTGATCGCGTCGTTTTCAATACAGTGGCCCCGCATCAACAGGGTTCCGTCCTTCTCTGCAACTCTCTGTAGGCGAACCCACGATGCAATGTTAGCCCTTAGAGATTGAGCGCCGACACGCGTTTCTGTGCTGTACCTGCTGGTAGAACCGGTTGTGCTTGACGCAGGTTTCCCCTACAGATCTCCACAGCGCACTCGTGATATCACTGGAGTGGAACGGCATGAGCTGGCGCTCACTCGACACGATCGAAATCTTGGTTGCTGAAGCTTGGCGGATCTGCGAGCCTGGTCGGAGCACCGACCAGCCCCTCAGAGATGTCAGCGCTGACATACTGTGCCGCTCGACATCGAGCCGCAGCTGCTCAAGAATATGCGAGTCGTCCGACGGCACCGAGGAGCTGATCGCCCGGACCGACACGATGGCTGGCTGGTTATGGCGCTGGAGCACCGTTTTCCAATGACACACACAAGGAGGGTTAGTGCCGAGTCGGCAAAGCACAGTTTCGACGGGAAGGATGTGCCGTACATCGTATTGCATCTGCCGACGAATTATGCTGCGGATACTCATGACGGTTTTGCGCTGTCTGTCGACCAAGTGCCGGAGCTTTCCGTTCTCCGTCTCGGATGCCTTGCGCAGTTTCTTGTGTCGCAGCGCCATGTCCTTCCACAGTGATGCAGTGACCGCACGTTGGGAAACGACAGGAGTCTCAGGGGTCATCCACACAGATTGCACCTCCTCTGTCGACCCCGATCGGTCAGGATTTGGTGGCGAAACGCTCTGGGAGAGTGCAGTGGACTCGATGCCATTCTTCTGCAGCGTCATCGCTCTCAAGACCGCCTCGAGTTTCGTCGCCTCGGCCTGTAGCTGCTTTAGCTCGTCCTTGCGACGATCAATAGTGCTCTTGCCTCGATTCCGCGGCGGCGGAGCGGCCGCCCTCCCTGGTTGCGATTGTGACGCCTCCAGAGCCTCAACAGCGAGAATCGAGGCGATTGCAGGATCGTCGGTGGCGCTCGAAGCGTCGTTGTCGTCCGTGCTCGAGCCCGTTTCGTGTGAGGTTCCGCTGGCGTCGCCACACTCGCTGGGCCAGTCGTTCAGGTACGCGAGCACCGCGTCGAGCGCCTCGCCATCGTCCTCGAGGAGCGCGACCTGCGGCGCTTGCATTGTTGATTGTCAGTGCCTGACTGATGAAATCACGCTCTCCGAAATATCGAGAGCGAGTCGCTGATTGGCACAAATGATTGGGAACTGAACGCTCAACTGATAAATTCTCGATACAGCAATGCCACAATTCCACAGCCAACGATGGAGAACGATGGAAATGCTGGGAAAGCAATCGAACGTGTTCTGAGTCGACCAGAGCTACGAAATGCATTCCCATGTGAAGGACGCGTTGATCAACTGATCCAATTCGAGGCAATCGAGCATATATTGAGATTAGCGCGGCGATCAGGAGGCCAATGGTCGAGTCTGCCGTTGCAAGACGGTGGCTTCAATCTCGAGCAACATCTCTCGGAAGGTCTCAGGATGCCTGTTGACCAGAATATGTGCGATTTTCTTGACGTGGTGTTCTTCGTCGGGAACAGCCTCGGAGAACTGGATCTCGAACTGGTGTAGCACCGTGAGCTGAGCGAGTGGCGAGGTGCCGTCGACATGGGCGACGCTTGCGATGCCATTCGCCTTCAGTGAGATACCGGATACTGGCGTGCCATTGACTTCCAGGAGCCGCGACAGCCCTGCGAACACAAAGCCGCCTTGATGGACATCGTGAGTTGGACGCATCGCAGTATGTCCGCAAAGAGTGCAGTGCTGCTCGCCGAAGCGTTGCTCCATGCAGTGGTTTTGAATCAACATCGTCCCGTTCTTCTCAGTGACCGCCTGCGCATGAGTTAGCAAGTCAGCTCTAATGTGTCCGAGCTACGGCGAATCGTCGGCACGTTACCTGCTGGTAGAGCGTTTCACGCTTGACGCACGCTATCCTCATGAATTCCCACAACACCCTCGCGACCTCGCCGAAGTGGAACGGCATGAGGTGCCGCTCAATCAGCATAACGGTTGTCTTTGTTGCCGACACTTGGCGGATCTGCGAACTTGGCAGTAGCTCCGACCAACCTTCGAGCGCTGTCAGACTCGTCATGCTGTGTCGTTCGACTTCGAGGCGAAGATGTTCGAGAATGCGCGCATCGTCCGCGGTACTCAAAACGCCGAGTGAGGGGATCGAAGCGACCTTCTGCTGATTTTGACGCTGGAGCATCACAATACAGACACACACTCAAACAGTAAGAACGAAATGTTCGCAGAGCCAGCGTCATCACGGAGGAGACGTACGTCTTGTCGAATCTGCCGCCGGAGCATACCGCGAATACCAGCGATGGTCTTGCGCTGACCGGCGACCAGGCGACGAAGCCTGACGTTTTCCGTCTCGGACGCCTTGCGCAGGACTTTGTGGCGCTGCGCCATGTCCTTCCACAGTGTTGAGATCGCCACGCGCTGCGAGTGTCCCGGCACGTCCGGAGCCATCCACACGGACAACATCGCTTCCATCGACCCCAAGTCGTCCGGGTTTGGCGGCAAGGCGCTCTGCAAGCGAGGTTGATCGTCATGACTGCGCTTCTTCTGCGCTGCAATGGACTGCAAGATCGCCTCAAGCGCCACCGCCTCGGTTTGCAGTAGCTTCAGCTCGTCCTTGCGGCGATCGATCGTGCTCTTGCCTCGGTCCCGACGCGGCGCGGCTCTGGTCTTCGCTGGCGGCGACGACGACGACTCGGTAGCAGAAGAGTTAGCGGGGAGGTCGCTCGCGCTAGAACTGTCGTTGCCGTCCGTGCTCGAGCCCGCCTCTTGCGCGGACCCTCCAGCGCCATCGCTGCCTCCGGGCCAATCGTTCAGGAACGCGAAGGCCGCGTCGAGCGATCCGCCGTCGTCCTGCAACAGCGCGGCCAGTTGCGCCTGCATTGTCGCTCGCGCCTCTTTGACCTCAAACCCTGTTGATCCCAGAATGGCGCCGCAAGTGATGGTGCATTCGCCGTCATCATGACAATCTCAAAAGTGGCCCGTTGATTGGCAAACAAAAGTGAGAATTGTGAAAATGATCAGAAAGTGATTCTCAAAACTAATGGGTTGAATTCCTGCTGATCAATGAAGCTGGAAGTGATTTTGAAGTGATGACTTTGCCCGAGGTAAACAATCAAATGTGCACAATATGTTACAGCGGGTGCAGTGCTGTCACGAAGCAGCAGCTCGCGTCTGTCGCTGCAAGACGGCAGATTCAATCTCAACCAGCATGTGGCGGAAACTATCCGGGTGTTTAGCTGCATACATCTGCGCGATCGCGTCCACATGCGGCGCCTCGTGCGATAGCGCCGGATTGATCTCGATCTCGATCTGGTGGACCATCGTGAGCTGACACATCGCCGTTGACGACGGGCCGTCGATGCTGGCAATGTTCGCGAGGCCATGCTCGCGAATCGAGATGCCGGCGAGCGCCGTGCCGTTCAACTCCAGCAAACGCGAAACACCAGAGAACGCGAAGCCGCCTTGCTTGGCGCCAATGGTTCGGTGAACCGCGGTATGCCCGCTCATTTTTATGTGCTGGTAGCCCGCCTGGTGCTCGATGCAGTGAACGCGCATCAGCAACGCCTCGCTCTTTTCAACGACACTCTGCGCGCAGATATCGGTGTCGAATTAGACAATGATGCAGGATAACAAACAATTAAAGCGCTGTTGCGTACCTGCTTGAACCACTGGTCGTGCTTGACGCAGTGCTGTTTCATGGACTCCCACACCACCTCGGACACATCCTGGAAGTGGAACGGCATCACCTGCTGTTCGACGAAGACAACCGACGTCTTGGTCGGAGAGAGCTGGCAGATCTGCGACGTCGGAGACACAGCCGACCAATCGCTCTGCGAAGTCAGGATTGCGTGACTGTGGCGTTCGGCTTCGAGTCGAAGGCGCTCCAGAGTGCGCATGTCGTCAGAAGTGTTTGAGCCGCCTATCGAACGGATTGAGACGACCTCGGGCTGGTTTTGGCGCTGTATCACGGCAATTCGGCGAATCATAGCAACCCACAAAAAGATCAGATCAGCACCCGTGACGCAACAATTTAGCAAGGCAGCCAGTATACCCACATCATTTCGAATCTGCCGTCGAATCAAATTGCGGATGCTCGTGATAGTCTTGCGCTGCCCTGCAATCAAGCGTCGAAGTCTGGCGTTTTCCGCCTCCGACGCCGTGCGCAGCTTCTGGTGCCGCAGTGCCATGTCCTTCCACAGTGTCGCGATAGCCACGCGCTGAGATTGGACGTGCTTCTCCGGGAGCATCCACATCGACAGCATGGCATCCGCCGACCGCAACCGATTCTGGCTCGCAGGCAGCCCGCTGCGCGACAGTAGCCTGCTCGTGACACCCTTCTTCTGTGCTGCTATCGCCCTCAGCACAGCGAGGCGCGCCTCGAGGTCCACCGCCTCGGTCTTCAACTGCTTCAGTTCGTCCTTGCGGCGGTCGACGGTGCTTTTGCCTCTCCTCTGCGGAGTCGGACGGCCAGTTTGGGGCGGCGACGGCTCTAGTGTGGCTGCGGTTGGAGCATCGCAAACGTCGACAACCTCTGTGCCGTCCTTGGCATTTGAGCTATCGCTATCGTCCGTGGTTGATCCCGCCTCGAGGCGATCGTCGTCGGGCCACTCGTTCAGGAATGCGAAGGCAGCGTCGAGCGCCTCGCCGTCGTCCTCCAGCAGCGCGGCGAGCTGCGCCTGCAGTGTCACCGCTTCCTCCATCGCCCAGTGCTTGAGCTGTGCTAGCCTGCAAGTCGGAGAGACCTGGTCGCCACTTCGGCAACACTTCCGCCTTCGATTCCGCCTGATATGTAAGCTCGCCGAGTGACTGCGGCCACTTCATCAGCTCAACCAAATTCTCAGGAATTGATCAGATAGCCCTTCCATCCACTCGAAAGGGCAAGGGTTCTCGCATTTTCAAAACACGGTAACAACGTGAAAATCATTTCCCGAACATGGTGAAAACGTGAAAATTCATTTTCCGAACACGGTAAGAACGTGATAATTATTTCCCGAACACGCTATTTTGTTAATTGAACGTTAAATAAAAGCACTTTCCCACCTTGTTCGGTAAATGAATTTTCACGTTTTCACCGTGTTTTGTACCAGCTTTTGTAAATTGAACATGTTCATTTCACAATAGATGGTGATTCCACCGTGTTTTGAAAATACCATCTGAACCCAAAAGTTCGGTTGTCACCGTGTTTTGACTCTATTTTACAAAAAGTGACCTCATTTTGTTCATTTTACATAAAGCACGTCGTGCGGAAAGCATGACGGCATCATCAGCGTGACGATTACTCTCAAAGGTGTTTACTTCACTCGACGGATTTGATTGGCTGTTGCATCGCAATCATTCCTATTGGAGCAGTTTTGCTAAGTTTCCATGAAAACGATTCCCATGAAATCGATTCCTTGAATGGGTCAAGTATTTGGGATACTCAAGATGGCGGTGCTTTATCTTCGCTCAGCAATACGCAACGACATACAGGTCAAGAACACAGATGGTCGGATCGCCAAGTCACCCTGACGTGGGCAGTTGAGCGCGGTGTTTTCGCAGCAGCACGCTCTCGAGGCCGTTCTTGAAGGTGTGGAACATGTGCGTTTTGTGCGACACCAGCAGATCTCGAAAGTCCGTCGCGAGCTCGGCAGCGTTCTTCAATGACTTGTCGACTTCGACGACCACTTCGAAGCACGTCTGCACGCGACACAGGTTCGAGGTGCGGTCCCCGACCGGCGAACACACGACGCGGCCGCGCTCGAGACAGATCACACCAGAGGTGTCGACGCCGCGCACGCGCAACGGACGTGCGAGACCGCTGTTGACCGCCACGAACCGCTCGTTCTCGGCGTACTTGCGCAAAGCGTGGTCACCTGTCACGACGAATTGCGCGCCGGCCTCCGTCTGTTCCATCTCGTATCTGCGCAAGATCGTGCCTTGTCGGTTGACTGTCGTCTATTCATCCAGACACACAATGTTATCGTGAGCATAATGGCGTTTTATCACCAAATTGTAGGGGATAAGCTCACTCACTTGCTTCTTGAAAAGATCCGTGACGGTGCACAAGTCCAGTGAGAAATCCCACATGGTCGTCGAAGTCTCAATAAAGTTGAACGGCATGATGCGGCTCTCGATGAGCAGCGACATGGACGTTGTCGGGGATAGCTGGTGCACACGCTGCTGGATGGGAACGACATCGAGGCCGTCCAGCCCAACAACTTGCAGCGTCTTGTCGACATCAATGTACATTTGATCGAGGTCCATGCAGAGCCTCTCGAGCACCACGCTGTTTGGCTCTGACAAATCTGTTCGAATCGCGTTGATGGGCCGCGGAACGCGTTGAATCTGTTCCAAACAATCAAGGCGGTAGATACCATATTAGTGCCGGCGCGCGGCCAATGGCAAGAACCAGTCAGTTTCCCTACCTGGTCGTGATTGGCAGGTCGGCGCAGCAACTTCTGGATTGCCTGAATAGTCTTCAGCTGGTCTGCCACGCGCGCGCGCAGGATGGCATTCTCATTCTCAGACGCGACCCGGAGCTTCTTGTGCCGCGACGCCATCGATTTCCACATGTCCAGCAACTGCCAACGCGACGGAGCTCTCGAGGTCACTGCAAGCTTCGATCCGGGAATGGATGCTGGCGGGTCAGATCCGTCGGAAAGCCATTGCAGCAAATTGAGCTGCGTCTCGAGACTGGCCGCCTCGGCTCGGAGTCGTTGGATCTCCTCCTTTTGCCGGTACTGGAACGTCAGTTTCTTGGCGGGAGCATCCGACGCCGCTTTACTGGAAGTGGTGTTGCTGGCTGCTCGCCGCTTTCGCTTGCCTCCAGAGGTCGATGGCAACCCAGTGCCGCTGGCGCTAGCGCTCGACTCGCTAAGGAATGCGGTGCCCAGGTCCTGCGCCGGGTCCAGACAGTCCTCGATGAGTGCGAACGCCGCGTCCAGCGTCGCCTGGACGTCCCCTGCCGCCTCGAAAAGCGCCGTCGCCGCCATTCTCCCCTGCAAATGTGTCGGTTTGTGGATGAGGGGTATGAATATCGAGGTAATACTACCGTCACTCTGAGAGCGATACTATACTTGAACGGGAGATGACGGTTGGGATCGACACGGAATGATGATTTTGAACCGTCATTCCGAGAGAGTGACCGCCATCACGACTCGGGCTGCATTGTTTTACGCCACCACGACGGCGGCGCGTTCCACTCGAGCTGCTTGGTGTCTCCGCGCTGGCGCGACTCAATTGGTCCGATCCGATCCACAAATGGACAGCGGGGGCGATTGAAACAGAGTACACCGCGCTGGACTTGGCAGCGCTCCGATGTTCGTGCATCCTGGTCTTTCTGGAGCTCACCCTCCCGCAGTTGCAACCGACTTTTGCAGTCAGGACACACTTTGCTGAGCAAAGGCTTGTTTTCGTAGCAGTGCGACACGCGGCGGTCAAGCAGGATGATAGAATGTGCGCTGCAGTATCTATTCCGACATACACTTGCAGTTTGTTGCACCATTCGCGCAATCGTTCAGCCGCCGCCGCCACCTCCGCTTCAAGCGTGCTTTCGCCGCAATCACCGAGGTTTAGTCGATAGGACTCGTGCGCGAGTGCAAACTTCACTCTGCGCCATGTTCTCGGTGTTCTCTCCGGACTCGCCAACTGCATACCGTACTTGCTCGCGAAGATCGCGACCTTCACTAGCTGTGAGAAAAGGGCAGCCGCCGGCGATTTTTTTTAAAGTCACGTTCACGTGAGCACGACGCTGCCGTGTGTTGACGCAGGCACGACGATGTTGTGCGCGCCAGACTTTTATTGGGCGATCCGCCGTCTGTTGACGTACGCACGACGCTGTGCGTGCGGGGCTTTGTTTGGCGAGCCGCCGTTGCCTTCGAAGTGCACTTCATCACAGGCGGTAACTATGCTCTGCGCTGCACCACAACCCAGCCCCGCGTCCAAGACGACAAAACCCCATCGTGCCGGAAGTGAGACGCTCTGCAGGAACGACTGTCAACAGTGTCGCATTGCAGTTTGTCGGCCAATCAGCCGCGAACTGCCGCGCAGGGGTCAACAGTTGGCCGAGATTGCGCTCGGCGGTTGAATACGGAACATCACGTGGAATAATCATTGGCGTCGCAGACGGATCACGCCGCCAGCGGCTTGCTCCACCCACCACCGCTCGCCGAACCTGCACCAAGCTTTTGCGCCTCACGTGCAGACAACAGCCAGCAAGCACACAGTCTGATGACTCGAGAGCGCCAGCAAGGTATCGATTTGGGCGGGGAGACCTTATTTGATTGTTTGTTTACCTCATGGTCTTCACGCTCCACGTCAGTGAGTAACTGGTAGGGCTCGGGTTTGCGCCGCAACCGTGGTGTCTGACTGGTGATTATGGAGCTCCTGACCTTTTTCTACCGAGTGTGATTACGCTCGCACTAACCAAAGTCAATATCATTCGGCCAAAAGCTGCGTGTTTACACTATTTTTCCGCCAATCCGCGTGGACAAGCGCCGATGCCACAAGCGGAGACAGGCGGCCAGCTCACCGACATGATGAAGCCCCACTTTGACGGCACTCCTGAATCGGAGCTGGTCGTGGCACGTGCGTGTCTCGCTCGGATCCGCCAGCGTTAAACTGGTCGCGCAATGGTCGACGCGCGCCTGAGCTTCGTGGCTGACGACGCGCCGCCGTCGATGGCGATGGCGGCAGTGTTGCCGCTCGAGGACGCGCTCGCGTTCGCCGACACATGCGAGCTCACGAGTGACGAGGAGCTGGACGAGCTGGCGCATGTGGACATCCACGACGCGTTTGCAGCGGCGCTCCCCAAGGAGTTCCTGCTGGACGACGATCCGCTGGCGGACGATCCGCTCGACTCGAAGCTGCTGGTGCACGATATTGACTTTCTGGATGCCGGCGATGGATCGCTCGAGAGCGCGCTGCAGGCGCTCAACACGGCCGAGTTGCCCATGCTCGAGCCGACCAACCCGCACACTGCAAGCAGGCTCCGCAGCAAGACCAGTCCGGACAAGGTGGCAACTGGAACCAAGAAGATCAAGCGAACGCGGTCCAGGTCGAGCAACACGCCAGCAAAGCCCGTGCTTCGAGCTCATGCTGGCGCTCAGAAGACACAGCCAGCTCAACGGCCTCGATCTCGGAAAAATCTGAACACAGCTAGTCAGTCCAGTACTCCCAAGGCAGTGGAATCTGCGTCCGAGAGCGCAATGAATCCTCCTGCCAAGAAGCGGATCCGCCGCCAGCGCGAAGAACTGCTGTACCTACGAGAGAAGGTCAAGGTGCTGGAGCGAAGTCTGTCGACGCTGCGCCTGGACAAGGGAGAGGACGACGAAGACATGTCAGATACGACTCAAACCGTTGAAGAGGACGAGGAGCAGTCTGCCGCTTCCGCACGCATCATTGCGGACTATGAAGGCCGGTACGAACTGAATGCTGCTGCTCCGGAGAGTCCAGCTCCAGCCAGTGTGTGGGAGGGTGTGGCGAATCGCCAGTACAACGAGCGCGAGCGTGTCGAGGAGGAGAACCGGCGGCTGAAGAACTCGCTTCAGCGGCAAATCCATCTCGCCAAGTCGCTGGAGCATATCCTCCAAGGTCATCCAATCAAAGATGTAAGTTTGTCCATTCGACCATTGTTGTGTGGAACGTTGACTCACTCTGGCATTTGACCTAGCAGCTGTTTGCAATGCCGATGGATGCTCGGTCACTCAAGCTGCTCACTGATGAAAGTCACGAGAGCGATCGGAGTGCGGTGTTCGAGCAACTGTTTGCCGACGTATCGTCCGCGTTCGACACGTTCCATGAGGACGTCGATAAGTCAACACTTTCGGCCATTTCCGGGCTGGAAGACGAGGTAAAGATTGAGCACGGCGCTGACAAGGGTCTCGCCGTCACGTTCCGCGTGCACAAGAAGTTGCCGTTCTCGCTGGAGGCAGTCAGCAACGGCATGTGGCGCTTTATCGGTCTTGAGAGCCCCGCTTTGCCCGCATACTACAAACGCGAGGTGCGTACTTCGCTGATTGCATCGTGCGGCCAGAGCCATAGATCTAATGATGTTTGGGCTGTGATTGTGTCTTTGTTTTTGCAGCACGATGCATCGACGGCGAATCGAGTCGGGCGGAGCTTTGGCACCAAATTCCAGACCCCGTACGCCACCCTCGACTTTCGCTGCCGCCATGTCGTGGAGCGGCGGTCAGTTGACGGCCGCGTGATCATCCTGTGGCGCGGTGTGATCAACCCGATCAAGTTTTCTGGCGCGCCGATCCACGGCGTACGATTTTATGAGCGAGGCTGGTCGATCTTGGAGCGCGTGCAGTCCGCCGGTGCGTGCAAGTACACTGAGATGACAAGCTCGTGCACGCTGAGCCCACTGCTCGACCACGATGGCCCTCACCAAGAGGTCGCCGTCGGTGCTCTGAGCGACTTCGTCGTCGAGTCGTTCCACGCCAACGCGCTCCAGTGCAGGGAGGCAGCGACCGACCTGATTGCCCAGGAGGAGCTGAAACTAGCACAGGGGGCGATAGCGCTGTGAAGAACCCCCCTTATTAACAGTTTGTGCGTGTTCAATGCCGGCTCTAGTCCGGTCATAGTTTAATGTAACTTGACAAGCCTTGTCCGTGCAATGGTTGTACCGATGTACTTTCGAGCGCGTTTGCCAGCTTTCCCCATTTCATCGTGCTGTTCGCACATGAGCAATGGTTCACCAGTCGAGAAACAGCATGCAACAAGAACCTGTACTGTCCTATTCGGTACGGAGCGCGCGGTCTCGCTTCCAGTTGAAGTTGCTTGCTTTGCCGCTGGGTTCAAGTTGCAGTTGCTTTTTTACTCCCACTTTTTACCAGTCGTTCACTGGCCGCGCTTGTTTTGACACTTTGCCATTTTTACCATGCGCCTCCATTTTCAGTCCTGCACTGTACGTCGCCACGGTACTGTCCTACTGTACGCCCTCTTGCACATCAGCGAAGCCTGGCACTGGTCACGCGAGACATGCGGTGGTGGCGCCGTGGCGGCTCATTGGCCGATTCAGCGGCAGCGGCAGGCGCATTCAACGGCGGAAGGGCTCTGGCGGCCTCATGAGCTCTCTGCTTGGGGTCGGCGGTCTCCCGGAGGAGCTCGGGGGCGACGGCGGCGGCCTCACGTTCGAGGACGTGCTGGCGCTGCTGGCCGACTGCGAGGACACCGCTGCGCCGTGGGAGGCAGCGGGCCAGAGTGCGAGCCACAGCAGCGACGAGAATGGGGACTCGCCTTTCAGCTTGCTGTCGCCGGCGCCGAGCGACGGGGAGGTGCAGGGCGAAGGCGCGGACAGTCTGTCGCGGCATCAAGTCGGCGGTGTGCAGTTCGACGCGGTCGCCGAGGTGGCGGCGACGCAGCAACAGCTACTGGTCGACATGCAACCCCCACAGACGACAGACCATCACCCGCCGTCGGCAGCAGCGGCACGCGGGCGAAAAAAGGCGGCGGGGGCGACCGGGAAGAAGAAGAAAGCGGGGTACAACTCGAACAAGGCTCGCGACGAGCGCAAGGAGGAGCTGCTGTACCTGCGCAAGAAGGTCGAGCAGATGCAGACGTACCTGACCAAGCTGCGGGCTTCGACGGCCGCTACAGCTCGAGGCGGGGACGCCCTAGTGGCGCGACGGCCGAGGGTGGATGGACTGAGCGCGCGGGCGGTGGCCGAGATTGGTCCCGTGTGGGAAGATGTTGCCGCGAGGCAGTACAAGGAGCGGCGGCGCGCCGAGATGGAAAACATTCGCCTCAAGCTGGTGCTGGAGAGCCAGATCAAAATGGCGAAAAGCCTCGAGAAGATCCTCAACAAGCGGCACAACGACCGGGTAAATCATGGTGTGAGGACAGGAGAGTCGGTTCGGAATGCTGACAGTCATAATTGCAGGTGATGGAGTCGATCCGAGGCAAGCAGCAGGTCAAGCGAGTGGACCGACCAATCGGTGTGGACGACGACGCGGCGATCTTCCGCGACTTGCTCGCAGGAATCGAGAACGCGCTCGTGGAAGTTGACCAGGACTTTGAGGCGAACGGCCTCGCGCGCATGGTCAAGCCGTACCACGACGCGCAGTTGCGGCAGGACGACGGCGATGGCGTCGTGATGGAGGTGTTCGCCAACAAGATCATGCCGTTCAAACTGGAGGCGACGGCCGATGCCGTCTGGGACCACTTTGCGCACTCGATGCAGCACATGCCAACACGCTTCGTTTATGAGAAGCAGCTGAAGGTGAGGTGTTGGTTGCACTGTCCTCGACTTCAAATTGGTGGCCGCTAATCATAGGTGCAGAACGTGACGACTTCGGACGACATGATCATCGAGAGCTTTGGGCTGGAATTGGCAGGCAGCCGCAACACCAAGTGCACACTGCACGTCCGACAGATCCTGCGCAAGTTTGTGCAGCCGGAGCGCGTCGTAATTGCATGGCGAGTTCACGCCGAGCCGCTCGAGGTGTCGATGGAGCGCACGGACGGCATTTGTCTGATCGAGAAGGGCTACACCGTCATCAAGCGGGTTAAGCCGACGGTCGACTCGCACTCGCTCGTGCAGACGTGCTATATTCTCCGTCCAGAGATTCAGGGCACCATCTCTGAGCCGGAGCGCAAGGTCGGAGCGATCACGGACTTTATCCTCGAGTCCGTCGCGCGCACCATCAGCGCGAGCCACCAAATGATTGAGAATGTGCTTATGGACAAGGCACTGCGAGCGACCAGTCCCATCTGCACCTGACAGTGTTGTTCTACCTCTCATATCTAACTAGACGTAAATTCCCGAACAACAACAATAGTGATAATGACTGAGTCGTTGGTTATGCAAGCACGAGAGCACGCGTCATGCTACGAGGCTCATGCAACTCTGTGATCTTCGCCTTGGCGATGGTTGATGATCGAGGATATTGAGTAGGTCGGTAGCTCTCTCCTTGCCGAACAAGCCGAGTCTTTTCAACGCGGATATAGCACATTATCGACCTGCATTTCAGTCAACGGATAGATGTTGCCACCTCTGGAACCTGCGAGCCTTACGTCGATCACTGGCTGCGGATCATAGATATGTGCGTTCGATGTACTGAACTGCGAGGCACATACACAGAGGACGCTGCTACTTGTCGCAATGACAACTCGTGCCGTTCAGTCTATCAGTGTACATGCTTTCGCGGCCGATTTGACTGGCACAAGCGTTTCCCGGCCGCCACTCTTTTCAAGAGATTCCCTCCAACTATACTATTGAGGGCACTGAAAAACCACTGACTGTTCTGTGCTCCTTCGCATATAACGGGCTGCTGTCATATTGAGGCCCTCGTCCTCTCGTCGACGAGCTTCTCAACCCATGTGGAATCGTATGAACACCACCTTCGCAGGAGGAATTCTTGCCATCCACGATTTCTTGTCTTGGACGGTCAACGTGCATTCAGTCTCCGGAGTTTGCTCTTGAGAATGAACAGAATGTTGAGAGCAGCGTTGACATCCCTGTTCCAGAAGTTCGCCTTGCAATTACTGTTGGCGCAGCGCAAAACGTTTCTGGTTGGCTTCAAGACGATGCCTTCGTCCTTGGTGTTCGTCAAAAGACGCGCTTTTTCGAGTGACTCGTGGCAATTAGAGCACAACTTGCTAGTCCGGTACTCGTTGACGACGACCACTGTTGCTCTCTTCGCGAGAGCTTTCCTGAACCCCTTCACAGGAACTGGGGGGTGACCGGAAATGCCGTCACGTTGGCACCAATTGCCGTACGCGACGCAGACTTGCCGAGTCGCTCTTGGCACGATCCGTCGTGCAAGTAGATCCAACGCCCTCTTCTTCATTACAGCTTGAACAAAGCGCCACTTCAGGAACCCGTGACTCGCACAAAACTCCAGCAAGAAATTCAAGCGCTCCCAAAACGCGTTCAGTCGAAACAGATACGATTCGAAGTTTGCGGTCTTGAACGACGGGACACTGGCAAGTGCTGCAAAGTACGTTGGCTCACGTCGCTTTAAGTTTTCGAGCCAATACTGGAATTTGTGCATATGGGCGAGATGCCTATACTCGCGGGTGCTGATCGCATGGATCTTGCGATTGAATCGGAAGCGCTTGTTTTTGCGCTTGCGCTTTCTTTTCCCCCGTGACATCAACCATCCCCTGCGTTGCACACGCGAGCTCACCCGTCGGCTCCTCTTCCTGAGCCGAACTGGCAACTCTCCCTCGCACACAGCAGTCGCCATGGTCCTCATGCCGGGATCGATACCAACAACGACGTCGGGTAGATATCCTTCTGGTAGATCGAGCGCAGCATTGTCACCCATGATTGGTGCGTGCTCGTTGTCAGATCTCCCCGACTTGTGTCTCGCTTTTGTCTGGGACTTGTTCACCTGCTGTTTCTCGAGCTCGTCGGCTGACTTGAGCCGCGTGAGCAAGACCGACACGCTGTATCCATTCGTGCAGAGCTCGCCCGCGAAGTACCGATTGGCATGCTCCCGTTTACGCTCGGGTCCCATCCCACTGAAAGCTTCCGTTGTCACTGCAGTGTCCTGTCTACGCGTCTCGAATTGAGCAACGGAAAACGCTTGCCGCAGCAGCTGGTCGCGATTCAGCTGGAAAAACCTTGGACTCACCAGACCACCTCTCTTCGCCAGTGGCACACCCATTACATTCATGCCGTTCCCTTTGATCCCGCCAGTACGTTCGTAAATCCGAGCACAGATCCCGTGAAATGTCGACCCGTTCACCGTGACATGAGCCGCCACATACGACGTCGACGTTGGCAGCAGAGAGAAAGAGCGAACTCCTCTCTCGGTCGGGAATTCCCGCTGTCGATCCTCGACAACCAGGAGGATGTCATGCAGCTTCCGCACGAAGTGGCCGAGATTCTGCTTGATGGATTCTTCATACGGAATCATGGCGAGCCAGTTGCGGATTTCGGTCGACGTCTTGGACAGGGGTCCCCATACTCGGAAGCATTCCCTGATGATTTGAGCAGTTTTCTTCCGATCCAATTGATAACGCAGACGAACGAATAGACGTAGCCTTTTGACGAACTGCAGCGCGATCATGTTTTGTGTATTCACTCTCATCTCAGCAGCCAGTTCAGCCAGAGAGGCTGCATGATACGCGAACGTGACACCCTTGTACTCGCTTTTGCACGCTCGTCGCTCTCGATACAAGGCTAACGTGTCAAACAGGTCGTGATCTCTGCATGGTAATCCCTTCCTTCTCCGTTCTCCGTCGTCGTCAGCTCGCTCTTCACTATCATCCGCTGTGATGGAAAGGTGAGTATTGGTCTTGGCTTGTTTTCTTGGTGTCATGGCTGGCGGCGTGTTCATTGTCGTTCCCGGCGGATCAGGATGCGTAAACACACCTGTGCAGCATCGATAGTAGAACGGGATGGAGTCCAAATCTGGGAGCGGTAGATCATTCGCCAAACATCTGAGAATATGAAGATTGGCAACGTGACTAGCCTCGAGTTGAACCTGCTTTAGGATAGCACACGTGCGCTTGATCTCATCCACTAGAACAGGGTTACTGCACACACGCGACAACTTGCACACCACATTGGTGTATTCGCGGTTCTTGATCCACGCCTTCTCCTCATCAGTCTTCTTGCGCCTGCCGCTCATGTGGAGAGAGCAACGCCAAATGAGGGGACACTAGAAATCTGGAATGTCGCTCCCTTCCCAAACGGTGGTTGGGGTGTGCATTGTACAACAGATCCACATAAAACCCAACCGTCACATGTAGCTGCTGGGTGAAAACCTCCATCTCGTGGAAAACCCACCGAGGGTGATCCACGCAAGCATTCATAACCCAACTGGTCATGAGAGACATGCGAAGGTGGCGCCGTGGCGGTTCATCGACCGATTCAGCGCCAGCGGCAAGCGCATTCAACGGTGGAGGGGGAAAAAACTAGGGAGAACCACATTTGGGAGCGCCAACTAGGGTTATTGGGTTTCAAATGCCCAGAGTGACGAGCATTAAAACCCATTGCACAACCGCACTTGCCTCACATTTTTCAGCGCAGCTACCTGGTGTTCTGGATCACACATCTTGCTAATGGCATTCGAACGCACTTGAATTCCAACGAATTGCGAATGTGTACAAAATCGAAAAAGATTGCTCAAATTACAAGCTCATCAGACAGTAATTCCCCTCAATAAGACAATAGGCGAGATGAAAAGTTCTAATTACTCTTTAACCAGAGCTCGATCGTCGCTCAAATTTCGGTTGTGTGTTTTCAGTGATGTTCCAAACAAAGTTACCCGGCCAGAAATGCGAATTCAACCCTGCAAGCCCATGAAACTTGCGCAAATTGGCATGCAAATGTGTTCATTGAAGTTCTGTATGTAGACTGCAGGACAACGGATCTTGAAGAGATGCTGACATTCAGTGCTGTCTATGTCACCTCCTTCCATCAGTCAGTCAGTAAGGGAGAAACTAAAAAGGGCCAACCTCCGGAGGGCACAATGTAGGGGGTCACAAAATAGCATTTTCAAAAGACTGAAAACGACAAAATGATAAAAAGCAAAACTCTGAAAAAATGCCAGTATAGCGTACATTTTGGACATCTTTGACAAGGTATAACAAGCTCAAGCTAAAAATATCGCGTACTTCGAAGATCTCACGAGAGAATACAGAGATCGATCCCCAAAACAACACACTCACTTGACGATTTTGAACTTTACAATTTGACACATTCCGAAATATCTAATTAGAGAGGGTATGTGCAACGACCACCAGTTACGGATCTCATAGCGACGCTCACCATGGGAAGGAAGACGAAACGACAAAAGTTCGCGCATTCCTTCACGCGCCACCACAACGGGCGTTTCGGCCGCCGTATCGGCTATCGACCGGAATCACCCGGAATATCCGATACGAACAGTGAGTCCAGTATGGACCCAGAGCCGTTCGTCCCACCTGACGCCCCGGCAGACGAGGTGTTCATCGTTGAGAAGATTTGGGCGAAACGTCGCGTCAATGACGTTTCGTTCTATCTCGTCCAATGGGAGGGATATGGGACCGACATGAGTTGGGAACCTATGTCCCATATCCCATGGCGGTTGTTAGCTGCTTTTGAGCACACTAACAGGGCGTTTGTATGGGTGGCCCACAGCACACGCGGCCGTGCACGTCCGCCACCCACGCACGCCCCAAGTCGCCAGAGTCTGCGCCTTCGAGGTATGTTCGTGTGTGCTCCTTACTTACTGTACCATGACAGCTGACCGTGCATGCAACCATGCACAGGACGTAGGACCGCCCCACCAAGCTAGGAAGGTATACACACGAATGCACATGTCCATTTCCAAACTCTTTCACCTTCGATTCGATCTTCAAATTCAACTACAGGTGCACTTAATGAACTCTGACTGGTTCGTCTGCTCGTCACCGAGCAGACGAACCAGTCAGAGTAGCACTACACTATACACCTACATCGTCCTATGCAGCCGCCGCTCAGGCCGTGGAGCGACGGCCGACTCGGACGCGCTCTTCACGGAGCTCCTGGCCTCCCTGCAAGACGACGCGGGCGGCGTCGGGGCTCTCCACCCGCTCGTCGATCCCTATTACAATTCCCCAACACCGACCGACGGCCTGCTGCTCAGCGCGTTACCCGAAGACGCATCGTATCTGCTCGACGCACTCTATGCGCCAGTATTGACGCTCGAGCCGGGGTTCCCAAGCGATGAAGGCAGTCCGGTCGACTTGTGGCAGGTGAATAACCTGCAGTCTCAAGCTGTACCTCACGGCGCTCCAGTGAACCACCAGTCCAAGGCTTCGACTCCGAACCCGACTATAGTGACCGGGAAAACCGATGCGCGCCGACAACGACTCTCGAGCTCGAACAAGGCGCGCGACGAACGCAAGGCGGAGCTTGTCTACCTCCACAAGAAGGTCGAGCAAATGCAGGCCGCATTATCCAAGATGAAGATGGCGACATCAGCGTTAACAACTCAGGACCCGAACGCGATGGTGCCTCGACTGCCGAGGTTGCGCGCGCTAGGTGCTCGCAAAGTCGCTGCTGTCAATAACATGTGGGAAGAAGTTGCAGCGAGGCAGTGCAAGGAGCGGCGGCGCGCCGAGATGGAGAACATCCGACTGAAGGCACTGGTCGAGAGCCAGATGAAGGTGGCCAGGAATCTCGAGAAGATGTTTAACAAGCGCCATAACGACCGGGTATGTGTGCGAGTCAACAGGAACGCGGATTGTACGACTAATTGGTGCTCGTGATTAGGTGATGGAGTCGATTGGAGGCCAGCAACACACTGCATTGGTCAAGCAAACGATCAACGTGGACGACGACGCGGCGATCTTCCGCGACTTGCTCGCAGGAATCGAGAACGCGCTCGTGGAAGTTGACCAGGACTTTGAGGCGAACGGCCTCGCGCGCATGGTCAAGCCGTACCACGACGCGCAGTTGCGGCAGGACGACGGCGATGGCGTCGTGATGGAGGTGTTCGCCAACAAGATCATGCCATTCAAACTGGAGGCGACGGCAGACGCGGTCTGGGAGCATGCTGCACACTCGATGGAGCTCATCCCGGGCCGCCTCGTATTCGAGAAGCAACGCAAGGTGAGCCAGGATTGCTACCTCACGGTCTCTGTAACACCCCTGCGAGTTGCTAATCAGTCGCCTGCAGGATCTAGCGACATCAGACGACACGCTCGCTGAGAGCTATGGCTTGGAGCTGGCTGGCAGAGACAAGTCGAGCTGCACGCTGCACGTCCGCCAAATCTTGCGCAAGGTTGTCCAGGAGGATCGCATCATAGTCGCGTGGCGCGCGCACGGCCAAATCCTCGAATTGTCGGGCGAGTGCATGGACAGCATCTACTTGAACGAGAAGGGCTACGTCGTCGTCAAGATGGCTGCGTCGTCGGCCGCCTCCCACTCACTCATGCAAACGTGCTGCATCATCCGTCCGGAGACACACCGTGTCGTCTCCAACGCGAAGCGCAAGGTCGGTGCGCTAACCGATTTGTTTCTCGAGTCAGTCGCTCGCACTATAAACTCGAGCCACCAAATGATCGAGAATATGCTACTGGACAAGGCGGTGGGTGTGAAATGTTCCACTAGCGCAGTCTAGATCCTTCGTGACTATTCCGAAAGTGAGATCAGCGTGGGAAACGATGCAGTACAGCATAATATTGACATTCAAGTCCCTCGTTTGCCTTCTGTCGTTCATCAACTCGACGAGAGAAGCTATTTCTTGAGCGACTCACTCAGCAGGAAATTCTCAATCATTTGGTGACTTGTGCTGATCGTGCCGGAGACGGAGCTGAGCGCGAAGTCGGTGAGAGCGCCGATCTTTTGCGCTTGATCGGGCATATCCCCGTACGCGTCCGGCCTGATGATGTAGCACGTCTTGAGCAGTGAACAGTGGTTGGGGAGGGTCGACGAGTTGGGTCTCTGTATGACAATGTAGCCCTTTTCCAAGAAGCGGATGCCTGTCGTCGGCTCGCTCCGGAACTCGACGGTATCCGTGACCGTGCACCAGACGATAATGATGCGGTCGTCCTCGATGTACCGCCGCAAAATGTGCTTGACGTGGAAGTTCGCCTTGATGTGACCCTCTCTTTGCTCGAGTCCGTAGCTCTCAACGAACGTGTCGCCGTCCGTCTCGATGTACTGTGCAATCGAAGATAGCTTGTCAGTTAGCTTTATGGAACCGAACAGCGCGCAAACCTCGCCATACCATGGGCTGCTTCTCGTAGTATGTCTGCTGCGGGACGTTGTACTTGGCGTGTGCAAAGTGGCGCCACACGGCGCGGCCCGTCGTGTGGACGTCGAAGGGCATAACTTTGTTGGCGTAGATCTCCATGACAATGCCGTTCGTACCGTCGTGTTCGACCTTGGCGTTCCGGTGGGGTGTCTCCATGCGGCCGAGGCCGTTCGCCTCGAACACGGCATCGACCTCGCGACGCGCCTGCTCAACGCCAGACAGCAGCATATCCAAGATCGCGCGATTGTCTTCGAATCGGTCTCCAGACGGTGATAAGTGTCGGATGCGCTTGGAGTTCAGACCCAGCGACTCCGCCGACTAACGAGGCAATACGGATCGTGAGTTAAGCGCCACCAGACAGCTAGAGAAAGAGAGATAGAGCACGAGTACCTGGTTGTTGTGGCGGTTCTTGAGGATCTTCTCCAGACTGCGTGCCATCTTGAGCTGCCGCTCGAGGATGAGCTTGAGCCGCACGTTCTCGCGCTCGGCCTGCTGGCGCTCCAGCAACTGCCGCTTGGCCATGTCCCCCCAGACGGCGGCGAGCGCGTCGGACGACTGCGACGAGGCTGACGACGACGTAGGCGAGGTCGAAGTCGACGACGACACGGACGCCGGAGCGCTGGATCGCTTCGGCGGGGTCTCCGGACGCAGTCGCTTGGCCTTCGGCTGCTGCTTCAGCTCCTCGAGCTGCGCCTCCATCTCTCGCACCTTCTTGCGCAGGTACACGAGCTCCTGCCGCCGCTCGTCCCTCGCTCGGTTCGAATGCTTGCGCGACTTGTGTGTGCTGCTGCTGCCGGTCAGCAACGCTCGGTCGACGGCTCCGCTGCGTGAATTGTCCGGCGAATCATCGGACGCTGCGAGCGTCGTCAGCGCCGCGCTCCCATCACTCGGCGAGAAGAAGTCGAAGCCATCGACGCCAAGCAGGGCGGTGGCCTGGGCATCTTCATCGCTGGTCCCAGCTCCAGCCGAGCCACTGCGGTCGTGGTGGCGCTCGCCCGCCAGCAGCCAGGACGCCGACTGCTCGCAGTCCGCCAGGAACGACAGCGCGGCCTCGAGCGTCTGCTCGCTGTCGCTGCCCGCGGCCTCGGCCGCGTCGTCCTCGTCGAGCAGGAAGCTCATGAGCTCCGTACGGTACGGCAGCGACTGGCGTGATCGATGAGTGAGACCGTTGACCTGAGTACCGTAGCACCGGCACTCTATACTTTAACGAGCCGACAGGGTCCGCTCGTCATCTTCATCGAGGAGGGACTGTGATCGGCGTCAACGACAGTCCTCGTCGCAAGTTGACGCCGATCATAACGCATAATAATTGGTTAATATTAACTTATAGCCCATGTGATTGGATGAAATCGGAATCGGTTCAGAATGCAGGCTGACTGTTGAAGCTCGGCGATGGATACAGTATCGACAACGTTCTTTCTCCCCTGGCACCGCACTCGACGCGCATCGTTTCTGCAGCGACGATGCCGCTCCGCGCCAGGGTCGTCACTCTGCAATCTGCTCGCAACTGCTCAGCACTCCGGTGACCACTCCCCGAGCACGCCGCCATGGCGACCGAATCCGTCTTCGTCTCGATCGACTCGCCCAAAGACCCGATCAGCAACGAGCCATCCAGAGCCACTGCGACGTCGAACGTTCCCACGTTCACGCTCGAGTGGCTCAAGCTGACACTGCGAGTCCCCCAGCAATCAAAGACACCGGCATCAGATGGTGCCCAGTCCGACGAGCGCGTCATTCTGAAGGACGTCAGTGGGTTCGCCAAACCGGGCGAGCTGCTTGTGGTCATGGGACCTTCCGGCGCCGGCAAGACGTCACTGCTCAACTGCATCTCTGGTCGGAACTCGCTGGGGTTGGACACAGACTCCACCATCACCGTGAACGGGCACAAGTTGACGCGCAAGATGAAGCACTTGACGACTTATGTCATGCAGGACGATCTCTTCTACGAGACGCTGACGGTGCGCGAACACCTCGTCTTCCAGGCTCGCCTTCGCTTGGGCGGCGCCTTCAGTCGCGAGCAATGCGATCACCGTGTGAATCGTGTGCTGCATGACTACGGGCTTGGAAAGATCCGCGACGCGCTCATTGGCGGCATGCGCGTGCGCGGCATCTCCGGTGGCGAGAAGAAACGATTGTCGATCGCGTCCGAGGTACTCGGCAGCGCATCCATCTTCTTTGTCGACGAGCCGACGTCGGGCCTCGACAGCTTCATGGCGGCGGCGGTGGTCGCGCAGCTCAAACAGATCGCCTGCCAGGGCAAGACTGTCATCGCCACGATCCACCAGCCATCGTCTGAGCTGTTCGCCATGTTCGATAAGCTCTACTTGCTCGCTGCGGGGGAGGTCGTCTACCACGGACCAGCGACCGACGCCGTCAAGTATTTTGCTGCTCTCGGTCACCAGTGCCCCAACTTTCTCAACCCGGCAGACTATTTTATGACGCAACTCGCCGTGTCCGACAAGGACGAGGCTCCCGATCCTGTCGACTCGCAGCGCCTGCAGTCACTCATCCAGGCGTGGAGCGACTACAGCCGCTCGGAGGCGTACGCTTCAACCTTGCCGCAGCTGAAGGACTTGCCAAGCGACCAAGATGACGCCTCGTCCGCTGTGAGCGCAGCGTTGTCACCCGCTGAGAGCACGAACCTTGAAGCAGTCGGGCAGATCGTGGCGCTTGCACAGCGCAATGTGGTGCGCCTTGTCCGTGATAAACTCGGCTTCCGCGTGGCGATCCTGCAGTCAGTCATGACGGCGGTCATCGTCGGACTGGTGTACCTGCAGCTCGACGTCACGCAGTCCGGTGTCCAGAACTTCGCCGGCGTATTCTTCTTCTTCACTGTGAGCCAGACCATGATCACTGCGAACGGCCAGTTCTCGGCCGTGCCCACGGAGCTGGTGCTCATCGAGAGAGAGTACAAGGCCGGGCTGTATCACGTCGCGTCCTGGTTCGTGGCCAAGAACGTGAGCGAGCTGCCGCTGCAGGTGCTGCTGCCGATCATCTTCTATGTTCCCGTGTACTTCCTCGTCGGCATCGGTCATGGCTTCGCCGTCTACTTCTACCAGCAGGTGCTGCTTGTGCTGCTCAACTCTACGGCCGTTGGCTTTGGCTACATGGTCTCGTGCCTCTCTCGCCGCGCCGACATCACGCCTGTGATCGGGATCGTGCTGCTCATGCCCATGCTGCTGCTCGGTGGTCTGCTCATCAACTCGGATGACATCCCCGTCTACCTCGTCTGGATCGAGTACATTTCGCCGCTCAAGTACGGGTATGAAGGGCTCATGAAGGTCTTTTGGGAGAGAATCGACACCATCCCATGTGATGCCGCGGCTGGAGCGTGCTCGGCTCTCAGTGGCGCGCAAGTGCTGCAGAACTTCAGCATGCTGTCGCGCTCGGCGCTCGACAGCGGCCTGCTGCTTGTGGCACTCAATGTGGGCTTCCGTCTCGTCGGCTTCGCGTCGCTGCTCGTGGCGTTGAAGCGAGATCACTAACCTGCACTGAGCCACCAAACCTCCATCCGCGCTTCATAGCTTCGATTTAGCGTCTATTCGGTTCATTATCTGGAACAAATGCATTCAGACAACGCTTGGAAACCAACTACCTGGATGTCACCGCGTGATTCTTGTCCGACGCGATATTCGGCGATTCACTGCAGGCTTCCCTGCGCCAACGCGGCGACCGTCGCCTTTGATGGAATAGAGCAGCCGAAGTACGTTGCTTAGCTCTCGATCATAGTCGGCGCTCTCTCGGTTCACTTTGCACAACAACTCTGGCGCCACTTCGGGACACGCGTTGCGGCACACTGTCTGCAGAAGCAGCTTGGATCGGTCGCCGCCCATCAGGAACACGATGTATCGGAGGTAGTCGAGATACTCGTCCCATGAATCGCCCTTCCGCTTCGGACTGTTGAGTTTCTGCATCAGCGCCTCCTTGCTCAGCTTGCACCCGAACTCGCGTCCGAGTTCATGTTTGAGCTCGTCGTACCCGATATGGCCCTGGCGATTGCACATGATGCGCGTGTGGTAATATCGCGCCACCTTGCCTTCAAGGAAAACCGGCAGCACAGCCGCCTTCAGCTCGGAGGTCCACTCGGATCCGTTGATGAGTTGCTCCGTGGCGATGGCGTGCTCGAAGGCGAGAACGAAATCGCGGAAGCCACACCCGAGACCAGGATACACTTCTCGACCGTCAAACTTGCGACAGATGACATCCTCGAGTCTGGGTCTGGGTCGCGAACAGCCGGTTTGCTCCGCCGTGGCCTGAGATTCGTCCTTGCGGGGTTGACGTCTCGGCGTTTCTGCCGGCGCTTCGGTCTGCGAGACGGACAGGGCGGGCGAAGTGATTTCCATCTCAAATAGACCCCAGAGCCGCAGAGATGCCTATCACGCTCGGCAGAGCGCTCGTGCTTGCTCGTGCTAGAGACGGAAAGTTGGAAAGTGAATGGACTACCGTATCTCCGGGCTGTAGTCAACTCGCGCCTAACACGCGTATCCGTCGAGAACAGCACCTATCGGGCTCACCATTGAGCCGGAATCGATAAAAATGTACCCTGTCACTTCTTGGCGAGACAGGCGCACATTTGTTTCTCTTGCGCCATATTGCTTGTGACTTGGCACCAGTGGACAGCCTGTCGACCTGTCCCGTCCATTCTTGAAGGTGGTGCCAATCCGGTTCCCAAGACACCGCGATGGGTTATCCGAGCGCAATATGAGTGTGTTCTGTTGCCAAAATATCGGTGTGCGCAGCACAGGGAGACCAGCGTGTATTTTACAGTAGCCGTTGCCGTGATGGTCTCCCATGCTTCAGCACGTTGACGTTTGCGAAACCCCTGTTTGTTGTCCGCACTGTTTGCGGAGCAGCAGACTCTCCACCTTCCGGAGCTCGTCCTGGAGATCGAATTCAAGCGAGTTCACGATGAACCGAGCGATCGTATCAATGTTGGACTGGAGGGTGGCATTCCGACCAGATCCTTGGCACGACATGTACGGCTTGATCCGGTAGCAGACTTGCATCACTGTCGCGTCACACGCCGCCCCCATACTGGCCGTCCTCGGCGGTCGGCATACGACGTATCCGACATCACGAAATCCAAAGCTTGCCGCACTGTGCATTTGTTCGACGGGCCGGCAGTCGTTCACCCACATAATTACCACTCGTCCTGGCTCAACATGCCGCTTGAAGACCTGGCGGACACGAATCTCAGTGCGGACGTTGAGAACCCTGCTCTCGATGACAAAATTTTCCATGATGGTGTTTGCGTCCGGTCCGACGTTCTAAATCGATAGCGTTCTGTTAGCGTGCTGCGCTCCTTGATTCAAAGCGATGACAACAACTCACCTGGGACGTTTTGCTGTGCACGGGCATGTGATGCTTCTGCGCACCTTTATAGAACTCCCACGTGGTGCAGCTCGTCTGATGGAAGGAGAACGGTAGTACGCTCGTGGCGAACACGTCGAGATACAAGCGGTTGTCGATCTCGCGCAGCCGCGTGCCGTGGCGAGGCTCGTCAGCATTTAGAAGACCGTTTTCGCGAAGGAGCTGGTCCGCTTCCCCACGACACGCCTCTACTTCGGCAAAAAGTTCGGCAAAGATGGCGCGGTCGACCTCTGGGTCCGTCGGGTGCACGTCGACCAAGCGCTGCTGTTTTCTTGCCATCGAATATTGGTGCACCTGGCGAATTCCATCACACACAGTCACTAAAACGCCACACACACGCACACATACTCCCAGTCATACGTACGTCTTCGATCGCTGGCTCGTGCAGCAAGCGCTCAATTGTCCTGAGCACCCGCTGCTGGTTGTCAACGGCCTGCTTTAGGTAAACGTTCTCACGTTCTGCAGCGACGCGCCACTCGAGCTGCCGCATACATAACTGGTGCCACATGTCTGCGATTCCTTCGACTCCATCCACACGACAGCTCGCCACCCGGTGCAGATATAGTGCCAGGCTCTCATGAGTCGGTCGGTTGGCCGTGAGCGACGCATGCTGCCTCTCCAACTCAGCCGCTCGCTGGCGGAGGTGCAACAGCTCGCGCTTCTGCTCGTCCCGCGCCTTGTTTGGGTTGTAGCGCCGCACCTTGGGGGCCGCAACTTTGGTCTTCCCTGTAACTCCTCGAGTACTGTTGGTCATCGTGGTTGCACATGACGTGGGCACCACGCTTGGACTGCTTTCCATCTCTGCATTCAGTTGGTTTTGAGTAACCCGACTAGGATTGTAGTCCGCCGAGTCACCAGTCGATACGCTGTGCGCCGCCACCGGAGCTGTCAGCGCGTCCAAAAGGCCGTCGACATCTCCCCCCAGCAGCTGTAGCTGCTCGCACCCACCGCCGTCGGTGGGTAGTAGCTCGCCACTATCATCAAGCGACGCAAGGAACTCGAACAGCTCGTCGTTGATGCCTGCCATCGTGGCGGTGATTCTCTTCTGAGCAGAAGCGGGATTTGATTGGCAGCTGACAACGAACAAAGCCAGGTCCATTTCAAACTGTTTCATTGCCTCGACTTCTCCTTCAGCAACATGTTCTCTATCCGCTCGAGCTTGGCCTGGATCTCATACTCGAGCGACGTGAACATGAACTGCGCGATCGTGTCGATGTTGGCCTGGAGACTGAGCTTACGGCCCGACCCGTTCGCCATGAACGGCGTGATCCGGTAGCACACTTGCATCACCGTCGCGGCGGACTCGGAACCGGCGTGCATCGTCTTTGGTGGACGGCACACGACGTAGCCGATCTCGCGGAACCCAAAATTGGTCCCCTTGTGGACGTAATCGACAGGTTGACAGTCGTTCACCCACGAGATCACCACTCGATCCGCCTCCACGTGGCGCTTGATCACCTGGCGGACTCGGAACTCGGCACGAACGTTGGTGGCGTGAGTCTCGATGATAAAGTTCTCGACAATGGTGTTGTCGTCGGGTCCCAAACTCTGTAAATACAGACATCCATCCAATTATCAGTCTCTGCCAGACAGGAGAGTCAAAACAATAGCTCGGCGAAATACCTGTGTGGTCTTGTCATAAACAGCTCCATAGTGCTTCTGCGCGCCGCTGTAGAACTTCCACGTGCCAGCGCTCGTCAGATGAAAGTCGAACGGGAGCAGACTCGTCGCGAACACATCGAGGAACAGGCGGTTCTCGATCTCGCGCACGTGGGTGCCGTGCTGAGGGACGTCAGCGTCCAGGATGCCGTTCTCCTCGAGGAACTTGTTCACCTTGCTCAGACAGACATCCGTCTCGCTCAGCAGCTCGGCATAGATGGCGTGGTCGATCGCCGGGTCTGTCGGAGGCACACCGATCGACCGCGCGCGCTTCCTCGTCAGATACTGCGTCTCCTACTCAACCATAACAAACCCACTTGTCAATCGCAAGCATCATGACCACAAGTCGATAGCGACGTACGTCCTCGCCCGCTGGCTTGTGCAGCAGCCGCTCGATCGCCTTGGACACGCGCTGCTGGCTCTCGACCGCATGCTTGAGACGGAGGTTCTCGCGCTCGGCGCCGATGCGGCGCTGAAGCTGCCGAAGACACAGCTGCCGCCACACGTCCGTGAGCGTCAGCGCCGCTGCCGCATCTGCATCCCCCTCGTCGCTTGCAGTCCCCTGTTCGCGGTGCTGATACTCCGTCACCCGTCCCGACCCCGTCGACCGTTTGGCTCGGAGAGACGCGAGCTGTTGCTCCATCTCGGTCACGCGCTCGCGCAGGTGCAGCAGCTCGCGCTTCTGCTCGTCCCGCGCCTTGTTTGGGTTCGACCGCCGCCGCTTCGCCTTCGCCTTGCCGTCCGCCGACTTCGTTCTCGTGGCAGTGCCGGCAGTGGAGGTCGCCGACTCTTCAGACGCTCGTGGAGCCGTCTCGGCATCGCCCAGCGTGTCGCCGGACCGCTCCGAGTCGCGGTCGCTGCCAGCCAGGCGGTCGACGGCGTCGTCCGCCGGGAAGCTCTCGTCGAGCGCCAGCACCGGCGCGTACAGCGCGTCCAGCAGCTCGGCCGCGTCCCCGTCCAGCAGCTGCAGCTGGTCCGCCGCATTCGACGCCGGGAGCGGCGGGGTCACGTCATCCAGCGACGCCAGCAGCGCCGACAGGTCGTCGTGCTCGTCCGTGTCGGCCATGACTTCTGACCCCCTCGACTTTTAGCCAATCGCTCTGGAGGTTTGGGCAGAAATGAACCGTGGTACCCAAGTGTCCGGTGGATCTCGAAGCGGTGTCGCAGTCGGCTGGTCTTCTTGATGCGGGCGTCGCCGCTCTCAAGGCGGCTAAAGGCTGTGAGTCAACAGCTCTATCTCTCGCTTTGTATCTCTCACTGAGGCGAAGACGGTACTGCATTTCTCACCAAGCGTAGACACGACCGCGCCAGCGAAGATCCGGCACCAGTGGCTTCAAATTGAAGTTTCACGCAGTGGATTTCGCCCCGTGTCGAGTATCCTTCCTGGCTCAGGCGGCAGCTATGAACGTCCTCGGCTCATTCTCAAACCTTCGCAGTCGACGCCAAAGCCGCCTCTCATCGACCTTCACCATGGCCGGACGTCTGCAAATTGTACCCGCGAAAGTGTCAGCGGCTCGCCTCCAAGGCGAAGCAGCGCCAGCTCCACAGTCCAGCCAACCGAACGCGTGTGAAGTGGACAAGTCAGTGCTCATGCCCGTGGGACACAGATCCCGCAAACAGCCGCGCCGTGTCCGTGCGGCGTGGGACGGCGTGACCAAGGGCAGTCAGCGGCTCGTCGACCGATGCAAGCAATCCGTCAAGAGTCTTCCTGCGAAGCTCAAGTGCGACGAACCCGAGCTCAGGAGCATGCGGTTGATGATGGATGAGTTTAGTTGGGCGATTTAATAGGAACGAACATGTAATTCAAACGTTTCGACACTGAGAAGGTCAAAGTGGCCGGTCACCTCGTTCAATGGCAGATTCGGGTCCGCTTTTATCGCTTTGCTGCGAGTCGAACGAGATTGTTGCGCTCGGCTCCAGCGGTTTTACTCAGACGAAGACACCACCGCAGCTCTCACCTTTCTCATCAAACCTAGATATTTCAGTCGGAACGAAGATTCGTCATCGGCTATGGCTTCAAATTGAAGTTTCACGCGATGGATTTCACCCACACGGGTGTCCTACCTCAGTCGGCAGATCGGAACGACCTCATCTCATTCTCAAACCTTCTCATCAATACCCAAGCCCCTCTCCCTCTCATCTCCTCCCTCGATATGGCCGGAAGCTTGGACATTGTGCCGGCGCAAGCTTCATCGATTCCGCGTCATCAGCGGCAGGACGACTGTCAGCTGACGAAGATGGATCTCAAGCATCGCGCCTGCAAGCAACCTCACCGCGCCAGCGACAAATGGAGCGGCGTGACAAAGGGAAGTCGACGGTTTGTCGACCGATGCAAACACTCCATGAAGGGACTTCCGGCTAAGCTCAAGTTCGGCGACCGCGAGTTGAGGAGCTTCCGGTTGATGCTAGACGAGTTCAGTCTAGCGCTGTAATGTGATGCATCTCTATTCACGACAACAACAATGTTCATGGGACCAACCGGCATTCCTCGACTCGACTTCCGTCCGAATTCTTCTGGCACAATCGTCGCCGCACGCCAGAGGCAGCTACGACCAAATCGCGAGCGTGGCTCGATAGCATAGCGATTAGCTCGGTGTAGAGGACTCCACTAAAATGTGTCTCTCAGTACAAATCCTTTGGCGGTGCGAGGTGGATCTGTCGATGTCGACGAATGTTCGGCTTACCCCAGCCGACAGTATCAGGTTCGTTAGCACAGTCACCACCACCACTACAGAACGGTGAGGTTGTTGAATGACATATCTAATGCATATTGACGCTACCAGTATCAAGCTGAATCGAGGTGACCCACATCTCCTCCCTCCATCCAGCAGTGAGTGGGACCAAATCAGGAACTGACGTCCGAAAACTATCGCCTCACTTCGGGTGAGAGGCTCCAAGTATATTATGAATGATAAAGCAGCATCCGCACAACATGGTGAAGCTCCAACGAGACCACATCTCCACTGTGTAGCTACATCGAATATTTAGCGAAAGCGTACCCACACAACGAGTTCTACCCGACAGACGAATCGTACGTGACGGCTCATTCTCGAAAGCTCGCGGCGGCGCTCAAACCTCATCGTCGGCAGTCCTTGTTCCGAAGCTTGTCGGTCCGCGAGAAATAGCTCATCCCACATTTAGCGAGCGCCATGACCGGTGGCGGCCAAGTTCTACCAGTGCGATCGTCGCCGCCTCGCAGCCAAGTATCCCCGCCACATCGCCAAATCTCCCTCCCGGATGCCTATCGTCTGGAAACCGCGATTCTCAAGTGCGTGGGCCGCGGCGACCACTGCGCTGACTGTCTTCGCATTGCCAACAGTGCCAAGGGTTTCCGCGAGCACCCGCACCTCGTCCGCGTCGGATGGAACGGCGTGACCAGAGTCAACCAGACACTCGTCGACCGATTCGTACTGACCATCAAGACATTTGCGAAGCAGCTCGGGAGTGACGACATCCAGCAGCACCGCGAGCTCGAGAACATCATTTCGTCTCACTTTGGGTCGGCACCTTAGCCTCTCGACAGGAAATACATCTCTATTCAACACGTAAGCTGTTTCGTCCACTCTACGGATTGCCCGTCTCGTCCAGCAGCAAGTTCTCGATGCGTTCCTGGTTCGCCTTCAGCTCCAAGTCGAGCGAGCTGAACACAAACTGAGCGACATTGTCGACGTTGGCGCGGAGACTGGCGCGGTGTGCTGCATGGTTCGACTGGTACGGCGAGATGCGGTGGCAAACCTGCAGCACTGTGGCAGCTGGGGAAGTAGCCTCGACCGGGGTGCGCGGCGGCCGGCAAATGACATACCCCTTCTCATGGAAGCCGACATTCGTGAGCTTGTTCATGTATTCGATCGGCTGTCCGTCGGTTGTCCAGATGATCACCACACGGTCCGGCGAAATGTACCGCTTCACGACCTGCCGCAGGCGAAAGTCGGCGCGCGTGTCGGCCGACGTCATCTCCATGGCAAAGTTCTCCATGATTGTGTCGTCGTTCGGACCCATGCACTGTGTGCATTGGACACATCCCACAGCGGAAATGAGGTTGATGATCACCCGACAGTCTCAAATAATCGACCAGCGCACCTGTGACGTCTTCTCGTACACCGACCCAAAGTGCTTCTGGACGCTCTTGTAGTGCTTCCACACGCCTCTGGCAGTGTAGTGAACGTCAAACGGGAGTATACTCGTCGCAAACACGTCGAGGAAGAGTCTTCCGTCGCGCTCGCGCATCTTGGCGCCGCGGTGCGCCGACTCGGTGTGCATGATACCATTCTCCTCGAGCATTCGATCCACTTCGCCGAAAGAAGTGTCCGCCTCTGCCAGCAGCCGCGTGAACACGGCGCGATCCACCGACGGGTCAGTCGGCGGTACCCCCATTGCTCGCGCGCGCTTCCTCGACGACACCTCAATGTCCTGCACTCAGTGATTGTTCACACGTCAAAAAGCGAGTAACCACCAATAGCCACGCGATCAACATACCTGGATACCGGCGGGACGTTCCAACAGTCGTTGAATCATGTTGGTCGCCTTGAGCTGACTCTCGAGCGCGCGCTTCAGGCGAGTGTTCTCCCGTTCCGCCTTGAGACGGCGCTGCAATTGCCGCAGACACAGTTGTTTCCACGTGTCCGTGAGCTGGATGCACGACGACGCAGCGCTGTCGGCTGCGGCAGTCTCCGCCATCTCTTCCTCCTCTTGCTCCTCCTTGATGGTCGTATCAGACGAAGGCGACCGACGCTTCAACGCCACGTTCTGTGTGCCGGCTGTGGTCCGTAGCTCGGCGAGTTGCTGCTCCATCTCGTCCACCTTGCCGCGCAGATAAATGATCTCGAGCTTGCGCTCCTCGCGCGCCTTGTTCGGGTTCGAGAGTCGTTGTCGGCGCGCATCGGTTTTCCCGGTCACTATAGTCGTCGGGTTCGGAGTCGAAGCCTTGGACTGGTGGTTCACTGGAGCGCCGTGAGGTACAGCTTGAGACTGCAGGTTATTCACCTGCCACAAGTCGACCGGACTGCCTTCATCGCTTGGGAACCCCGGCTCGAGCGTCAATACTGGCGCATAGAGTGCGTCGAGCAGATGCGATGCGTCTTCGGGTAACGCGCTGAGCAGCGGGCCGTCGGTCGGTGTTGGGGAATTGTAATAGGGATCGACGAGCGGGTGGAGAGCCCCGACGCCGCCCGCGTCGTCTTGCAGGGAGGCCAGGAGCTCCGTGAAGAGCGCGTCCGAGTCGGCACTGTCCAGCGGCACTGCCATTTTCGCTGAGAATGACAGGTGAGCAGTAGACGGAACGGTTTGATTCGCTAAAATGTGGAATATCTGTGTAGTAAATTCATATTCAGCAGTTTCGGATGAATACAACATGATATTTGAATGATACACTCAAAACTAATACCAATTTTGATGCTATTTCAGAACAAAATAGCACGTGAATAATTATCAGCTCAAAATTTGATAATTTATAATCAATTTTTGAGAATTTAATTATTTTTTCTGATTCTGAACTATTGTAGATTCGTAACCCCGATTTATCACATTGCTACCCTTATTTAAATTTCGTAGGCGATACGAGAAATTTTCCTCTACTTTCACCTCGTCCTTCGTCATATCCCTATGTAATGTCATACATGCCACTCTGCTCACGTCTCAGATATTTATCAACTCAGGATCTTATTTAGCTCCGCGTGAATATGTTAGGGTGGTCGCAAGAATGAGGCGGGAATCTGATACCACTGCAATAAGAAACCACTCAAAATCACGAAACTATAATATAGCATGCGATGCAGTAGGAAAAAAAATTGGAGTACTGTCTGAAATTTCAGTAAGTTCGATCTTGAAGAAAATTTACATTAACAGCGAACAAGGCCACATTAACAACGAACACGAATCTCATACAGTATAGCGCTTGCATAAATGCGCCTACAAGATGAACATCTTTGAGAGGTCTTGAATACAAAGAAGTTCAACCTGGTATTATATCTAATTTACTCAATGTTATCATTTGCAACCTGTGACACTACATACAATACGATATAAAAGGTAATAAAAAATAGCGTTGCCTTAATTATTGCTCAGTGTAATGTGTAACCCTATCAATTTCGTAATTTACATTAACGAATGCTGATGAGTTAACAGCTATTTAGGCACGTAATGGTGCATTATTAGTATTGTATCAGTACTCTATTAACCTATGTCAGTGCAAAAATCGACGTTTTTCCGTGATGGAATCGCCGATTCCTTTTTATATAGATTTTTGTATACTCGGAAGTTCGCATTTGCATGAACTTTGCAGAGTTAAAAAACCTGGAGTACGGACATGAATTAAATAAAGTACTGAAACACTGCTTGCCATTGTCGTCGCCTCTCCCAAATTGTACCTTGTTGTTCGTCATGTACCTGTCTAATGTCATATATGTCACTGTGGGAGAGTATTATATTACGCTGTTATATGCCTATTCAAAGTCATTGAACTTTAGTATAGCATGTGGTTACAGGAGAGACAAAGTGTGAGCCATGACTTTATTCGTGGGACTATGACTATCAGGTAGTCAGGATGACTGGCGGATGGACTACCAGATAGTCAGGATAACTGGCGGATGGATGACCGTCGCAGCGACGGTCATTCAAGGAAGCAAGCGCATCCGGCAGGCACGAACGTCGAGTGAGCGCTATGGGCTACAGAGGAGTTTAAGCTTGGTGAGGTTCCCAACAAAAAAGACAAAATCACGTCTTCTTTGTGATGAGCATGTAATTGACCGCGCAAGTGCCAGCTGTGCGACGCGCATGCGTCTTGACGTCGTCGCTCAGCGCAGCCTTCTTGATGGCGTACGCCTGGTCGAACAGCAGTCTCTTGAGTCCGCCGGCGGCTGCCACGCATTTTGAAATCTTGTCGTACACGCGGTTGAAGAGCCACGACACCGAGACGAAGATGGTCGATACAAGCTTGGTCAGGTCCTCTATATGGAAGAGCACATCGCCCTTGTAGATGTCAATGCTGGCGCCGCTACGCAGTAGCGCGGCGTACGCCATGTGCTCGAACACGTGCGACAGCGGCAGGTACGACAGGTGCACGTCGGTCGGGTCGATCGCGAGCCGCTCTTGAGCGAGCACGCCATTGATGAGCGAGGCCTTGTGGTGTAGCAGCACGACGCTCTTCGAGTCGCCGGTCGTGACCGGTGCGCAGCAGAACGTCGGCACATCCGACGGGAGCGGCGGGTCAGCAGGTAGCCGGTACGCCTTGTCCAGCAACTCAATGTCCGCATGCGACTTAAGCACGAGGTTCTTGCCCGTGACCTGGTGGCGCTGCTCGTGCGTCACGGGCTCGAACTGCACGACTCACTGCAGCGTCGGACACGCAGCCGCACAGTCCATGACGACGTGGAACTGGTCCTGGCCGCAGAAGAGCACGCTCAGCTCCGTGTGGTTGACGATGAAGGGCGCGGCGTCTGGCCCGAGCGTGTCGTACAGCATCACGAGCGCGTATGCCATGCGGTCGCACGCGTGATTCACGAGCGACCACTTGAGTAGAAGCTTGCTGAACACGCCGACCTTGGCCTGCCGCGAGAGCCCCGCGAAGCGTGCGACGCCGCTCGCGATCGCATCGCCGCGCCGCTTCACCTCGTCGTATGCGAGTCACACGAACATGACGACCTTGAACGTGGCCAAGTTTAAATGGCGCATGCCGTAGCACTGCCGCGAGTCGCCATCCATGCATCAGCTGCACAGGAACATGTGGCACATCGTCTGCATTGACCCGACCTCGACCTGGTGCTCGACAGAGTGTGTCGGTCACTGGGTTGGGTAAGTAAAAAAAATCCTCCGAGGGACTTGACCCTCATCGTTTAATTTCGTTCGTGCTGTGCTCGACGCTCGCCCTCGTGTCAGACCCAGCGGCACTCGTGAATAGAGATGCATCACATTACAGCGCTAGACTGAACTCGTCTAGCATCAACCGGAAGCTCCTCAACTCGCGGTCGCCGAACTTGAGCTTAGCCGGAAGTCCCTTCATGGAGTGTTTGCATCGGTCGACAAACCGTCGACTTCCCTTTGTCACGCCGCTCCATTTGTCGCTGGCGCGGTGAGGTTGCTTGCAGGCGCGATGCTTGAGATCCATCTTCGTCAGCTGACAGTCGTCCTGCCGCTGATGACGCGGAATCGATGAAGCTTGCGCCGGCACAATGTCCAAGCTTCCGGCCATATCGAGGGAGGAGATGAGAGGGAGAGGGGCTTGGGTATTGATGAGAAGGTTTGAGAATGAGATGAGGTCGTTCCGATCTGCCGACTGAGGTAGGACACCCGTGTGGGTGAAATCCATCGCGTGAAACTTCAATTTGAAGCCATAGCCGATGACGAATCTTCGTTCCGACTGAAATATCTAGGTTTGATGAGAAAGGTGAGAGCTGCGGTGGTGTCTTCGTCTGAGTAAAACCGCTGGAGCCGAGCGCAACAATCTCGTTCGACTCGCAGCAAAGCGATAAAAGCGGACCCGAATCTGCCATTGAACGAGGTGACCGGCCACTTTGACCTTCTCAGTGTCGAAACGTTTGAATTACATGTTCGTTCCTATTAAATCGCCCAACTAAACTCATCCATCATCAACCGCATGCTCCTGAGCTCGGGTTCGTCGCACTTGAGCTTCGCAGGAAGACTCTTGACGGATTGCTTGCATCGGTCGACGAGCCGCTGACTGCCCTTGGTCACGCCGTCCCACGCCGCACGGACACGGCGCGGCTGTTTGCGGGATCTGTGTCCCACGGGCATGAGCACTGACTTGTCCACTTCACACGCGTTCGGTTGGCTGGACTGTGGAGCTGGCGCTGCTTCGCCTTGGAGGCGAGCCGCTGACACTTTCGCGGGTACAATTTGCAGACGTCCGGCCATGGTGAAGGTCGATGAGAGGCGGCTTTGGCGTCGACTGCGAAGGTTTGAGAATGAGCCGAGGACGTTCATAGCTGCCGCCTGAGCCAGGAAGGATACTCGACACGGGGCGAAATCCACTGCGTGAAACTTCAATTTGAAGCCACTGGTGCCGGATCTTCGCTGGCGCGGTCGTGTCTACGCTTGGTGAGAAATGCAGTACCGTCTTCGCCTCAGTGAGAGATACAAAGCGAGAGATAGAGCTGTTGACTCACAGCCTTTAGCCGCCTTGAGAGCGGCGACGCCCGCATCAAGAAGACCAGCCGACTGCGACACCGCTTCGAGATCCACCGGACACTTGGGTACCACGGTTCATTTCTGCCCAAACCTCCAGAGCGATTGGCTAAAAGTCGAGGGGGTCAGAAGTCATGGCCGACACGGACGAGCACGACGACCTGTCGGCGCTGCTGGCGTCGCTGGATGACGTGACCCCGCCGCTCCCGGCGTCGAATGCGGCGGACCAGCTGCAGCTGCTGGACGGGGACGCGGCCGAGCTGCTGGACGCGCTGTACGCGCCGGTGCTGGCGCTCGACGAGAGCTTCCCGGCGGACGACGCCGTCGACCGCCTGGCTGGCAGCGACCGCGACTCGGAGCGGTCCGGCGACACGCTGGGCGATGCCGAGACGGCTCCACGAGCGTCTGAAGAGTCGGCGACCTCCACTGCCGGCACTGCCACGAGAACGAAGTCGGCGGACGGCAAGGCGAAGGCGAAGCGGCGGCGGTCGAACCCAAACAAGGCGCGGGACGAGCAGAAGCGCGAGCTGCTGCACCTGCGCGAGCGCGTGACCGAGATGGAGCAACAGCTCGCGTCTCTCCGAGCCAAACGGTCGACGGGGTCGGGACGGGTGACGGAGTATCAGCACCGCGAACAGGGGACTGCAAGCGACGAGGGGGATGCAGATGCGGCAGCGGCGCTGACGCTCACGGACGTGTGGCGGCAGCTGTGTCTTCGGCAGCTTCAGCGCCGCATCGGCGCCGAGCGCGAGAACCTCCGTCTCAAGCATGCGGTCGAGAGCCAGCAGCGCGTGTCCAAGGCGATCGAGCGGCTGCTGCACAAGCCAGCGGGCGAGGACGTACGTCGCTATCGACTTGTGGTCATGATGCTTGCGATTGACAAGTGGGTTTGTTATGGTTGAGTAGGAGACGCAGTATCTGACGAGGAAGCGCGCGCGGTCGATCGGTGTGCCTCCGACAGACCCGGCGATCGACCACGCCATCTATGCCGAGCTGCTGAGCGAGACGGATGTCTGTCTGAGCAAGGTGAACAAGTTCCTCGAGGAGAACGGCATCCTGGACGCTGACGTCCCTCAGCACGGCACCCACGTGCGCGAGATCGAGAACCGCCTGTTCCTCGATGTGTTCGCGACGAGTCTGCTCCCGTTCGACTTTCATCTGACGAGCGCTGGCACGTGGAAGTTCTACAGCGGCGCGCAGAAGCACTATGGAGCTGTTTATGACAAGACCACACAGGTATTTCGCCGAGCTATTGTTTTGACTCTCCTGTCTGGCAGAGACTGATAATTGGATGGATGTCTGTATTTACAGAGTTTGGGACCCGACGACAACACCATTGTCGAGAACTTTATCATCGAGACTCACGCCACCAACGTTCGTGCCGAGTTCCGAGTCCGCCAGGTGATCAAGCGCCACGTGGAGGCGGATCGAGTGGTGATCTCGTGGGTGAACGACTGTCAACCTGTCGATTACGTCCACAAGGGGACCAATTTTGGGTTCCGCGAGATCGGCTACGTCGTGTGCCGTCCACCAAAGACGATGCACGCCGGTTCCGAGTCCGCCGCGACGGTGATGCAAGTGTGCTACCGGATCACGCCGTACATGACGAACAGGTCGGGCCGTAAGCTCAGTCTCCAGGCGAACATCGACACGATCGCGCAGTTCGTTTTCACGTCATACGGGGATGAGATCCAGGCCAAGCTCGAGCGGATAGAGAACATGTTGCTGAAGGAGAAGTCGAGGCATTGAAACTCGTCGATCCCTATTACAATTCCCCAACACCGACCGACGGCCCGCTGCTCAGCGCGTTACCCGAAGACGCATCGCATCTGCTCGACGCACTCTATGCGCCAGTATTGACGCTCGAGCCGGGGTTCCCAAGCGATGAAGGCAGTCCGGTCGACTTGTGGCAGGTGAATAACCTGCAGTCTCAAGCTGTACCTCACGGCGCTCCAGTGAACCACCAGTCCAAGGCTTCGACTCCGAACCCGACGACTATAGTGACCGGGAAAACCGATGCGCGCCGACAACGACTCTCGAACCCGAACAAGGCGCGCGAGGAGCGCAAGCTCGAGATCATTTATCTGCGCGGCAAGGTGGACGAGATGGAGCAGCAACTCGCCGAGCTACGGACCACAGCCGGCACACAGAACGTGGCGTTGAAGCGTCGGTCGCCTTCGTCTGATACGACCATCAAGGAGGAGCAAGAGGAGGAAGAGATGGCGGAGACTGCCGCAGCCGACAGCGCTGCGTCGTCGTGCATCCAGCTCACGGACACGTGGAAACAACTGTGTCTGCGGCAATTGCAGCGCCGTCTCAAGGCGGAACGGGAGAACACTCGCCTGAAGCGCGCGCTCGAGAGTCAGCTCAAGGCGACCAACATGATTCAACGACTGTTGGAACGTCCCGCCGGTATCCAGGTATGTTGATCGCGTGGCTATTGGTGGTTACTCGCTTTTTGACGTGTGAACAATCACTGAGTGCAGGACATTGAGGTGTCGTCGAGGAAGCGCGCGCGAGCAATGGGGGTACCGCCGACTGACCCGTCGGTGGATCGCGCCGTGTTCACGCGGCTGCTGGCAGAGGCGGACACTTCTTTCGGCGAAGTGGATCGAATGCTCGAGGAGAATGGTATCATGCACACCGAGTCGGCGCACCGCGGCGCCAAGATGCGCGAGCGCGACGGAAGACTCTTCCTCGACGTGTTTGCGACGAGTATACTCCCGTTTGACGTTCACTACACTGCCAGAGGCGTGTGGAAGCACTACAAGAGCGTCCAGAAGCACTTTGGGTCGGTGTACGAGAAGACGTCACAGGTGCGCTGGTCGATTATTTGAGACTGTCGGGTGATCATCAACCTCATTTCCGCTGTGGGATGTGTCCAATGCACACAGTGCATGGGTCCGAACGACGACACAATCATGGAGAACTTTGCCATGGAGATGACGTCGGCCGACACGCGCGCCGACTTTCGCCTGCGGCAGGTCGTGAAGCGGTACATTTCGCCGGACCGTGTGGTGATCATCTGGACAACCGACGGACAGCCGATCGAATACATGAACAAGCTCACGAATGTCGGCTTCCATGAGAAGGGGTATGTCATTTGCCGGCCGCCGCGCACCCCGGTCGAGGCTACTTCCCCAGCTGCCACAGTGCTGCAGGTTTGCCACCGCATCTCGCCGTACCAGTCGAACCATGCAGCACACCGCGCCAGTCTCCGCGCCAACGTCGACAATGTCGCTCAGTTTGTGTTCAGCTCGCTCGACTTGGAGCTGAAGGCGAACCAGGAACGCATCGAGAACTTGCTGCTGGACGAGACGGGCAATCCGTAGAGTGGACGAAACAGCTTACGTGTTGAATAGAGATGTATTTCCTGTCGAGAGGCTAAGGTGCCGACCCAAAGTGAGACGAAATGATGTTCTCGAGCTCGCGGTGCTGCTGGATGTCGTCACTCCCGAGCTGCTTCGCAAATGTCTTGATGGTCAGTACGAATCGGTCGACGAGTGTCTGGTTGACTCTGGTCACGCCGTTCCATCCGACGCGGACGAGGTGCGGGTGCTCGCGGAAACCCTTGGCACTGTTGGCAATGCGAAGACAGTCAGCGCAGTGGTCGCCGCGGCCCACGCACTTGAGAATCGCGGTTTCCAGACGATAGGCATCCGGGAGGGAGATTTGGCGATGTGGCGGGGATACTTGGCTGCGAGGCGGCGACGATCGCACTGGTAGAACTTGGCCGCCACCGGTCATGGCGCTCGCTAAATGTGGGATGAGCTATTTCTCGCGGACCGACAAGCTTCGGAACAAGGACTGCCGACGATGAGGTTTGAGCGCCGCCGCGAGCTTTCGAGAATGAGCCGTCACGTACGATTCGTCTGTCGGGTAGAACTCGTTGTGTGGGTACGCTTTCGCTAAATATTCGATGTAGCTACACAGTGGAGATGTGGTCTCGTTGGAGCTTCACCATGTTGTGCGGATGCTGCTTTATCATTCATAATATACTTGGAGCCTCTCACCCGAAGTGAGGCGATAGTTTTCGGACGTCAGTTCCTGATTTGGTCCCACTCACTGCTGGATGGAGGGAGGAGATGTGGGTCACCTCGATTCAGCTTGATACTGGTAGCGTCAATATGCATTAGATATGTCATTCAACAACCTCACCGTTCTGTAGTGGTGGTGGTGACTGTGCTAACGAACCTGATACTGTCGGCTGGGGTAAGCCGAACATTCGTCGACATCGACAGATCCACCTCGCACCGCCAAAGGATTTGTACTGAGAGACACATTTTAGTGGAGTCCTCTACACCGAGCTAATCGCTATGCTATCGAGCCACGCTCGCGATTTGGTCGTAGCTGCCTCTGGCGTGCGGCGACGATTGTGCCAGAAGAATTCGGACGGAAGTCGAGTCGAGGAATGCCGGTTGGTCCCATGAACATTGTTGTTGTCGCGCTCGATCTGTACTCGTGTTGTAGTCAGTGCTCGTGATCATTATCGTGCTGTACTCGGTGCTCGAGTTCGCCCTCGTGCTGAACCCGGCGGCGCTCGCGTTAGTGTTGATTTTGGCAGTGGCTGAACTTTTCTCGGCTAGTCCAAGCTATAGATTCACTGTGGGGCGGCCGAAGAGCGAGATATGGTTGCTGTACGAGGTTGTTGTGAAGATTGGCCCGGATAAAGGTCAGCCTGACGTGAAATGCAAGCATTGCTCCAAGGTCATATCGAATGCTATGTTGCGCAACATGCTCCCGCACGCAACTGCCTGCCCTGGGCTGTCAACCGCAGCCAAGGAGAAGTGGGTCGCGCTCCGCGACAAGAGAGAAAAGGAGAAAGAGATGCGGCAACGCTTGAAAGAGAGGATAGTGACGCAATCGATGCCGAGTCAGCTCCACTCCAATGTCAAGACTCCTTCGCCCCGGACCGTAACCAAGCGTCTTTTCCAGTCTTCAACTAAGACCAGTCGCCGGAGTCCTTGTACCCCCAAGAGAAAGGTTCGCACGCGCGCAGAGCGGCAGCTGTCGATTGCAAGAGCCTTTATTGCAACTGGGGTTGCTTTTCGTGTTGTTGAGGACAAGTACTTTCGTGCTATGTTCGACGACGAAGACGATGTCCCGTCGCGGTTTCAGGTCGCCGGCGAATTGCTCGACAAAGTGTACATTAATGAGTACAAGAGTGTTCTGAAGGTGTTGCGGTCCGCGAACATCCTTTCCATCGTCACCGATGGCTGGTCAAGTCGACGAAACGAGAGCGTCATCAATTACGTCCTCGTCAATCCATGGATCAAACCTATCTTCTGGAAGTCGTTTGCAACTGGTGAGGCGTCACACGACGCCGACTACATCGCGAACCAGATCCTCGCGGTGATCGACGAAATTGATGCGATACTAGGACGCAAAATCGTGCGCGCCGTCGTTACCGACAATGCGGCCAACATGAAAGGCGCATGGAAAATATTGGAAGGGTCGGGCCGTGGTCTGATATGCAATGGATGCACATCGCGCGCGATGAACTTGCTGATGAATGACGTGTTCAAGCTGGAGTACTTCAGTAGCGTCCTCGAGCGAGCCAAGTCATTGACCACCTTCATCAAGCAGCGGCATGCTCTTCTGGATCGTTTTCGGTCACTGTAAAAGAGCCTAAAGGGACCTGGCGAGAGACGTCGAGCACTCTCCATGCCGGTAGTAACGCGTTGGTACTCGTGTGAGGCGTGCATTCAGAGTGTCGTCGACAATCGAAATGTGATCGCGGCCACGTTCGCTGACGAGGAGCTTCTTCGAAGGTATCAAAGGAGTGGTGTTCAATTACAGGAGGCGAAAGACATCGTTGGGGATACGGAGTTTTGGCAGCAAGCGTCGTTGGTGTTAAAGGTGGTCAAACCGATCGATGAGTGTCTGGCCACGTTTGAGATGGACAGTTGCTGCATCTCGATGATTAACCATCTCTTCAACTGGCTAGATGATGTATTCAGCAAGCCAGTTGGCCAAGGCGAAGTGAACCTCATGCGCGCGGTCCACGCGATGACCATATCACGGAAGGAGTTTTTGTTCACAGCAATGAAGGCGGCGTACATTCTCGACCAGTCGAAGCCGATTCCAACCTCTGGTGATGAAACCATCAACACCATTACATCTACTGCTGAGCTGGCAGAGCGTATCGGATTGCCAGATGGTGTGCTAAAAGGTGATGTTCATCGGGAGCTGGTATCGTTTGTACGCGCGAAGTTAACCTGGACGACTGAGGAGAAGCTGAAACATTCTATGTTCAGCCCACTCGATTGGTGGTCGCTTTCGACTACGTATCCGGCTGTGAAAGCCATCGCACTGCATGTGCTCTCAATTCCGACATCATCGGCAGCCAGTGAACGAAGCTGGAGCATTCACAGCTTCATTCAGTCTCAACGGCGGAATCGATTGAGTTCTGAGCGCCTCGACAAGCTAGTGTTCGTCTATTCTAACCTGGGCGACAAAAGTGCTGCAGACCACATCCTCTACGATCTGTATCCAGAGGCCGAGGACTTCATTGAGAACCGCAACGGAGAAACATGCACTTTGAACGAGCCAGAGCTGCCAGCAACTGCTACTGACCAAGGGTCCGAGACGGCACCATCATTTGCATCCGGTCTGCTTTCTACTATCTAAACCCCACGATCTGCACACGTTGTAAATGCGAAACCACGTGGTCACCTTGTTGTTGTTGTTGTTGTTGTTGCTTCCATGGTGGACGCCGACGCTAGAGCAACGGCAGTTAGCGACACCACGGATGGCGTTGCGCAATTGTCGTCGATGTCACCCGACCTGCTGTGGTTTGTGCCCGAGTTGGTGCGTTGTGAGCTGACCTTCTTTTCCGTTTCCACAAAGTTGGCTGCCTTCTTCAGTGACGCCACCGTCGCTGTAAGACACTCCAGGCCCTTGAGCACGAATACAGCGTCGTTCTGTTGCATTTTTACCCGGACGCTCGACGACATGCTAGCGTACTGCGCAGCAGCGTCTTTCTTCCCCTTCGCGATCTTGGCCAACGCGTCGACAATTTGCTTGAACAGGTCGCTATTGTTCCAATCACAATCGTAGTTAAGGAAGATCTCGCCCAGGATCGAGGCGTCATCGCAAATGTTGTTGAGCACTTCGAGCACGAGCATCTTGTGCTCAAAGCTCGAGTTCTCGGATTGTAGGATGCGCGGGGAGATTGAGGTCACGAACACATCAATCTCCGTCTTCAAGTGCCGCTTGAAGTTGTTGATCAGCACCAGGAACGCCTGAAGCGACAATCCGACAATCTGCGTGTAGTTGGACGTACAGTTTTGCAGCAGCGACTGGCACAAGTACTGTCGGATTGCGTGGATGAAGGGCTCGCCCTTGCGGAACGACGGACCGGCGTTGTTGATGATCGACAGCACGAGTTCGAGGGACATGATCTTGCTCTGGAACGCGAACGGGTCGTCCGTTGCTGCGTTTCCCGTCCCGACACTGCTAGTGGGACCACTAGTCGACGACAAGTAGCCACCGCTGGCGCTGCTGCTGCCAAGAGCCGAGTCTTCAGCCACGGACCGCATCGAAATGCGGCACAACGATCGGAAGAGCAGGAAAACGTCCTTGTGGAGCGCCGACGGAAATGATGGCGCAAAGATGTGTGTCGTGCTTCCCCCCGCCGCAGTCAATGGCGCCGGTCGGCCAGCTGGCGCTGTTCCAGCGTCTAGGGACGACCTCGAGTCGGTCTTGTCGGTGCTCGCACGACCATTAGCAGTCGCCACAGCTGTCTTAGGCTTGTCGGCGAGGCCAAGCACACGCGCGACGTCGGGATACCATGGGTCGCTTTGCTGTGCGACGAGCGTCTCCTCTTGCGTGGGGGCAGGTGTCGCATCGGGAGAATCGGCGCTGTTGGCATCGGCTGCAGTCGGTGGGTTCTTCTCGAGCGCCTCCTTGAGTGTGGTGGCCGTCTCTTCCTCGACGCGCTGGTCAAAGGTCTCCATCCTTTGAAAGACGATGGCGATAATCTGCTGTAGTGTCGCCTTGGCGACCATCTGGTTGGTGGCGTTCTTGCTCACGAGGTGGATGTGGTAGCATGCGCGCATGGCCTTGAGCAGCGAGCGATCATGCACCTCGCACGTCGTGGTCGCCACGGCCGTGAGCAGTACACGCAGCACCTGGATCTGCACCGTCTCGTCCGGGTGGTCGTTGCAGTCTCAGATGACCTCGACGATACCGTCGATGAGGTTCCAATTCTCATCGTTCAGATTGCTGGTGTCGATGCCGTCAGCGTTAACGTCTGCGCCGTCCGCGCTGCTGGCCCCCGCACTCACCGCTCCGCCACTGGCGCCACCAGCGCCACCGCCGGTGCCGCCACCGAGGTTCGTCGAGTTGCCGCCGAGCTGGCGGCGCCGACGAGCACGGCGAACCCCCCGACTGGCAGGGGGCACGGCACCCGAGCGCTGCACGAACCGCTTGGGGATGCCGTCGGGGATGGCGCCATTGACGCGCCGGAAACCGAAGGCCAGAAACTTCTCGATGCAGTCGAGCGTAATGGCCACGAGCTTGACGTGGTGCGAGAGGCAGCCCGGCAAGAGCCGCTCGAAGTGTACCTTCAAGCTGTTCTTGCGTTATTGAGCGATACTGCGCACCGATACTTTCGCCAAATGTGCCGACAGCAGCAGCAGCGCATGCAGCGGCGCCAAGCACACCTCGAGACCGCGTGGAGGGAACCACTGCAGCATAGAGATGCCGATCGCTGCGTTGAACTCGCCATCCCGCAGCATCAGCCTCAGTCCAGCATTCCCACAGTACAATACTCGGTCAAGCTGCCAAACCTTTCGGATTCAACTTCGGTTCGAGAATGAAATTTACCCATTGCACTTATTAGGGGTAGCCAATTGTCACAACAACAAGTCATTTTTTTTTCGTCCAAATCCGATTTTTTTTTTCACGGCCTCTGATTGGTGAAGAAATTTTTTGCCGATTTGACCCAAAATCGACGCACGTCGGGACAATTTTTTTTGTACCCAGATCTGAGACCAGCTGAGTCAAGTCACGATCTGATCTATCGCAACAGAAAGCAACAAGCGCGTGAAAAGTGACTCGCAGCGGACGTTCATGGTTCGAGCCTCTCTAGTGGAGTTGGGCGCGTCGCGGAGCGGCCGCAGTCAGCGACTAATCGCCTCAGCACAACGTGAAGACCACCAGGCTCATGGATCTGGGCTTGACACCGCCCATGGAGGTCTGCGTGCAGCAAGCGATGCGAACACGACTGACAACCCTAGCAACCACAGCGCCATCACCGCCGTGCAAGTGCCTGATCGCTACCAGCCACATGGAACTCGTTGTCCGTCCCCAACCGCCCATTCTGAAGCGCAGTCGGTGGCTGAAGATGACTGTGGTGTCCTCGAAGTTCTACCGGACGACTCAAGTGCTGAAGGAGAAGTCGAGTTCGCAGTATCTGGTATGCGTTTCAAGTCCAATGCGCAGAGATCCACAACAGTTTACAATCTAATTATCTACCCGATTAATGCTGCACAGAATCGAGCGCTCATTCAAGCGCGATGGTAGTGCAAGTGTGCTGCCGGTACAAATCATGCAAGAAGGTGGCGAAGACCTCCGTGGAGATGGTCTTTGTGCAATGCAATAACGCGAAATGCGTGCACAGCGTGCACCAAGCGTGTCTGGTCAGCATGCGCAGTGATTTTGACGCGGACTCAGCAATTGAAACCCCATTCTGCAGCAAGCGTTGCTATAACGCCATTAAAAAGCGCCAGAACATGATCAACTCGACAACAAATTCGGCCAGGAAGCGGGTTTCGTGGCATGATGACGGGCCAATGCTTGGTGTAAGCTCTCTCAGCGTGCTCCTGGATTGGATGACGACCAGCGGCAACTACAATCGCTATCGAGGAGGTGATGATCAGAATGGAGCGACAAAGTTGAGTCTTGCTGGTGAAATTGCGCTGCAGATTGCCGCTGCGAATATCTTGACAGCGCGATCAGCTAAGGACATCATGGCAAAGATAGCGAATCTCGAGAGCTCATTCAAGGACGCCGCCGACTGGCTGGCACACACTGGCCAGGGGGTGACCGTGGAGTCGGACATCCATCGCGCAATTTATTCTCGTTGTCCGTACTATGACACCTTGGCTCCAATAATGGCAAATCGGGCATCCATCACGCCACTTGCACTCAACTCTGGCCCCATTAGCAACGACAACACATATGAAAACGACGCAGATGATGATGACGCACAACGTGACATACGTCCAACGCAACGATCAGGGCAGAAGCGTCCGGCGAGCGTTCCATCATCCATTGTGCCGTTTCGAGGAAGCTCGCGGTCACATGGAGGTGATGATGTGTACCACACGTCGCTTTTGGATTTGAAAGAAGCGCAGATGCTCCAAGACAAAGAGTACCATCAAAGCACGCTGATGTACAAGATGCGTAAGGTTGAGATGGAGCAGAGTCGGTTGGCCATGGCTGAGAAGCGAGCAGAACTTGACGCTGATGAAGTGCACGCGCGAATAATGGAGTCTCACGCCAAGTCAGCAAAGCTACGGCAGGAGGCTAAAATCGGCTTGCTTCAGCAGAAGGTGACACTATTACGTGAGCGACATAAGTTGCTTGCTGAGGGCGTGCCGCAGAGCGAGATTGATTTATTGCTGCCGCTAACGGCCGATCTCCAACAGGTAGCAGAGTAATTGCTTTCGACGCTCGTCACCGCGCTCCGACTCAGGAGCTGGTAGGTTGAGTTCGTCGTCCTCGTCCAGCCCGTTGCCTTGCATTTGCCGTTCCCAATCAGGCGGAACAGGATCGCTAATCAATAGATTGTGCATGACACATGCACAAGTGAAGTAGCGTATGAGTTTTTGCATCGATTTGGGGCTGTCAATCTTGATCCTGATCCCTTTGAAGAACTGAAATCTGGCCTTGATCAATCCGATGCAATGCTCGGTTTTAATACGGGCCTTTGCCAGTTTTGTGTTGAAGTGCGCGTTGTGCACGTCCATTTCCGCTCGTGGTGGTTTTTTGAAGGCAGGCACCATGATGTTCGACGGCTGAAATGCTGAGTCGCCTAGCAAATACTCGCGGGACGAGAAGAAATCATCTGAGTGCTGGGCGAGGCGCCCGTTCGACCACGCGCGATTATCATGGACTGACCCAGGCCAACCAATCACAACATCACGAACCCTGGCAATATCATCGCAAGTGATGATCGCGTTGACTGCATACCCTCCTTTGCGAGTGTAGTAGTCTTCTCCATCCACTGACGGCTTGTACTCCAGCGGAAGAAGCGTTCCATCAACCATTCCCACGCAATTTGGAAAGCCATATTTGGCTCGAATTCGACATGCAATATCATGTCGTTCGTCGACGTCAGGCCAGGTCATGGTAGAATCTTGTAGGGCGAGAAATGCCTTCACTGCGCGACTCAAGTACAGGTCAATCGACCCCTTCCCCAACCCGAAAAACAGCGCTAGCTTCGGAGCGGTGTTGTCGTTTCCGTCGCTGCCTAGATACTTAAGCAGAATCATCAAATGGAGGTCAGCATGACCACGTCGCGGATGGCGAGACTGTGTTTGAAACACAGAATTGACCGAAATCAAGTCGACTAGACGGGAAAATGCTGAACGGCGAACACGAAAATGCCCCAAGAACTCTGTGCCATTCAGATAGTCACGATCGTAAAGAAGCACCTTCCAGCGGTCACTTCGTCGCCGATAGGACGGATCACGGGCAACGTAGCGTGTCTGCTGGACCATCGTGAACGCAGCTTGGATCAACTCGTCCATGTCGTCTTCGAATCCGTCCTGCTCACTCATCAAGAACCGGACATCTGCCGCTCGCATCCGAGCTTCGTTCTCCCGATGCAGCCTCCTGAGCAACTTTTGTCGGGCCGTCGATCTTGGCATCCTGATCGCCGCTCGTTGGCGCGCGCGCGCGCGTTGAACTACAACGAGGAAAAAATATAAGTGACTTGTTGTCGAAATTTGTTGTGGGGGTGGTCAATTTTGCTGCAGTTTGATTGGTTCAAAATGATTTTCGACGGCGGCAAAATAAAAAAAATTGAGTTGTTGTTGTGATGATTGGCTACCCCTATTGTTCAATACTGTTCTTTATTTTGTCTTTTACTTTTTTAACATTTTTAACAGTATTTAATGTGCATTTTCTCAACACTAAATTGCCATCGAACAAAGCACGATCACTGTGCTCGTCCCTGACTGAGCTGGCGATGCAGAGACAGGCAGTCCCTGCATCTCATCAGACCTGCGCACTTCAGTTGATGCCGCTGTTCTGTCCCGTCACGTGCAAGTTCATGGCGATTGGCCCGTGCGGCACCGCTCCGTCTACGTTTTGCGCACGTCGCAGCAACGCGAGCAGCCACATGTCCGAGCCAACTCGCACGTGGTTGCATCATATCGCCTCACCAACTCCGCTCGGATGCAGTTGGCTCAGCCAAACTATGCGACGACGGCTCCATGGCCCACCCAACACCCCAAAGACATGCACACGAAGGCGGCAACCTCAAGCTTCATTCCTGAACTTGCACCGCACGAAACAACAGCACCAGCTACCACCAGATCAGGACCGACCATGCTGGGCTTCCATCGTGTGATCCCTTCTCAGGCAGCACCAAGCTCGGACGACCATCGCGCGGGTTGCTCCTTCTCGGACGTCCAGCAGCTGACCAAGGCCGTCAAGCACTGCGTCAGCGACGGTGGCCACTGCGAGGAGTGCAAGCGCGTGGCTCAGTACGTCGCCGACTTCTGGGGACAACCGCACCTCGTGCGTCTGTCGTGGTACGGCTCGTCGACCGTCAACCCGCGCGTGCTTGATCAGCTCCTCGATGTGCTAGCGACTTTCGTCGAGCATATCCAGTCGTCCAAGCTGCCGCAGGACGACGTGCACCACGAACTCGTCGCCATCGTCAACGCCTTTCTGGTGCAGCACCAGCGCCTGGCGCTCTAAACGTATTATTTAATCCACATCCCTCACTCAAGCCTTCGTTACCAAAGTGCTGTTCCTTTAGTTGCTGTCGCTCGAGTTGACCACCGAAATGTCTTGTCATCGGGCCGTGGTCTCGTTCAGCAGCAAGTTCTCGATTCGCTCGCGGTTGGCCCGCATCTCCATGTCGAGTGAGCTGAACACGAACTGAGAAATGTCGTCCAGCTCGGCGTCGAGGCTGCCATCGCGGCTCAGCATGTACGGCGTGATGAGTGTGCAGACTTGGAGTACAGTTGCTACTGGTGCGGGTCCCTCAGTTGGCTCGTGAGGCGGCCGACACACGACGTATCCCGTCTCGCGGAACCCAAAGTCCATCGACTTGTTGAGGTACTCGATCGGCTGATTGTCGGCCGCCCAGACGATCACCACGCGGTCCTGTGACAGATACCGCTTGACCACTTGGCGGACACGAAAGTCGGCGCGTGTCGTGGCCGACAGGATCTCCATTGCAAAGTTCTCCATTACGGTCGTCTTGCTCGACCCCAAGAACTGGCAAGCAAAAAAAAAAGCAAACAGTGCTCGTCAAACCATGCCTGCCACTCTCGGTGCAAATCCGAATACATGCAACGTTACCTCGGCAGCCTTTTCGTAAACGGAGCCGAAATGCTTGCCCACGCCGCGGTAGTGCTTCCAGACGCCGTTGCCGGCCAATTGAAAGTCGAACGGGAGGACACTGGTCGCAAACACGTCCAGCAGCGCACTGCCGTTCCGTTGCCGCACTGTTGCGCCGCGGCGAGCAGTATCGGCGGTGAGGATGCCGTTTGCCTCCAATACGCCGCGGATCTCGCCAAAGGCCGTGTCGGCGCGTGCGATGAGCTCCGCGAAGATTGCTCTGTCGACCGCGGGGTCAGTCGGCGGGACGCCAACGAACTCTCCACGGTGGCGAGGCAACAGGTCCGAGCCCTGCAACAGACATGACGCGTTAGGATAACGAGTGAGCCATAGGTAACTGGAGCGATCACATACGCTGAGACCGGCAGGGCGATCGAGCAGCCGCTGGATCGAGGTCGACAGCTGAAGCTGACTGGCCAGTGCGCGCTTGAGCCGCTGGTTCTCTCGCTCCGCCTTCACACGGCGCTTGAGCTGGTGCAGACATAGCTGCTTCCACGCGTCAGTGAGTTTTAGACTCGTCCGGCGGGGTTCGATCGCCGAGTTGTCGTCCAGTGAGTCCTTGGAGCTCAAAGTCGGCGAGCTATGCAAACTCTTGGCCCGAAGCAGTTCAAGTTGTTGCTCCATCTCACCGACCTTGCGCCGCAGGAACACGACCTCCATGCGCTGCTCTTCTCGCGCTTTGTTCGGGTTTGACCGCCGCGGCCGCTTCCTCTTGGCGGCAGAAGCGCTAGGTGTTGCCTTCGCGCGATCTGCCACCTCCGATGCGACCGGCAGATCCGCTTCGTCGCATTGAGTAGCTGCAGACTGAGATCTCTGCTCCGACGGTTCTTCTCCTGCCGGAAACACGTCATCGAGGGCGAGCAGCGGCGCGTACAATGCGTCCAGCAGCTCGGCGCCTTCGACGTCGGAAAGACCATCGAGAAAATGCGGCGACGAAGGAGGAAGCGGCGATCTGGTGGGCACAGACGTGTCTGCAGCGGCGTTCTCTGGCCGCAGACACCCTAAGCCATCGGGAAAGAAGGTCTCAGAGTTCACAGTGTCGCCGGCGCGGTCGGATGTCGGCAAGTCCGCCATGGCTGCCGTGAGAACACTCGCAGGTTTAACCACCGTCCAGTCTTGGAAACCCGGTGGATACAACGTAAGGCCCGATTTAGAGTAACTGCATCTCATCACGTCGATCGAGTCAGATGAGAGACACAATTCAGAGGAAGTGTGAAATAATTGTATCTAACAGTGTCGCTAAAGGCTAGTACAATACGCTAATCTATCTGCTAGACACCTGAATAAAACACCTCCACTCAAACATTATTTCGTGGCCTGCTAAGCCGTAAAATTTACTCACTGCATCTCATCTGTTGCTGCATCTGCCAGCAATGGCATCTAATCGAAGCGCCACCAACCCATGCTTCTAGAAGCTTGATCATGTGTGTAGACGTCAGCCCAGTCTCATTCTCCAATTCGCCTCCAATTCGCCTCCAACACGCCAAGCCTCCGTCCACCATGCCGATCTTCCATCAGGTCATCCCAGCCAAGTCGGCGACTGACAAGTGCGCGTCCCCCATTCCGAATTGCACCTACTCGTTCGCCGACGTGGTCGAGCTCGAGCGCCAAGTCAAGGAATGTCTCGGTCATGGGATCCACTGCCAAGGCTGCATGCGGGTCAAGCAGTTCTTGAGCACCTTCCGAACTCGACCGGGCTTCGTGCAACTCAGTTGGAACATGACCTCCACCGTCAACCCGCGCATGCTCGAGCATTTGCTGCAAGTGCTGAAGATGTTCGCAGACGAAATCGAACTGGAGCCGGTGGGCAAGCGCGATGATGTCCACCAGCGGTTTGTGGCACTTGTCACGTCATTCATTCAGCAGCGACAAAGCCAGAACGCTTGATCCGGTGTTGCAGATCGCACGCCTGCACTTGTACGAACTCGACTTATTTGCGTCAAATACAATACATTCCGCTCGATTTCATCTGGTCGCGTTCGAATGGCGCACTCGCGCAGATTGCATTTGCTTTGCGCGCTCCCGTGCTTGAAGTAATGTAATGCTCGCAATGTTAATCTGCATCAAACAAAAGCGCAGCAGTCTGTTTGCGTTACCGCTGTGACTAAATGGGAAGCCCGATTTGTATTGGCAAAGCACGCTGATTAGATGCACCGAATGCCACGTTGAGGCGATGTGCATCTAAGCTTGGGCGACAGAATACAGAAATCGTCGATCGGAAATCGCTGCAACTCTCCTTGCGATTCATCCCACGCGCGATGGTGTCATGAAAGATAGGCATCCAATCTGTTTTCAAAGTAGATTAGATGCACTTTTGGACGCACTGCAGCTCCTGCCAAGTTCGTCCGTTGTGTATGTCTTCATTATTCAATTTTCCTGCTGGATTCGACCCGAAGCGAGCCGACGATGCTCAAAGCTCAGCCACTCACCCCAGTTCAAGCTGCGTCCGCACTGTCACCAGCACCACCAGTCCACCACATCTGCTGCTCGGCTTCCGACCTGCAGAACCTCGAAGTTGCTGTCATGCAATGTTTGGGAGCCGGCAATCACTGCGCTGAATGCAAGCGAATCGTCGCCCTTGTGGCTAGTTCGTACAAACAGGCCAAGCTTCCCGGCTTGATCGTCTATGATCGGTGCTCGAAAGACCGGACCGTCGAAGAGTTGGCGGCATTTGCTCATGAAATCGAGTCAATGACGATTCCCCAAGACGAACAGCATCAACACTTGGCCGCGATTGTATCGGCTTTTCTTCAGCGCAGCCGCTCGGCGTACTTGACGCGCACGATGGGATCGAACGGCTACTTCATCGCACATGGCTATCGCAAGTGAACGAGTGAGGTTGGAGACTTTTCGCTTGAACGCAAAACTGGGCTTTCATAGTTATATAGTGTTGTTTCTCGTGTGATTGCTGCCAACTTGTCAATTGACCTCCTCATCTACGAGCGTGCTGATTTATGGCCTGGTCCACCAACACGTTCTCGATCAGCTCTTGGTCTGCCGCCATGTCGGCCGCACACAAGCTCAGCACAAACTCAGTGAGAGTGCCGACTGTCGCGCTGTCCAAACGTCGGTTAACCGGCGCCTCGTGCTTGCAAATCGCGTGTGGTGTGATGCGAAGACAGCGCTGCAGAACCGTAAACGCGTCGGGATTCGACTCCGCAGAGGACGGCGGGCGTGTGCAGACGACGTAGGCCTTCTCCCGAAAGCCGAAGCCGGAGAAGATCTTGTTGGCGATTGCCACTGGCTCGACATGGGCTGTCCACACCACCATGATTCGATCCTCCTCAACATAGCGCCTGACGACCTGACGGATTCGGAAGTCAGCGCGGGTGTTGTTGGCAAACAGTTCCAGCGCAAAGTTCTCGATGATTGTGTCTTCTGTTGGCTCCAAGCTCTGTCGTAATCATGAAAATGTCAGCCTAAGGAGCATATTCTTTCATATTCAGGACGATTGCGTGCATACCTTCATTGTTTTCTCGTACAACGGTCCACGGTGCTTGCGAAGACCCTTGAAGTACTCCCACACAGCTTCGCCCGTCGAGTTCATGTCGAATGGGAGTACGCTGTTGGCAAAAATGTCCAGGTACATGCCGTGCTCGCCCTCGCGCACATGCGCTCCACGCTTCCCCGACTCTAGGTCCGTGAGACCAATATCCGTGAAAACCGCGTCGACGTCGTGGTAGGAGGCTTCGACGCCGGCAATAAGCTCTTCAAAAATGGCTGCGTCCGCCGACGGGTCTGTCGGCGGGACATGCACGCTCCGTGCTCGTTTGTGCTGTTGGCTCTTTTCCTCCTAAAAAAGTGTAGAATAGTCGTGAGTCGATGGTAAGCCCGCCAAGTCAAGCAGACAGCATGCAGACATACTTTTACGCCACTCGGCTTCTTGAGCAGCTTCTCCATCGACTTGGCGACCTTGATCTGGCTCTCGAGCTCGCGCTTGAGTCGCGAATTCTCACGCTCAGCCTTAACTCGGCGCTGTAGCTGCCGCAGACACAACTCCTTCCACACGCCAGGCATCGAGCCATCCGGCGGCGACGATGAAGGGGTGGTCGATACACACACTACTTGGCCTCGCGCCTTGCTGCCAGCTGTAGAACTAGCAGCCTGCGCGTCCGGTAACAGCGCCTTGTGTCGCGCGGACAAGCCCTTCCACGCGGGCTCCTCCTTGACGTGCTGCAACATGTCGAGCTGCTCCTCCATCTCCTTGACCTTCTTGCGCAGGTAGATGAGTTCGAGCTTGCGCTCGTCGCGCGCCTTGTTCGGGTTGTACGGCAGGTGCGACTTGGGCTTGGGCTTTTCATTCGGCGTCGCCGCCTTACTCACCGCTCCTTTTGGTGACCGCCGCTTACGAGAGCGCCGTCCTGTTGCCTCTGTCGACTCGCTCTCTTGGGTTCGCTCTCCAGAGCTCGACGCCTGTCCTGACACCACTCCGGAGACCTCCATCGCAACGTGGTCAAGCACAGGGAGGCAGAGGTCCGCGAGGCCCTGCAGCTCAACGCCATCCAGCGACGGTAGGCTGCCGACATCGCTCACATCCCCGTGTCCCGCGGCCGGAAGCAAGTGGTCATCCGGCAGCTCCTCGAACCGCTGGAGATGGTGGTAGTGGTCAGCCATCTCGTTCGGATGGTCGGTAGTCGGAAAGTCGTCGAGAAAAGACATCGCCGCCGAGAAGAACTCGCTCTCCTCCTCGTCCAAGTGGAACGCCATGGTCGATCGCTGTGGGTTGCAACGGCTAGCGGTAGCAAACACGTCCAACGCGAGTGGAAATGCGCGCAGGCGATGGCTTCGCTCTGTGCTTCGCAGCCGCGCTAATGGTTTTGGATGGCAAACCTGTACCGTAGAAGAGACGGCATGAACTTGCATAACTCGATCAGGACGTGGTAGAAATTACAGTTATGCACACATTGTGGAAAGGTGTTTGCAGAATTGAAACTGAAAGTGCGTGGCAAGCGACCGACCAGCGTTTTGACAGCACGCAATGACATTTAGGATCTCTGTCACATGCACTACGACCCGACTACGAGGACTCGACCTCCTCATACTTGGACGACGCGTCTAGATCGGTGGCGAGTTCTGCTCTCGTCGCTTGAACGCGTGCTCAAGCAGCACGTTCTCGATCAGCTCCTGGTGGGCCACGACATTCATCTCCGTGGTGCCAAGCACGAACTCGGTGAGCGTGCCGATGTCGTTGCTGCTGTTGCGGCCGTGTGCGCCGCCGTTCGTCGCGTGGGGTGTGATCCGATAGCACACTTGCACGACCGTGAACGCGTCAGGCGACGTCTCGGCAGTCGACCGAGGTCGCTTGCAGACCACATAGCCCTTCTCGCGGAACCCGACACCAGAGAACTGCTTGTGCGCGACTTCAACCGGCACCACGTCCGAGATCCACACGATCACCACGCGGTCTTCCTCGACGTATCGACGAACGACCTGCCACACGCGAAAGTCGGCCAGCGTGTTGTTGGCAAACAGCTCGAGTGCGAAGTTCTCAATGATGGTGTCCTCTGTTGGCTCCAGAGTCTACGCAAGCACACGCACACAAGGCGTTAGATCGAAGGCTCACAGGTTCCAACTCTGACAACCACATTCACAGTACCCGGGACGTCTTTTGGTAAAGCGACCCATGGTGCTTTTGCGGACCCTTGTAGTGCTGCCACACAGCCTCCGCCGTCGAGTGCATGTCGAACGGCAGCACGCTGTTGACGAACACGTCCAGGAACAGACCGTGCTCGCCCTCGCGCATCTGGGCTCCACGATGGGACGTCTCCAACGTAGTGAGGCCGTTGATCTGGAACACGTCGTCCACTTCGTGGTATGTCGCTTCGATTCCGGCCAGCAGCTCCTGGAATATCAGATTGTCCACGTTCGGATCGGTCGGGGGAACGTGCAGTGCCTTCGATCGCTTGCTCAGTGACGCTCCAATGTGCTGCACGCATCAACAGCAGATCGATTGTAAGCGCTTCACACAAGCCAGCCATACCATGTCCACGATAGCAAGCGGACGCACCTCGGTAGGCTTGCGAAGCAGCTTCTCCATGCTCTTGGCAACCTTGATCTGTCCCTCGAGCACTCGCTTGAGGCGGACGTTTTCACGCTCGGCCTTGGCGCGATGCTGGATCTGCCGGAGGCACATGGCCTTCCACACATGCGGCTGGTTCGCCTCCGACACGCCATACATCGTCAGCTGGCCTTGCGACGGCGTGTGCTTCAGTGCTGGTCGCGCGCGCTTGCGTCCATCGCGCGGTACTCGACTAGCATGCAGCGTGCGCAGTTGCTGCTCCATGTCCGTCACCTTCTGCCTTAGGTACAGCAGCTCCAGCTTGCGCTCATCCCTCGCCTTGTTGGAATTCGAGTGGATCAGCGGCTTCCTCGCGCGGCGCTTCCCCTGCGGCAGCGCCAGGGTCGTCACCTTTGTCACCGACGAGGTCACGAACGGCTCCAGCAGCTGCTGGTCCGAGCTCTCCCCGTCCGTCGAGTGGGTCAGTTCCTGACCGAACGAATAGCTCGTCGCCACAGAGCTGGCATTGAAGCTAGCGCTTGCACTGGTCTCCAACGGCAAGGGCAGCAGCAGCTCGGCGTCGACGCTGGCGACATCCAGCGGCGAAAGGCTCGCGACGTCAGGCGTCGGCTCTCCGAACGTCAGATCGAGCAGCTGGTCGTCAGGAGGGAGGTGGCCGTCCTTGTTGTCCGGCGCCTCGCCGTCGAGGAACGACATGGCGGCCGTGAAGAAGTCGGAGGCGTCGTCGTCCAGCTGGAGCTCCATCGTTGTCGGCGGAGCTGTTTCGGTTCGTGGAGTGACAACGAACGCATCCCCAGTCGATTTTCAGCCAATCCGAGCGCTAATTGCGGATATGCTGGAACTCAGCTAAATTACAGCGTTTTCGAATATTTGTGGTTATTTTTAGCGACAAAATGTCGGATTGACATGACCGGATTGGGAAACGTGGCGGCTTGCTGGCAGACGAACCGTGGACTCTCATCCAGAGATGCGTCTGGCTTCCGGACAAATGCCCCTCTCGTTTCGATCTTCTTTGAACGGACGCCGTGAGTGTTGGTTGGAGATCCTGTTGGCTGAATGGCGCCGCCGAGCTGGACAAACCTCGCTGGAAGCAACACGCCACCAGCAGCTGCACACCGGTTCGTTGAGGCCAACTACGTTTTCGCCGAACATAGGTGTCTCGAGCATCTATCTCTTACAGCGCGCACGTATCGCCACCACTCATACTCGATGGCATGGCTCAAACGCATGAGATTCTCATGAGAATGCGGCCGACAAATGCAATGCGCAACCACATTGGTAACATCAGTTCAGGCATCGCGATTCGATGTCAAACATTTGATGAGCTTCTCTCCACAGTATTAAAATATGCATTGATATAGCATCTTCCGTCGAATATTTGATATAGCAAGTTATTGCTCCATGGCTGCGGCTGCCCATCTCCTTTCCGTCACAATCACGCCGGTCACCCAACTCGCTGCACACTTGGCAAATGTATACAGATCCAGGCCCACTATTCTGCCGCACACTGTGCCTCCCACTCAAACGTAGGTCTTCCCAGCAGTTCCCGCACAAGCGCACTTGACAAGTCGGTCTCCCGGTGTTGCGCCTTCCAGCTGCTGCCTGCCGCCATGTCGTTCGCGCTGGACGAGGAGACCGAGTCGCTGGCCGCCGCGCTCTCGTACCTGGACGACCTCACGGCGCTGGAGGGTTCGGCGGCGCCGCTGCTGCTGGACGTGGAGCCGCCGACGCTGGACGCGGCCGGGTGGCTCGGCAATGTCCATGAAGTCGACGAGGAGGAGGAGGAGGAAGACCCGACCGAGCTGCTGGCTGCGCTCACCAATTCGTCACTGCTATCTGGACGCTCCCAGTCGTCGTCCGGGCAGTCCTCGAGCGAGGAGTCGCAGGAGATCATCACGGTGCCGCGACCTCCACGGCGGCAGCAAAAGCCGGTGCAACTGGTGATCCCGTCGGCTCCTAAGACCATGGCGAAGAAGAAGGACGGCGCCAAGAAGCCGCTCAACTACAACCCGAACCGAGCGCGGGACGAACGGCGGCAGGAGCTCATCTACCTCCGGAAGAAGGTCAGCGAGATGGAGGAGGAGCTCGCCATGCTTCACTCCAACAAGCAGGACAACGTTATGGCGCTCAGCGTCGGCAGCAAGCGGTCGGCCTCTGCGTCGCTGATGACGGCCGAGCCGACCCACGACCGCTCGACGATTGTTCGGTCGGCGTGCACGGGCAACGTCAGGTCTTCTTCGTCAGCGCACTCCTTCGTCCCGGAGGTCTGGAAGGATATGTGTGCCCGCCAGTTGGAACAGCGCGTCAAGGCCGAGCGCGAGAACATCCGCCTCAAGCTCATCCTCGAAGGACAGATCAAAATCGCCAAGAGTATGGAGAAGCTGCTCAAGAAGCGCGAAACACTTCGTGTACGTTTTCCAGACCAGATTCGATTCTCGATTCGCGTTACTGATCACGTATGGTTTTGTTCCCCCTCACTACAGGCGATGGAGACGTGTGGCAGCAAACGTGCCAAGCGCGTGCACTTGCCACCTACGAACGCTCAGGCCGACGCCGCGATTTACGACGCGCTGCTGGCTGGTGTCGAGGAGTCGTACCGCGAAGTCGACGCCGTGTTTGAAGCCAACGGCCTCAACCACATGGAGACGTCCCACCGCGACGCCAAAGTGCGCGACGGTGTCAACGGTATGTACCTGGAGGTGTTTGCCAACAAGGTACTCCCGTTCGACATGCGCACGACTGGTGCGGCGGTGTGGCAGCACTTCAAGGGTACGGAGCACAACGCGACGCGGCTGGCGCGATCCTACTACTCCAAGTCTTCCGAGAACTTCACAACCATGGAAGACACGATGGTGGAGCGCTTCGGTCTAGAGATGCACGCCAATAACACCCAGGCGGACTTCCACGTCAAGCAGATCTTGCGGCGCTATGTCGAAAAGGACCGCGTCGTGATCGTCTGGCGCTCGCGCATTGAGCCGCTCGAGTTCTCCAACACGCCGCTGTCGGGTATCCATTTCGAGGAGAAGGGCTACGTCGTCACCAAGCCGCCATCGACGATGTCGCAGGACTTTACGCTGCTGCAGACGTGCTACATCATCACGCCAGATCTGTCCGACAAGACGCTCAACGAGGACGCCAAGGCCGGTGCGCTGACCGAGTTCGTGCTGAGCTCCACGGCGGCGAACATCACAGCGAGCCACGAGATGATTGAGAACGTTCTGCTGGACCAGGCGCTCCACAAGCGCAGCCACCATTGAGTTGCGCGTTGAGTTGCCCGTGTGCTGGTCGGCTGGTGACGTGTTCATATTGTGTTATCTTGCATGTCGGGTGGTCGTGTCTCCCCGCTCCTGTGCCCAGACTCGAGCGGCAGTTCCGGCGGTGCGAAGGACATCGCTACTCGCTCCGTTTCTGGGTGAACGCGCAAGCACCTTGCACTTTGTGCTGTGAATTCCTGGTCGATATGCTCGGTATCGTTGAAATTGACATTTGAAATTGTGTGCGTTCGGTTCTTTTGCTCATTTGATGTTGAGACTGCTCAGGATGCAGTTGTCGAAACTGAGGGCCGAGTGGATGGGCTAGAGTGTGGATGATACTGTACAATGAGCATGCCAGGAGCGCCGGAGACATCGAGATTCTTAGTGCACATGAGGCGCCGCAGTCTCTGCGAGTCTCTCTATATTCAGTTCTAGGTGTTAGACCCGTCATCGGCCACCCAACGTCTGATGCAGCAGCATGTCCTCAAACCGCTCGAGGTATGAGGTGAGAAGGTCCTGGCCAAGTGCGAACTCGATGACCGAACCGATTTCGCGCTTGTCCTCTTCAGACAGCACAGCGTTGTTAGGGTGGCGCGTGAACGGCACGATGCGGTAGCACTGCAACACGTGCGTGAAATTGGCCGGGTTCGCCACCCCAGCCAAGTCCGCTTGCTTGCACACCACGTAACCCTTCTCCCTGAACCCGCAGTTCGAGAACGGCTTGTTGGCGAACTCGACCGGCTCTGTCAAGCTCATCCAAACGACCAGCACGCGATCGGCCTCGACGTACCGCCGCACGACTTGGAACACGCGGAAGTCGGCGCGTGTGCCCTTCGCGAACAGCTCGATCGCGAACTTTTCGATGATGGTGTTCGCTGAAGCCTCCCACATCTACGGTACCCAAGAGGTCAGATCTTCAAGCAGTTCAAAAGGATAGGTAATGTGCCACATACCTTCGCCGTCTTGTAGTAGAGCGGACCGCGGTGCTTGTCGGGGCCGCTGTAGAACTGCCAGACAACGTTCGCGGTCGGTTCCAGGGGGAACGGAAAGATGCTGCTCGAGTACAAGTCCACAAAACGCCCGCGTTCGCCGTCACGCATGTGCGCGCCGCGGCACGGCTCTCTCGAGAATGACAGTCCGTTAAGCTGGAAGACGCCGTCCACCTCGAAGAGCGCCGCGTCCGCTTCGGCGAGCAGTCTGGTGAAGATGGTCGAGTCCTCGTCCGAGTCCGACGGCAACGAGTACACTCTCTTTGTGGCTTGTAGGTTCGCCGCCTCCGCGTCCAGGGACCGAGCCTGCTTCTTGAACAGGTTTTGCATGCTGGACGCCATCTTGGTCTGATCATCGAGCACCCGCTTTAGCCGCGAGTTTTCTCGCTCTGAGGCAATGCGTCGTTCAAGCTGGTGTCTGCAGATCGCCTCCCACAGTCTCGGCGCTCCATGACCGCTACCAGCATCCCTCGGGTGGCCTACGGCCTGACTCGACGGAGCGCAATCCTTGTCCTTGATGCTCAGCCGCTGGAGCGCAGTCAGCTCGTAGCTGAGCTCCGTGATCTCCTTACGCAGCACGTCGATCTCTCGCTTGCGCTCGTTGCGAGCCTTGTTCGAGTCGTAGCTGCGCGGCCGCCGCCCTTTGCCCGCCCACGCCTGGCCTGCCTGTCCGCCAGCATTCTCCGTCTCCGTGGATGGTGATACAATCGCAGTGGAAGCCGGGCGTGGGCCGGCGCGGTCCGGAAACATGTCAATGATGGCCAGCGGGTCTCCAGCCGCGACCCATGCGTGGCCGTTGTGAGACAGTGGCGGCGAGTGCGCAACCCCCACGGGTTGACCCGCGGTTCCATCAGGGTCCGCCCGATCGGTCAGCAGCGCCAGCACATTCGCCAGCAGCTCGTCGTCGTCTTGCGCGAGCGGCGAACTGTCGTCGTCCATCCCTGCTTGTGACCAAAGCGAGACGCGACTGCACCGGACAGATTTGGCGAAAATAATAACGTATTTGAACGAATCTAATGCACAACGGATCGATTTTGTGCAGTGAAGTACCGGTGCTTCAACTGGTGCGAATGGGACCGAGCTCGATGTGAAAAAACAATAAACAACATCCCTGTGTTGTTACGCAGTGTATTGGCGCATCAGCGAGTCTTCGAAGCGCTCGAAATGCGCCGTGATGCTGTCGAGGGAGATCACAAAATCCATCACGGCCCGGATCTCGCGCTGCTCTTTGGCGTAAAGCCTTGCACGCGATTGCTGTTTCGTCATTGGGACGATGCGGTGGCAGCGGAGCAAGTGGGTCATCGATGCTGTCGCTGTCGGTGCAACCGAATCCTCAGGCTGTTTACACATGACGTATCCCTTCTCACGAAATGCGCAGCTTGAGAAAGGCTGGTTCGCGAACTCTACCGGTTCCAGAAGCCCCATCCACACGACTAGCACGCCGTCAGTCCTCACATATCGCCGCAGGATTTGCCAGACTCGGAAATCCGCGCGAGTTCCTTGAGAATTCAACTCGATCGCGAATTTCTCCATGATTGTGCTCTCTGATGGCTCACACTTCTGTACACACGAGAGAACATCAACCGGTGAGGACCTCAAACCATCTCGACAGTATCGCGTTAACGGCCGACGTACCCGCGCAGTTTTGTAGTACAATGGACCACGGTGTTTCCCAGGTCCGCTGTACAACTCCCAGACGGCACGTCCAGTTGCCTCCACGTTGAAAGGAAGCACTGTGCTCGAGACAATGTCAACGAACTGACCGAAATCCCCATCCCGCACATGAGTGCCAGAGCAGGTCTGACTGGCACGCTGCAGCCCGTTGAGCTCCATCACAGCGTCGGCTTCGGGGCACGCCGCCTCCACTTCTGCGATCAGTCGGCTCCAAATCGCAGCGTCCGCCTCCGAGTCGTGCGGGAGCGAGTACACGCGCTTGCTGCCGAGGTTCAGAGACACTGAGTGCTGCATGCGTGATACACAATCTTGGGTCAGCAGCTCGACAACACGGTGTCGACAAATTTGTAGTGCGTGCTTACCAAAATGCGTTCGGGCTTTTTGGCCAGCGTCTGCAAGCTGTTGATCAACTGCTTCTGCTCGGCCACGGCGCGTAGCAGTCGGCGATTCTTCTGTTCGGACCGCACGCGCTGGGAGAGCTGGTGTCGACACACTGCTCTCCACAACTGCGGCAGCAGCTCCATTGCCGAACCTGTTGGCAGTGGAGTCTGGCTACTGGTGCGATGCTCATGCCGAGCTCCCCTCAGCGCCTCCAGTCTCACCGTGAGCTCACTGATCTGCCGCTGAAGATCGTTTATCTCGCGCTTCCGGTCGTTCCTTGCACGGTTAGAAGTGCTGGAACGCGACCTGCTGGCAACTTGTACGTCTGTCGGTCCAACCCGCCTCACATTGACAGGCGTTGTCATTTCTCGACCGAGTATTGCTGTCGGTGGAGCTTCTCCGTGCACTAGCAAACGCTGCGGGTAGTCTCCAGAATCCACATCGCGCTGTGCATTACGAGAGGCGTGATCGGCCGCCTCTGCAGCGAAGAGGGGCGGCAGGTCGCCGTCAAGAATCGCCAGGACGTCCTCGAGCAAGTCGCGGTTGCAGTCGGAATCGTCCATTGTGGACTCGATCGAATACTGCGTCGGACAGAACAATGTTTAGCAACGCGACTGACGGTACTCCAAGTTTGCCAGAAACAGCAACTAGGCATGGAGGCTGTCGAAGATGACGCTGAGCTGCTCGCTCATGTCTTGGCGATCCTGGACGAGGAGCCCGCAGTCGAGTCGACCAAACGCTGCGGAAGAACCGAAACATTGCGCTGTGGCTCACTGATGGCAGTTCAGCCGACAGTCGACGGCGCCGGATCCGCCAATGACAATGTCACAGCCATCGCTTCAACAGCTTTCAAGACAACAATGGCGCAAACGCCTCCAAACTCGACCAGTACAACTGTCGACGGTCAGAACGACGAATTCGCACCAGGAAGCACAAAACAGAGCGCACGGAGAACCAAGCCAAAGCGCAACTACGATCCGAACAAGGCGCGCAATGCTCGCAAGTGGGAGATCGCGGCACTTCGCAGGGAGGCCAACGAGCTGAGTCAGCAGCTGCAGGCGCTTCAAGTCGTCACCGTACAAGGCGGCGCAAGTGCGCCACATCTGAGACTAGCGCGTGAACCCCGCACAGCATTGTTCGCTGACGGACGAGGCGTTTGGGAGGAGATCTGCCGGCATCAACTCCAGTGGAGAGTACGAGCCGAGAAGGAGAACACTCGATTGAGGCGTGCCCTTGACGACCAGCTCAAGGTCGCGAAAGAGCTTGAGAAGGTGCTCAAGAAACCGAACAAAGTGTTGGTAAGACACCGTCGCTCGCGGTATGGTCGATGGATCACAGTGGTTCAAGCTAACCCCCGAGGATATTGTCGGATACAGGATGCAGATATGCGTCAACTACCGACGACCAAGCGCGTATATTCGCTCCCGTCAGACTCGACAGAGGATGCTGTCAAGTTCAAGTATTTGTTGACGGAGATCGATGCGACGTACCGCGAGGTTGATAGCATCTTTCAGCTCAATGGGGTATCGTTTTCCAGCAGAACGTGCCATGGTTCAAATTTGCGAGATGGGCGGCGTGGTCGCTACGTGGACCGGTACTCGAGCGGATTTCTTCCGTTCAGCTTGGACGAGACCGCCAGAGCTGTTTGGCAGTTTTACAGCACCTTCGAGAAGCACCGCGGCCCGTTGTATTACAAGACGACAAAGGTGAGTTGCCATTCGACACTGAAGATTGATTCAACGATTGTAGCCTAACATTGACCCGTTGATCTACACAGACGCTGGAGACCGCGAATGACACTGTGCTCGAGAAGTTTGCGCTTGAGCTGTTTGCCAACAGCATTCGCACCGATTTCCGCGTGTGGCAGGTTTTGCGACGGTACGTCGAGGCAGACCGAGTGACCGTTTTGTGGACGGGGATTGTCGAACCCGTCGAGTTTGCCAACAAGCCCTTTACCAGCTGTGGGTTTCGAGAAACCGGCATCGTCGCCTGCCAGCAAGCCGATTTCACCGTCATGCCGCTTCCGCCAGTGTGCACGCATCTGCTTCGACTGCACCGAGTTGCTCCATTCACGACCCACTCCGCCGACACGATTTTGACGGACGACGATAAACGCGAGATCGGCGCTGTGATTGAATTCGCGTTGAGCTTGAACAGCATTACGACGCATCTCGAAAGCCTCGAGAACAAGCTGATGCGGCGACTTGACTCGCAACCATCCACTGACCGCGGGATTGATTTGGCAACATGACGAAGGCAAACACAGATCGGTAAAGATCTGCAGGGCTCAACTTGGATCGAAGCAGCTTCCAAGCTGAGCGTGGACGTTGCTGGGTTGAGTCATATGAAGAGTGACCGCGAGTTCTCGCCCCACAGGTTATGCTGAATGGCATCCTGAGGGGCATTGACAAAACAGTGGTGGCAAAGTTTGAAGCTCTTGTGTTGGTGATCAAGCGCTCATGCTTTCCTATCACGACAGAAAACGTAGGCCAGTACACAGCAACAGCCGTATTTTGAACCGACTGAGAAAAAATATGGGTCCTCTATTCGGTATTCTGACGGTAACTTTCCACTTGCAGTTGCGACTGCCAAATCACACACCCACTGAGCTCGCTTCCGCTGCGATGGAGATGCTCGGCGATGAGGACCTGCTCGCAGACGTCCTGGCGATCCTCGACGACGACCTGCAGCCGCCACCCGCAGTCGCGGCTGTTGGAACGAAGGGTGGATCGCCGATTTCAGCTGCAGGCTCGCAAATGCGAGCGAATTCTGTGCCCTCACCCAGCGACTGCCATCAGCTCATGAGACTCACACCTGCATTCGCTCAAACAAGCCCAGCCACAGATCAAGATGACGGCGGCGAGAGGAGTGCTGGCGTCGTCGTGGTTACAGATACCGACAAGTCGCGCAGGAACAACCCCAACAGAGCTCGCAACGATCGGGTTCGTGAGATCCACAGTCTCCGAAACGAAGTGAACGAGCTCACGCGGAAGCTGTCCGTGCTTCAAGCCTCGAGTATTCAGAGCAACGAGCCTCGTCTCCGCATCACGGAGGCGGGCGAAACAACGTCGACAGGGAGCCTTCGCATGTGGGAAGAGATTTGTCGGCACCAACTGCAGCGGCGTCTTCGATCGGAGCGAGACAACGAGCGGCTCAAACGCGCTGTCGATGAGCATGTAAAGATCGTGAAGAGCATGCAGCGGCTGCTCAAGAGGCCGAGCAAAGTCGCGGTGAGTCGTCAATTCTACTGTGTTCTAGTGCAGCAAATGTTTCACATGTGCGTCACTGCAGGATATGGATGAGCTTCAACTCCCAACGACCAAGCGCGTTTACTCGCTGCCAACCGACGAGACAGCTGACGCAGCCAAATTCGACAAGCTACTGGCCGATGTTGAGGCGTCGTACTTTGAGATTGACGATGTCGTGAAGCTCAACGACTTAGAGCATGCTACAGAGACAAAACACGGCGCGCAGCTGCGAGAAGGAGAGCACGGCCGCTGCGTGGATCTGTCGTCCAGCAATCTGCTCCCGTTCAGTCTCTCGGATACTGCTGACGCAGTCTGGGAGTTCTACAACGGACCGAAGAAGCACCGTGGTCCCTTGTATTTCAAAACAGCGAAGGTGCGTCCTGATACATTTGCGAACCAACATACTTGTCTTCTGATAATGCCTGGTTATGATGTTGCTCGGAAGACCACGAGTGACACCATCGTGGAGAAGTTCGACATCGAGTGGTTCGCTCTGGGGACGCGCGCCGATTTTCGTAATTGGAAAGTGTTTCGGCAGTACGTCAGCGAGGATTGCGTCAAAGTGGTCTGGGCAGCCATTGTGGAGCCAGTCGAGTTCGCCAACAAGTCGTTCTCGAGTTGCGCGTACCATGAGACGGGCTACGTGGTCTGCAAGAAACCCGCGATTCACGACGAGCGAGTCGGTCCTGATTGCACTCAGCTCATCAGAATCCGCCGGATCATGCCGTACATTACCCACTCGGCCAAGACGGTGCTGACGAGTGAGGACCAGCGCGAAATCGGCGCCATGATTGACTTTGTGTTGAGCCTGGAGAACTCAATTTCGCACCTCGAGTACATTGAGGATACCTTGATGCGCCAACGGTCGTATAGAGAAAGAAATACGCCATGATCTTGTGTGGCGCCTGGGGATAAGAACGTCAAATTGGCTGTAAAGCGATCTCATTGCTTATTGTGAGAGTGGTGGCATTCAGCGTTGTGTTGTAGCTACGGATGGTCACAATAGATTCATGGCCATTTTGTTGGACTCCAATACCTCAATTTGGTGCTGGAACCAGGAAAGGAGTGATCCTGCCGTGAACATTATAAATCTACTCCGACCTGCAGATTTTAATGAGCATGATGGGAGAGCACGTAGCGTGGAATTGATCAAATTGGCCACGGCCTTGTATCTTGACACTCCGTGATCCAGACCAGCAACAGCGTGAGATTCGTCTACTCAGAAATACTCATCAGCCGCTCAAAAACCTTCTTTCATCGCAAAGTCCCTTATACCACAACACCCGCCATCTTGTTCTGGAAGAGGACTTGTCGGCATCATCAATGCATGCGTATCGATGTCGTGAACAATGGAGTTGAAGTTGCAGGATAGTATTACTGTAACAGACGAAACAATGATCCATGTCGCGTTCGACACAGTACATCGGCCGCTTGCCTTACCCACAAAAGGTGAAGCATGGATTTGGTTGAGGACCAGGAGCTGCTCGCGCATGTCCTGGCGATCCTGGACGACCCGCCCACACGTCCGGCCGCCGCCACAGATAGACCAGTCCAAAGCGCGAATGGCGAGTCTTGCAACGGGTGCAGTGTGGCAGGCGAAGAGTCAGCCGTTGCAGACCGAGTGCCTGTCTGTTCAGGTGCAGAATCGTCAATAGCTGTTGCCGAGTCAATGCCACCCACGCCACCTGCAGCTGCTTGGTTGGGGCTTACCGATGTGCACAAGGATATCAGTGGTGCCGTAGTAGTGAAGAACAGCACTGAGAAAGCCAAGGAAAAGCGCAAGCACGACCCGAACAAGGCGCGGAACCAGCGCAAGCGAGAGATCGACGCACTCCGAATAGAAGCCGACGAGCTGAGCCGCATGCGGAGCGCGCTGCAGACTGTCTCGACCAGAGACTACCATACTACTTCAAGAATCGAAAGTGAACACCATGCACAGCCGGTGACGGGGGCGTCTCGCGTCTGGGAAAGCATCTGCAGACACCAGCTCGAGCGTCGGATACGCACCGAGCGCGAGAACGCGAGGTTGCGCCGAGCCCTCGACGAGCAGCTTAAGATCGCCAATAGTCTGCAGCACCTAGTCCAGAAACCGGGCAGAGTACTGGTGAGATTTCTGGTGCTCTACGAACTGCTATATCGTTGCTATCTTCTGAGTTGATGGTTGTTGTAGGATGCCAGCTTGCTGCGCCTCCCGCCGACCAAGCGCCTATACTCTCTCCCGGCAGATTCGGAGGCTGATGCAGCCAGGTTTGCTGAACTGTTGGCCGAAGTGGATGCCTCGCGCCATGAGATCGACGGCGTCTTCCGGATGAACGGCCTTTCGTTCTCGAGCAAACCCTATCGTGGCGCGCAGATGCGCGATGGGGAGCGTGGCCGCTTTGTGGACCTGATTTCCAGTGATTTACTGCCGTTCAGTCTTGGCGCGGTCGCGAACGTTATCTGGCAGTTCTACAGCGGATCAAAGAAGCACCGCGGTCCACTGTACTACAAAACGGTACTGCTGGCGCAGAGTCCAGCGATTTGAACGGAACGCTAACTGTGACTGTTTTGATGTGTCGTCTCGTAGAAGCTCGAGTCCCCAAGCGATACAGTCGTCGAGAAGTTTGCGATTGAGCTGTTTGCCAAGGACGTGCGTGCCGACTTCCGCGTGTGGCAAGTGTTGCGGCGGATCGAGGAGGCCGACTGCATGAAGGTCGTGTGGATGGGCATTATCGAACCGGTGGAGTTCTCGAATCAGTCGTTTACGAGCTGCGGCTTCCGCGAAAAAGGCTACATTGCGTGCAAGCGTACCGATGTGACCACGACGTCACTTCCAGCAGGATGCACGCACCTGCTGCGTTGCCATCGAGTGGTGCCGTACACCACTCACGCAGCCGATGCGGTGCTGACAGAAGACGACAAGCGCGAGATCGGTGCCGTGATCGAATTCATGCTGAGCTTGGACAGCATCTCTGCTCACCTCGAGAGCTTCGAGGACATGTTGATGCGTCGCTCAGTGCACGATTCCAACGACCTGTAGTGGCATGCGCGGGGTCATCAGTGGAGCGAGTCGTGGGCATGCTGGCACAGTATCGAGAGCCCAGAAGCTCGCTCACAGCTTAGATACGACCAATGACTGTCTCCGTGCGCCAAATCAACCACACGACATTAATTAGAGTACATTTATCGAGATTCAACCACCGCCACGCGTCGAGCTAAAAGTTCAAACTCATCATTCATTTGGAGTATGTGCAGGCAGTGCTCAAACACGGTTCAGAATGATCAGTCGTGAGATCCTTAGTCTCCACAGTGAACTCACGCAGAAGCTCTCTGCTCTACAAGCTTCGCGCACTCAAGATGACGATTTGCTTTTGTGAGTCATGGAACCGGATGGCGTGTTTGTGCGTGCTTGTTTCGTTGCCGATCCGATCTGGTTGAGCTATACAAAAGTATAGTCCACTATTCAGGTAGGTAGCCGTTCGTATTCATTCTGCTCCAAAAAGATGGACGCCACCGACCACGATGAGGATTTGCTGGCGGAGGTTCTGGCGATCCTGGACGGCGATCTGGAGCCGTCGACTACCACCAGCGACTTAAGAGTGCACGATCTATCTCTCGCGCCAGTCAGCCCACCTCGCGATCCACCGATTACAGCGCTGGACGAAACCACAGCGGGCGGTGCGGATCCTATCCACCAACGCGACCGCTTTGTGAAACTCGCACCCGCGATAGCTCCAGCGGGCAACGTCGCTCTCCAAGAAGACGGCAACACGGAGCATGATAGTGTCGTCGCGATTGTAAAGCCGAACGGCAAGCGAGTCCGCAAGTACGACCCCAACAAGGCCCGAAACGATCGGGTGCGCGAGCTCCACAGCCTCCGCAACGAAGTGAGCGAGCTCACACGCCAAGTGGCCGCGCTTCAGGCTCCGGCTGGTCGAGAGAGCGCCAATTCCTTTCCTCGTATTACTGGATCGGACGACCAACCTCCGGCTGCCGGGGGACTTCGCATGTGGGAAGAGATCTGTCGACACCAATTGCTGCGACGGATCGACGCCGAGAGAGACAACGTACGCCTCAAACGCGCCGTCGACGAGCAGGTCAAGATTGCCAAGAGTTTGCAGCGGCTACTCGAGAAGCCGAGCGCAGCATTGGTAAGGCTTTCGTGTCCGAGTAACGAGAGCATACGGGTATGCTATTGTGCTCACGTTTGTGGTTGCAGAACACAGACGAACTTCAACTCCCAACCACCAAGCGCGTGTACTCACTTCCAACGGACTCGACAGCCGACGCAGTCATCTTTGATAAATTGCAGGCTGATGTCGAGACGTCATACCACGAGATTGACAATGTTTTGAAGATGAACGGGCTCTCGTGGTCGAGCGAGCCAAGTCACGGAGCACAGATGCGGGATGGAGAACACGGTCGCTACATCGACCTATTCTTCAGCAGTTTGTTCCCGTTCAGCCTCGCTGATACCGCGAGTGCTGTTTGGGAGTTCTACAGCGGCTCCAAGAAGCACCGCGGTCCATTGTACTACAAGACAACCAAGGTTGGTTCTGATTGTCCATGTGCATCTTGTGTTGCTGTCGGACTAAATGTGCATGTGGTTGTTACGACAGACACTGGAGACCACGACCGATACCATCGTTGAGAAGTTCGCCATGGAGCTGTTCGCGAAGAACACACGCGCTGATTTCCGAAACTGGCAAGTGGTGCGGCGGTACGTCGACGAAGATAGCATCAAAGTGTTCTGGTCGTGCATCGTCGAGCCTGTCGAGTTTGCCAACAAGTCGTTCTCGAGCTGCGCATATCACGAGAAGGGATACGTGGTTTGCAAACAAGCAATAGCACGCGACTCCCTCGTGGGATCTGACTGCACGCAAATCATTCGAGTGCGCCGAATCCTGCCGTACATCACCCACTCCGCCGAGACAGCATTGTCCCGAGAGGACAAGCGCGAGATTGGCGCCATGATTGATTTCGTGCTGAGTCTGGAGAACGCAGTGTCGCACCTGGAGTGCATTGAGGATATTTTGATGCGCCAGCGTCTGAGTCCGAACGAAAGCACGAAATGAAAATTGTGCAGGGTAGACGAAATTGCGTTTACAATCGTTGCATCAGATTTTCGCGTTTGGTGTCGATTATGTTTTCCATCGTTGTATAGTCGAAGGCCAGGAGTTTCACGTCTTGATCGATTCCGATGGACATTTCGGAGAGCGAGAGTTGATGGCCCATTCGGAGACGAATCTTCCAGTGCTGTCGCAATGTGATGAAGTGACTGTGGTGCAACGCTATTTGTGGCGTACTGCCCGAGACAGATCAATATGTTGCAACGTTATGAACTGTACGGTATTGGTGCTGTTCTTCATCGACGATGCCCATCATTGTCTGAGACCTGAGGCAGTGCCGATAGACAAGAGGTTGCGTTGACTCTCAGCCGGTGCAAGCGCTGCTGTGCAGGCGCATGGACGACGACAATCTGCTAGCGGATGTACTGGCGTTTCTGGACGATGCAGACGACCTATCAAATGTGAATACGATTCCGATCGCCGAGGACGAGGTTGGGGACTCCGCATGGCTGCCAGAGCTGAACAACAACAGCGTCGCAGCCAGCGCGCCTGTCCCAGATACTCATGCCAAGGACACAGACACTACCGAGACAGCGAACTGTCCGAGGCGCGGCGGCTCCTCTGATGAAGACGTGTGGCAAGATCAATTAGTGCCGCAACGCGCGAACAGCCAGCTTGCCGTCAAGGTGGCGCGCAAATATGACCCCAACAAGGCACGAAACGAGCGGGTGCGCGAGCTCCACAACCTTCGCCATCAAGTGAGCGATCTCACCCGCCAATTGTCCACGCTCCAAGCTTCGGGTGTTCATGAGGACGAAACACTTGCGGTTGGTGGCGTGACATCTCCTCCAGCCAACCTCATCATGTGGGAAGAGATTTGTCGACACCAGTTGCTGCGGCGGATCCGGTCAGAGAATGAGAACGCGCTTCTAAAACGCGCTGTCGACGAGCAGGTCAAGATCGTCAAGAGTATGCAGCGACTGCTCGAAAGACCGTCCAAAGTATTGGTAAGGTTCTTAGACCTCGAGCACATGGTATAGTTCTCACACGGGCTGGTGCTACAGGATGTGGACATGCTTCAGCTTCCGACTACCAAGCGCGTGTACTCGCTCCCGACGGACTCTGAGGTTGACGTAGAAATCTTCGACAAGCTACTCGCTGATGTCGAAGAGGCATACCTGGAGAGCGACCACATTGTAGAACTCAACGGACACGCGTGCGGAAGCAAGCCGAGCCACGTTGCCCAGTTGCGCGACGGAGAGGACGGTCGCTACGTGGACCTGTCCTCCAGTATTTATCTTCCGTTTGGTCTCGCTGAAACTGCAAACGCTGCCTGGGAGTTCTACAGCGGTCCCAAGAAGCACCGCGGTCCACTATACTACAAAACAGCGAAGGTGGGCTCAATCTGGTTTCCCAACCGTTGATTATCCTCTGACTGAACAATCTGTTGCCATGTTGTCTGTCCATGTAGACACTGGAGGCAAGCGAAATAATCGTTGAAAAGTTTGCTCTCGAGTGGTTCGCCAAGGGTACGCGTGCGGACTTCCGGCATTGGCAAGTGTTGCGGCAGTACGTCGATGAGGGCTGTGTCAAGGTGATCTGGGCAAACATTGTTGAGCCCGTCGAGTTTGCGAACAAGGCATTCTCGAGCTGCGCATTCCGGGAGAAGGGCTTTGTGATTGCCACGCGCGCAGCTGTTCACGATGGCGTCGGAGGTTCTGACTGCACGCAGCTTGTCCGGATTCGGCGGATGGTACCGTACATCACCCGATCAACAGAGACAGCCTTGTCCAGCGAGGACAAGCGCGAGATTGGTGCCATGATCGACTACGTGCTGACTGTGGAGAACACGGTCTCGCACTTTGAGTGTATCGAAGACGCGTTGATGCGCCAACGACAGAAAGCCAGTGGAGTCAAGCGATGAAAATATAGCGTCTTGACAGGTTCCAACTGGATTTGCTCCGAGTGGTTGTTGAAAGCAATGATTGTGATATTTTGTTCGAGTATTGCAATTGCCGATCATCGAGTTGTGCATCTCCTAGTTCGTTATTACTTCTATTGCTACACTATCGAGTCGTCGACTCTGCCAAAGCATCGATACAATGCGCTCCACGTGCTTAGAAGATTGCAGTTGCCGTGAGAACACTAAATCACTGTCCGACAACTGCAACATCGACAGTACTGCAATAGACACAACAATAAAAATTGCAAATGTGGCAAACTGTGTTTCTCTCGTGCTTGATTGCAAATTCTTGTGGCAGTGTCATTTGAACGGCGGTCCAGTCTGGGTGTGGCGAGCTTCCTGTCTCGCCATGGACGACGACAACTTGCTGGCAGACGTCCTGGCGATCCTGGACGACACCGGCAACCTCTCGGTAGTCTCTGCAAGCTTGGTCGCCGAAGACACGTCCGATGACTTCACCCGGAGAGCCAGCACTGATCAGAGCCGTGATGCAGGCAGTGAGGAATGTTCAAATGAACAACGCATGCCAGTAGACGCCATGGTTGTCGCGGTCGTCCCAAAGCCGACTATACCCTACACGGACGAGGATCAAGAGGCTGGTGCTCGGCAAAGCATAGCATCCAGCCAGCAGGCTCCTAAGAAGACACGAATGCACGACCCGAACAAGGCTAGGAAGGAGCAATATCGCGAGAGGACACTACTTCGCAGCGAAGTAGCCGAGCTCAGTTGCCAGCTAGCTCGCCTCCGAAGCAGAGCTGCTCAAAGCCGGCGCTGCTCTCGTCGTGACGATTACAGTCACCGATCGTCACAGCTAGCAGCGCGGTCGACTCGGCTGTCAGTCTGGGAAGAAATCTGTGGCCAGCAACTCAAGCGACGACTGGGATCTGAGACGGAGAACGCCCGCTTGAAACGCAACCTCGCTGCCCAGATCAAGATTGCCAAGCGTTTGCAGGGACTGATACAGAGACCGATCAGACTGCTGGTAGAGTGCCTCACTCTCGCTGGACACTGTTGGTTCCGTGCTGACAGACCTGTTCGAACGTTGTAGGACGGCCAGGTCCCAAGAATGAAGCGAGTGTACTCGCTCCCACCCGACTCGGAGGCTGATGCAGTCATCTTCAAGAGCCTGCTAGCAGAAGTGGAAGCGTCTACCAGCGACATAGGCAGTGTTCTAGAGCTGAACGGACTGTCATTCTCGAATGCACCGTGCCGCGGCGCATGCATGCGAAACGGACCGCGCGGGCAATTCGTGGATCTATTCTCGAGTCGCGTGCTCCCGTTCAGGTTCGACGCAACAGCGCGAGTACTGTGGGACTTTTACAGCGGAACGGGCAAGCACCGCGGACCGTTGTATTACAAATCCGCAAAGGTGTGTCGGCAAACTTGATGATCAATACGGTGACAACAACTAACATTCTGTGTGGTTGTGCGGTCTGACGCAGACGTTGGAGTGCTCTAGCGATACGGTTATGGAAAAGTTCGCGCTTGAACTGTTTGCGAACAACACGCGCGCGGACTTTCGGATCTGGCAGGTTCTTCGGAGACTCGCGGAAGTCGATGGCATGAAAATCGTGTGGGCGTGTATTGTCGAGCCTGTGGAACTGGACAACAAGTCGTTTTTGAGCTGTGCTTTCCAAGAGAAGGGCTACATTATCTGCAAGCCCTCCGATCATAGCAGCGATGTCCCTCAACCTGACAGTTCTGAACTGCTGCGCTGCCACCGAGTAACTCCGTACATCTCGAACACCGCACCGACAACCCTGACTCACGAACAGATTGGCGCGATTGGCACGATGATTAAGTTCGTGCTGAGTTTGGACAGCATCACATCGCAGCTCGAAGGTATCACGGACTTGCTGGTGCGGCAGTCCCTGAATGATCGCCACGGTCTATCGAGCTGTGGCTCTGTAGATGTGTTGGCATGAATGCATGTAGTGTACGAATGTAGAGCCATGAAAAGAGTATGTATAAGCAGGTTTGAGCAGCTTGTCCACAAAGATGCACCACTCATGGCGGAACCATATCTGGATAGTTCTGGTGACAAGCGAGATGATCGAGATTCGTACGGCTGGACAATGCTCGAATCTGCCAACTCGCAACAATCAAATCTCGATGTGTGGAGTTTTGAAGGAGTCCATTATTCAAGGAGTGGACAGTACGATATCTGTCGTTTCAGGAAGAGCGCAATGGAGCTGTCCAGCGATGACGAACTCACGGCGGACGTCCTGGCGATCCTGGACGGCGAACTGGAGCCATCAGCCACAAGCACCTTGCAGGATGTGACTCTTGACGTATACACCGCCCCATTTGAGCCGTGGATACTACCAGCACTCGACCTAGACGATGCGACAACGGAGCAAGTGGGTGTCGGCAAGACTCCATCGTCGCTAGCTACAGAGGCAATCACAGCAGCACCAAGTGGCGATGAAGAGGTCAACAGTGTTGCCGCGGCCGTACAGCGCAGCGGTAAGAAAGGACGCAAGTGCGATCCCAACAAGGCTCGAAATGCGCGCGTGCACGAGATCCGGAGCCTGAAGATCAAAGAGGGCGAACTCGCTCGCCAACTGTCCACTCTTCAAGGTCTGGGCACTCAACGACACGGTGTCGCTCCAAGTAGCGCTGCAGCAAACCAGATGTCGAGAAGCGGTGGCCTTCACATTTGGGAAGAGATTTGCCAGCGTCAATTGGTGCGGAGGATCCGGTCGGAGAACGAAAATGTGCGCCTCAGACGCGCCGTCGACGAACAGGTCGCGATCGCCAGAAGCCTACAGCGGTTGCTCGAGAAGCCTAGCAGAGTTCTGGTGAGATCGCAATCGCTCGATGAGTTATGCTTGCTGCATGTCGTAATTGCCACATTTGTTGCCATCATAGGATGCGGACGCACTCCAGCTGCCGACCACGAAGCGCGTGTATTCGCTGCCACCTGACTCAGCGACTGACGAAGTCATCTTTGGCAAGCTACTGGCCGAAGTCGAGGCGGCATACCACGAAATTGACGACGTCATGCAGCTCAACGGACTCTCGGTGGCAGGAGAATCAATCCATGGTGCACAATTGCGTGATGGAGAGGGTGGTCGATACGTGGATCTGTGCACTAGTGGTCTGTTCCCGTTCGACCTTGCTAAAACTGCCAACGCCGTCTGGGAGTTCTACAGCGGACCCATAAAGCACCGTGGCCCATTATACTATAAGACATCGAAGGTAGGTTCCCGCTAGTCCGCCTGCTTGGAAGCGCATAACTGTGTCTAACGTCTTGTGTTTACATAGACATTGGAATCCACGAGTGATACAATCGTTGAAAAGTTCGCAATTGAGTGGTCCGTCAAGAACATCTGCGCCGATTTCCGCATTTGGCAGGTGATACGCCGATACGCCGCCTTAGACTGCGTCAAAGTGGTCTGGGCTGGTGTTGTTGAGCCGATCGAGTTTGCCAACAAGACATTTTCGAGCTGTGCTTACCGAGACAGGGGCTACGTGGTGTGCAAGCGAGCTGAAGCACCCAGCGTCCTTGAAGTCCCTGATTGCACTGCAGCCACCCGAATTCATCGGATCGCGCCGTACATCACCCGCTCGACCGACACCGTTCTATCGGCAGAGGACAAGCGTGAGATTGGCGATATGATTGACTTTGTGCTCAACTTGAATAACTCGATGCCACAATTCGAGCGCATTGAGGACATTTTGATACGCCAACAGTAGCGCATTGGTGGATATAATCCAGCAGTGACACCTCTGTACCGAGCCTCGCTCATTTCAATACCCAATTGTTTCAATCAATTGTGTCGTCACGCTTGAGCTGGTTTGATTCCGTTTCGGTCTTCTGATTATGTCATGTAGTAACTTTGCATCGTCGTGCGTCCGACATCCGACTATGCTTCGATGAGTTGCTGATTTGGTTCTGCATTTGTTAATTGTTTGGGGACAGAGACAACTAAGCACCGTGCGAACGCAAAGGGTGTGGCTTTGTTTCTCTGTTAGCAGTAGGCAATGGCGACAACAGAGCGGTAGAACCGTGAAAATCGCTGTGCTAGACCTGTTTGCGACCCACCCACGACAGCGAATTGCAATTGGCTCGCATTGCAGCGACCTGCGAAATGACAGCTATAATGTCGTATGGGATCCTACAGAGAAATGCAGGTGCTGTCCAGAATACAGGATAATACTGTGGTATGCAACACGAGGCTGCAACGCTACCGGATCAGAAGACTAAGCAAAGCGCAAACTTGCACTCGGAGGTTGAATCAGCAATGCATCACTGTAACGGACAGAACAATATGCAATCTGGCGTTTGGAAAGGGTATTTGTCAAATCAATGAGCAGCGACCGAATGGAATTTGGGGACGACGACGACCTCTTCGCTGACGTGCTAGCGCTTCTGAACGACGACAGTGACACCGTTGCACCTAGCGCAGTCACGCACGAGGATGATGCCACAGCGCTGTGGTTACCAAACCAAGAGGTCGGCGATGGGCCAACGAGTTTCGTCGACTACGGTTCGAGCAGCCATCTCGGCAATGAGGCTGCCAGGCACGAACTCGCCCCCGCTTCCATTCCTGTGGCTATGTATGCGTCCCATGCGTGTGTCGACGCTTCATCGATAGCACCACTGGAAATTCCTCCGAGTGGGTCGTTGAGGGCCAAGACCACGCGCAAACACGACCCGAACCGCGCCAGAAGCAAGCGGACGCAGGAAGTAAAGGCTCTTCGCAACGAGACGGCCGAGCTCAGCCGCCAGCTCGCCGTTCTACAGCGAATGCATTCTCGGGGTCGTGATGCACTGCTCCTAGATGGACCGACTGAGAAATCTTCACTGCTGGCGACTAGTGTTGGTGAGGTGCGAGTCTGGGAAGAGATCTGTCGGCACCAACTGGAGCGGCGGATGCAAGCGGAAAGGGAAAACGCACGCCTCAAGCAGGTCGTGAATGATCAAATGAACGTTGCGAATAGTTTGCAGCGGATGCTCCGGAGACCCGCCAAGCAGTTGGTATGGATGTGCCAAAATCGATCTGATGGAAGGATGGTAAACTCATCTAGCAAACGTGATCGTGGTTACAGGACGCCGAAATTCTCCACTCGTCAGCCTCCAAGCGCGTCTATTCACTCCCCGCGAACACGACAGTCGATGAGGCAATCTTTGAGCGTGTATTGGCAGATGTGGAAGCGTGCTATCGCGAGATTGACCAAGTCTTCGCCTTGAACAACCTGTCGTTTGAGAGCGGACCGCGCCGTGACGCTCACTTGCGCGACGGCAAGCACGGCCGATATGCAGACTTGGTCTCGAGTCGCTTGCTGCCATTCAGCTTCGACACAACTGCAAAGGTGTTGTGGGACTTTTACAGCGGGACCGACAAGCATTGCGGTCCTTTGTACTACAAAACGGTGAAGGTGAGTATGCTATTGTAATGCGCATCAACTGCAAGGAATCGCTGGCGCTGTCTAACGCCGACTTGCACTTCAATGACAGACCTTGAACGCGGCGAACGATACTGTCGTTGAGAAGTTCGCGCTGGAATTGCGGGCCGAGAATACCCACGCCGATTTCCTCATGTGGCAAATCGTGCAGAGACACGTGGAAGCCGACGTCGTCAAGATCGTGTGGGTATGCTACGTGGAACCCGTCGAGTTCAACAACAAGCCGTTCTTCGGCTGCGCCTACCAGGAACAAGGCTATGTGGCCTGCAAGCACGCCAATCAGGTCGGCGCGGTGGATCCGTCGAATTGGTCGCACCTGCTTCGATGCCACCGTGTTGTGCCGTTCATCACACACGACGCGGAAAGGGTCTTGACGCTAGAAGAGAAGAAGGAGATTGGAGCAATGTTGGAGTTCACTCTGGGCTTGGACAGTATCACGCATCAGCTCGAGTCCTTCCAGGACATTCTGATGCGGATGTCGCTGCAAGATCAGCGTGAGCGGCCGACTATCGAAAGCGTTGCTGCGTCTGTGTGAATTGGCCGGTGCTGTTTGACTGTGTGGTAGTCTGACAAATACTCTAAAGCTGAAATTGACGATATTGCGCTGACGATGTGCCAGCAATCTTTGCATGTCGATCAAGGTGGTGGATGAATCGTACACTCGTAGACAGAACAATTCACAACAATTGTCGTGTCACTAGCAGTACTCGTCCAGTTCCTGCTCCAAAATTCTCGTGATGGAGTTCGAGTCGGATGACGACCTCCTTGCTGCTGTGCTGTCGATTCTGGACAACGATAGCGAGCCGTTAAGTGCCATCACCAGCCCGCGCGCGCAAGTGTCTTGCTCTGCTACGACCAGTGGCTCCTTGGAGCGGGATGTGATCGCTAGCGTCGCTGCACCAAGGCCGAATGCAAGAGAGCAGCTCGATCTCCCAGCTCGTTGGTCGAGCCTTGCTCCGGCTTGCGTCTCGACATTTCCAGGTATTTTGAGCGGCAATGCACCTCCAGTGCCACTTGCAATAGCAGCAAGCAGCTCGTCGGCGGGCAAGAAGCCTCGGAGAACTGACCCGAACAAGGCCAGAAACGCGCGGACACGGGAATTGAAAGCACTCCGCGACGAAGCTTCCACTCTCAGCCGCGAACTCGCCGCTCTCAGATGTGTACCCTCACACCGTCGCCAGGTGCTGGAGGGTGCTGCGAGGAAACAGTCGTTGGCGGTGGCGACTGGAAGCGCCAGACCGCAGATGTGGGAGGAGATTTGCCGCCACCAGTTCGAACTCCGGATGCGGGCCGAACGGGAAAACGCCCGCCTCAAAAGCATTGTAGACGAGCAAGTCAAAGCTGTGGCTAGTCTCAAGCGGCAGCTCCAAAAACCCGCCAAACAACTGGTATGTGGACACACACTGCAGGTGAATAGAGAAAATGTTTCGTTCGGCTCACCCAACATTGCGGCTGCAGGACGCCGAAGCTCAGCGTGGATCGACATCCAAGCGCATCTACTCGCTCCCATCGGACTCTGAAATCGACGAGGCCATCTTCAAGCAGCTATTGGCGGATGTTGATGCTTGCTACCTCGACATGGAGCACGTATTCGCGCTGAATGGGCTGTCTTTCTCGAGTGGGTCCGTCCGTGATGCGCGCATGCGCGACGGTGAACATGGCCGCTATGTTGACTTCATCTCCAGCCACCTGCTCCCATTCACTTTTGGTACAACTACAGAGGTATTGTGGGATTTCTACAGCGGGATGCACAAACATCGCGGCCCATTGTACTACAAGACGGCAAAGGTAAACCCGATCAGTGCCGATGCCTTCTTGTTGTTTGTACCGACTAACGGTTGTGCTTCTTGCTTTGACAGAAGTTGAACACCTCAAACGATATCATCATGGAGAAGTTCGCGCTTGAGCTGTTGTCGGACAATACTCGCGCGGACTTCCTCACTCGACAAATCGTGCGAAAATACGTGGAAGGCGACGTTGTCAAAGTCGTGTGGGTGTGTACCGTCGAGCCGATCGAGTTCAACAATAAGCCGTTCTCGGGCTGTGCTTACCAAGAGAAAGGCTACGTTGCATGCAAGAAGGCCGATCTGGTTGGCGTGGTGGATCCACCGACATGCACTCATCTTCTCCGGTGCCATCGAGTAGTTCCGTACATCACACACGACCCCGAAACAGTGCTGTCGAATGAGCAAAAGAAGGAGATCGGTGCGCTGATGGAGTTTACGCTGGGCCTCGACAGCATCACATCAGGACTCGAGTGCATCCAGGACATGCTCCTGCGCATGTCGCTTCGAGATCAGCGCGATTGGGCGTTCAGCGAGTGTATTGTTCCGTCGGGATAGACTTCTCATCGGGTATCATATGCACGCGAAGATCTGACAAGTTGTGCGGTTTGATTGGAATCGCATTCTCTGGTCAGGTAGTGAGGTTGACCTCGTTGAAGTCGACATGATCAATGTTACCATGTCAGATAGAATAGTATTGGTTGCAATGTCCTCAACTGTGGGACACCGACGATAGATATGAGAGACTGTCAGGTGCAGATGGGACTGGTCGCTCGTAGTGCCTTGTCCATAAGCACATTCTCAATCATTTGGTGGCTCGCGCTGATGATGCGCGCGACGGACTCGAGGATAAAGTCCGTGATCGCTCCGACCTTGCGCTCCGGCTCAGAGATGGTGCCCTGAATCTCTGGACGGAGAATATAGCACGTCTGCACGAGCGAGTGCGAGTCGACCGTCGGCTTAACCCGCTTGATGACGGTGTAGCCCTTCTCGATCAGACAAATGCCGTCCGTGCGCTCCATCGACACCTCGAGCGGCTCGGCGTGAACTCGCCATGCAATTACGACGCGCTCCGGCTGCACAAACTTGCGCAGGATCTGTCGGACGTGCAGTGTGCACTTGGTGTTGCGGCTGCCTGCCAATTCCAGCCCAAAGCTCTCGATGATCATGTCGTCCGAAGTCGTCACGTTCTGCACCTATGATTAGCGGCCACCAATTTGAAGTCGAGGACAGTGCAACCAACACCTCACCTTCAGCTGCTTCTCATAAACGAAGCGTGTTGGCATGTGCTGCATCGAGTGCGCAAAGTGGTCCCAGACGGCATCGGCCGTCGCCTCCAGTTTGAACGGCATGATCTTGTTGGCGAACACCTCCATCACGACGCCATCGCCGTCGTCCTGCCGCAACTGCGCGTCGTGGTACGGCTTGACCATGCGCGCGAGGCCGTTCGCCTCAAAGTCCTGGTCAACTTCCACGAGCGCGTTCTCGATTCCTGCGAGCAAGTCGCGGAAGATCGCCGCGTCGTCGTCCACACCGATTGGTCGGTCCACTCGCTTGACCTGCTGCTTGCCTCGGATCGACTCCATCACCTGCAATTATGACTGTCAGCATTCCGAACCGACTCTCCTGTCCTCACACCATGATTTACCCGGTCGTTGTGCCGCTTGTTGAGGATCTTCTCGAGGCTTTTCGCCATTTTGATCTGGCTCTCCAGCACCAGCTTGAGGCGAATGTTTTCCATCTCGGCGCGCCGCCGCTCCTTGTACTGCCTCGCGGCAACATCTTCCCACACGGGACCAATCTCGGCCACCGCCCGCGCGCTCAGTCCATCCACCCTCGGCCGTCGCGCCACTAGGGCGTCCCCGCCTCGAGCTGTAGCGGCCGTCGAAGCCCGCAGCTTGGTCAGGTACGTCTGCATCTGCTCGACCTTCTTGCGCAGGTACAGCAGCTCCTCCTTGCGCTCGTCGCGAGCCTTGTTCGAGTTGTACCCCGCTTTCTTCTTCTTCCCGGTCGCCCCCGCCGCCTTTTTTCGCCCGCGTGCCGCTGCTGCCGACGGCGGGTGATGGTCTGTCGTCTGTGGGGGTTGCATGTCGACCAGTAGCTGTTGCTGCGTCGCCGCCACCTCGGCGACCGCGTCGAACTGCACACCGCCGACTTGATGCCGCGACAGACTGTCCGCGCCTTCGCCCTGCACCTCCCCGTCGCTCGGCGCCGGCGACAGCAAGCTGAAAGGCGAGTCCCCATTCTCGTCGCTGCTGTGGCTCGCACTCTGGCCCGCTGCCTCCCACGGCGCAGCGGTGTCCTCGCAGTCGGCCAGCAGCGCCAGCACGTCCTCGAACGTGAGGCCGCCGCCGTCGCCCCCGAGCTCCTCCGGGAGACCGCCGACCCCAAGCAGAGAGCTCATGAGGCCGCCAGAGCCCTTCCGCCGTTGAATGCGCCTGCCGCTGCCGCTGAATCGGCCAATGAGCCGCCACGGCGCCACCACCGCATGCCTCTCGTGACTAGTTGGGTTATGAATGCTTGCGTGGATCACCCTCGGTGGGTTTTCCACAAGATGGAGGTTTTCACCCAACAGCCACACGCGACGGTTGGGTTTTATGTGGATCTGTTGTACAGTGCTCGCCAGCGGTCTGTGAACACAGACAAAATTCCGAATATTTTGACGAATAATTAGATTCAGAGAACGAAAATACCCTCATTTTATAGCCAATCACAAGAGCTGTCGAAAGAGCCAAGTTCCGGTAAAATTGGAGCAATTAAAGTTGAGCAAGGCCAAAAAAAACGAAAATTACCGTGCCCGTAATTTATGAAACCTATTTTTCTCAGCCGGAAGATTCAAGCCACCCATTTTCCAAGCCGTCTAAGACGCTGGCAACCAGTAATTTATGCTCACCAATCTTTGCACTGTGCAGTACCAGAGTTTCGGATTCGCCGGCGCCATGAAAGGCACAGAATTATCGACTTCCGAGCGCGCCGCTATTCTCACGCTTCGTCGAGGTGGTTTGACCATCCGTGCCATCGCCCAAGCGTTAAATCGCTCTGTCGGTGTCTGCCATGACGTGATCAAGGCAGAAGATGCGCCGAGAAAGTCTTCGAGACGCGGCAGCTCGAAGAAAGTGTCGGAACGTACCGAGCGGAGCATCATTCGAGCCATGTCAAGCGAAGGTACGAGCGCCAAGCGGGTCAAGAACGAGCTCAGCATTGCTGCCAGTGTTCGTACCGTTCAGCGCGTGTGCCAGGACGTGCCTTGGTTGAAGTACAAGAAGGTCAGGGCAGGCCCAGCGCTCCTGCCTCGCCACCATGTTTCCCGGCTCACGTGGGCAGCCGAGAACCAGGACAAGACGACCGATGAATGGTCCCGAGTGCTGTTCAGCGACGAGAAGAAGTGGAACCTGGACGGACCTGACGGTCTAAAGCGGCGATGGGTCGACGAGCGACGCCCAGATCCGGCCGTGGTCTGTCGCCATTCCGGTGGCGGAAAGGTGATGATGTGGGGGGGATTTTCGGGGACAAAGAAGACCCGCTTGAAGTTTTTGATGGCTCTGTCAACTCCACGGCATACATATCAATGCTCGAAGAGTATTTACAACCATCGTTCGACACAACCACTCAAGTGTTTCAGCATGATAACGCCAATGCACACACATCCCGGGCGACGAAACGATGGCTTGCCGACCACAACATCACAACGATGAAGTGGCCGGCGCTGTCTCCTGATCTTAATCCCATTGAGAACGTGTGGGGATGGATGTCGTATCGCGTCTATGGCGGGGGACGTCAGTACTACTCAATTCTGTCACTTAAGATCGCGGTCCAGAAGGCCTGGGATGCACTACCCGATTCCTACCTTATGGATCTCGTTTTGTCAATGTCTGATCGGTGCAACGCAGTCACAGAGCACTGTGGACGATATATTTCCCATTAGATTTGAGATTGGACGTGCTTTCTGGATGCTAATCAAATCTTACTGCAGTTCATTTGAAAAACCCAAACTTCAACCTGTGAACTCATCTTGTGTGTTTTTTTGGTATTGGAAAATAAATTTCTCCAATTTTATCGAAACTTGGCTATTTCGACAGCTCTTATGATTGGCTATAAAATGAGGGTATTTTCGTTCTCTGAATCCAATTATTCGTCAAAATATTCGGAATTTTGTCTGTGTTCACAGACCACTGGCGAGCACTGTACAATGCACACCCAACCACCGTTTGGGAAGGGAGCGACATTTCAGATTTCTAGCGTCCCCTCATTTGGCGTTGCTCTCTCCACATGAGCGGCAGGCGCAAGAAGACTGATGAGGAGAAGGCGTGGATCAAGAACCGCGAATACACCAATGTGGTGTGCAAGTTGTCGCGTGTGTGCAGTAACCCTGTTCTAGTGGATGAGATCAAGCGCACGTGTGCTATCCTAAAGCAGGTTCAACTCGAGGCTAGTCACGTTGCCAATCTTCATATTCTCAGATGTTTGGCGAATGATCTACCGCTCCCAGATTTGGACTCCATCCCGTTCTACTATCGATGCTGCACAGGTGTGTTTACGCATCCTGATCCGCCGGGAACGACAATGAACACGCCGCCAGCCATGACACCAAGAAAACAAGCCAAGACCAATACTCACCTTTCCATCACAGCGGATGATAGTGAAGAGCGAGCTGGCGACGACGGAGAACGGAGAAGGAAGGGATTACCATGCAGAGATCACGACCTGTTTGACACGTTAGCCTTGCATCGAGAGCGACGAGCGTGCAAAAGCGAGTACAAGGGTGTCACGTTCGCGTATCATGCAGCCTCTCTGGCTGAACTGGCTGCTGAGATGAGAGTGAATACACAAAACATGATCGCGCTGCAGTTCGTCAAAAGGCTACGTCTATTCGTTCGTCTGCGTTATCAATTGGATCGGAAGAAAACTGCTCAAATCATCAGGGAATGCTTCCGAGTATGGGGACCCCTGTCCAAGACGTCGACCGAAATCCGCAACTGGCTCGCCATGATTCCGTATGAGGAATCCATCAAGCAGAATCTCGGCCACTTCGTGCGGAAGCTGCATGACATCCTCCTGGTTGTCGAGGATCGACAGCGGGAATTCCCGACCGAGAGAGGAGTTCGCTCTTTCTCTCTGCTGCCAACGTCGACGTCGTATGTGGCAGCTCATGTCACGGTGAACGGGTCGACATTTCACGGGATCTGTGCTCGGATTTATGAACGTACTGGCGGGATCAAAGGGAACGGCATGAATGTAATGGGTGTGCCACTGGCGAAGAGAGGTGGTCTGGTGGGTCTAAGGTTTTTCCAGCTGAATCGTGACCAGCTGCTGCGGCAAGCGTTTTCCGTTGCTCAATTCGAGACGCGTAGACAGGACACTGCAGTGACAATGGAAGCTTTCAGTGGGATGGAACCTGAGCGTAAACGGGAGCATGCCAGTCGGTACTTCGCGGGCCAGCTCTGCACGAATGGATACAGCGTGTCGGTCTTGCTCACGCGGCCCAAGTCAGCCGACGAGCTCGAGAAACAGCAGGTGAACAAGTCTCAGACAAAAGCGAGACACAAGTCGGGGAGATCTGACAACGAGCACGCACCAATCATGGGTGACAATGCTGCGCTCGATCTACCAGAAGGATATCGACCTGACGTCGTTGTTGGTATCGATCCCGGCATGAGGACCATGGCGACTGCTGTGTGCGAGGGAGAGTTGCCAGTTCGGCTCAGGAAGAGGAGTCGACGGGTGAGCTCGCGTGTGCAGCGCAGGGGGTGGTTGAAGTCACGGGGGAAAAGAAAGCGCAAGCGCAAGAACAAGCGCTTCCGATTTAACCGCAAGGTTCACGAGATCAGCACCCGCGAGTATCGGCATCTAGCTCATATGCACAAATTCCATTATTGGTTCGAGAACTTAAAGCGGCGAGAGCCAACGTACTTGGCAGCACTTGCCAGTGTCCCGTCGTTCAAGACCGCAAACGTCGAGTCGTATCTGTGTCGACTGAATGCGTTTTGGGAGCGCTTGAATTTCTTGCTGGAGTTTTGTGCGAGTCACGGGTTCCTGAAATGGCGTTTTGTTCAAGCTGTGATGAAGAAGAGGGCGTTGGATCTACTTGCACGACGGATCGTGCCAAGAGCGACTCGGCAAGTCTGCGTCGCGTTTGGCAATTGGTGCCAACGCGATGGCATTTCTGGTCACCCTCCATGTCCAGTGAAGGGGTTCAGGAAAGCTCTCGCGAAGAGAGCAACAGTGGTCGTCGTCAACGAGTACCGGACTAGCAAGTTGTGCTCTAATTGCCACGAGTCACTCGAAAAAGCGCGTCTTTTGACGAACACCAAGGACGAAGGCATCGTCTTGAAGCCAACCAGAAACGTTTTGCGCTGTGCCAACAGTAATTGCAAGGCGAACTTCTGGAACAGGGATGTCAACGCTGCTCTCAACATCTTATTCATTCTCAAGAGCAAACTCCGGAGACTGAATGCACGTTAACCGTCCAAGACAAGAAATCGTGGATGGCAAGAATTCCTCCTGCGAAGGTGGTGTTCATACGATTCCACATGGGTTGAGAAGCTCATCGACACGAGGGCTTCAATAAGACATAACCCGTTATATTCGAAGGAGCACAGAGCAGTCAGTGGATTTTTTTTCAGTGCCCTCAATAATAGGGGTACCCAATCCTTGCAGCAGCAACAACTTTATATTTTTACGCAGTATCCCGTCGACTTTGTTTTGTCCAGTCAGCATACGAGTAAGTTGGCTCCCCCATTTAGGTTAGCAGCAGCAAGAGCCAAAGTTGAAGTTTCCTGGGCACGACCTCATGCCAATCGAAATGCCGCGAACAAGTGCGCGGCAACGCAAGTTGCGGGAACTGCAGGCTCGACTCGCTCGTCGCACGCGCGCTGCTCACGCGCGGTTCCTATTAGATTACGAGGACCTAGTTGACGATGAGATCGACGAAATCGTCTTGGCTGAGTATCAGGCCGTGTTGTGCGCCAGATACGTCACCCGCAGTCCAACTTATCGCAAGCGCGAGGACAGATGGAAGCTGTTTCTGGCGGACCCTTCGTTCATGAATGACCGAGAGTTTCTCGAGCACTTTCGAGTTTCTCGTGAGGCGTTCCCTCGCCTGGTTGACCTGGTCCGGGACGACAACGTGTTTGAGTACGCGCCGCACCGAACGTTTCGCGGCGGCCCGGAGCTGCATATGATGGTTCTCCTGAAGCATCTTGGCTCGTCGGGTAATGACAACACCTCATCCAAGCTCGCTCTGTTCTTTGGGATTGGGAAAGGCTCAGTAGACAACTATGTACGGAGAGCAGTAGCAGCGGTCGTGAAGCTGCAGGGGATGGTCATAACATGGCCGAACGCTGAGGAGAGACGTCTGATCGCATCTCGAGTGTACGAGAAGTACGGGTTTGTGAACTGCGTTGGCATGGCCGATGGAACACTGTTTCCACTCGAGCTAAAGCCTAAACTCAACGGCGAGGACTACTTCACGAGGAAAGGCGGCTACGCGCTCAACGGAATGATCACTTGCGATGACGTGTCAAGAATCCGTGATCTCATTGTCGGCTGGCCCGGGTCGACACACGACAACCGTGTTTGGACCAACAGCCGTGTGAACAGGAACCCTTCCTTATTCTTCAGTGCGAACGAGTATTTGCTCGGCGACTCTGCATTTCAAGCGTCGTCAATTATGATCCCTGCGTACAAGAAGCCCGTCCATGCTGATCTCGACGCTCACAAGACCTACTTCAACACGAGGCTAGACAAAGCACGGATCAAGACGGAACACTGCATTGGGCTCCTCACAGCACGGTTTCAGTACCTCAAAAGAGCGCGGGTCCTCATTAAATCGAAGCGGGATGTAATGGGGTTACACAGCCTGTAACTGGGTTACAGAGCAGTACAGTCGGACTGTACTGCGTTAGGTGTGCCACACTAGCATTTGTTGGGTATATTTTGGGATTAGTGTGATCAACACTAATCCATACGTAAATTCGGTCGGAGCGTCCGTGACCAGTCATGGACGCCTCCCAAAATACATGCATTAGGGATTAGAGGTTTGGTACCTAGGCAGAACGCCAAACAATAAGACAGTTCTCATTTTGGACACTAGCACAGACTTCGGTTTATTTGTATTGAACTGTACAGTGAACTGTACAGTTTGTATATAAATTTGTATACGCTTCCTTACACGCGCTAGTGTAAGCCAGTAACCGAGCGTAAGCCTCGCCCGGTTACACGGGACATGAAGCGACTACTGCGCTTGATCACGTGCACTGGCATCCTTCACAACTTGCTAATTGAAGAGCCTATTCCTCCAGATTGGGAGAGTGAAATAGATGCCAGACCGCTGGATGACGACGACGAGCTGAATGTACCTGTTCCAAGCAACGCTGCTGGAGAAGCGCGCCGTTCTCAGCTGCTTGCATTCATGCTAGAGACTAGAAGTCAGCGGGAGAAGTAGATCGATCTCCTCTTGAGCGACACCTTCGTCGCGAAGCTTCTTGCGCTCACGTAGAAGGATAACACGGCGCTCTAGTGAACAAGTCTCCGCCTCTTGTCGCAGTTTCACAGCTCGAGCTTCCGCCTCTTCTGTTCTCGCACGAGCTTCTCTGGCCTCATCAACGACCCGAGCCTGGCGCAGTCGAAGCTCATCGCGTTGTATATCGAACTGATCCTGCTTATATCGCAGCTTCATTGCATGATACGCTTTCTCTTGGGCGAGCTGGGCAGATTTCAGCTCGATCACACTAGCTTCTACATTGATAGCTGCCGGAGCTCGTGTTCCTCGCTTTCTTGGGGCCACTATCGTCAGGGGGGTGCTGCTGGGACGCTTACGACTAGTCGAGGACGCTCCATCACAGCTACCTTCTTCTGATTGCGTTGAGTCTGGCACACTGTCAGCACTGCCCATCGGCGACTGGCCGCGATCTAAAATGTGCACCTGCTCTGATACAGCGTTATGGTCGACCAGCATGGACGCGTCGGAGTCATCAACGCTTGCGTCATAGGATCCTAGTTCTACGTCGCTGGGGATGCTTTCGCTGCTGCCCATCAGGTCCGTATTCAAGAGCAGTGGCCGTACTGATGGACGCTCGTCCATGACTGGAAAAAGCTCGTAGTACTCGGCGCAGCGCGAGAGAATACCTGTCCTCAGGCTCTCTTCATCTTGAACACCAGATCCAGTACAAGTAAGCCAATCAGCGGCGCAACGATATGAGCTCTCGAGCTGACTAATCTTGGTGATGATATCTTTCGAAGTGCGTGCTGTAGCGATACCGCACTCAGATAAATAGCGCACGATTTCACCTGCAATCGACATCTTGGTCTCGCCATTCTGGCCCTCTCCACCTCGATAGCGCGAGTAGTTGGCGCCAGTGGTCATCCAGTCGATGAGGCAGCTCAAAGAGCTGATGCTCTCTGTGGGGCCGTCGTTGTGCCAAAGCACACGCTTCTTCGTTGACGAAGTGACAGCAGCAGATTGCTTGGAGCGCTTGTTGATCGCATTTAGACATCGCTTACCGCAGACAGTTGGCTCCATGTGGCCACCGCACCCGATTGTGTCGAGCAACCGCACACTACAGGCACGATGGATGGTTTTCGGGCAGCCATTGTTCGCACAGTTGCGTAGAAACGCATCTTCAGGACCCGACTTGGGTGTCTTCTTGCACATGCGGTAACTGCAGCTCGCCTCCGCGCTCAACAGGAGCGTCGCGGGCTTGGCTGTCACACCATCATCGCCGCCGCTCTCCTCCGGTACGATCATGCCGTTCTCCATCGGCTCTCACTGCTACGTTATACGGGGGGGTACATCTCCGAGAGCTTGCAGAAAAAATAGCTTGTTGCTGCTGCGGCTCAACCTGCTCCGCTTTTTGGCGCAGCTTCTCGAATTTTTTGCAGCCAATCAGCGCTCAGGGAAAAACTAATCGATCTTGCTGCACACAAAAAAAATGGAGTTGCTGCCAGGTTTGGGTACCCCTAATACTTTCGCTTCAGATTTTGGATGATGGAGTTTGGCGCTGACGATGACCTGCTTGCCGACGTGCTGGCGATCCTGGACGACAACAGCGAGGGGCTCCCGACTGCCGCTGCCAGTCCGAATGCACATGAGTCGACTGCTCTCTCGTTCGATGCGTTGTTGGCACTGGCAGATAGCACGGGGACGAACAGCATTGCTCAAGGGTCAAGGGGACAACTCAACCAAGTAACCATCAGGCTTGAACTCGCCGCTGATGCCGTCCCAGATGCTACAGACACAGCAATTGTGTGGAACGGTCCAGTCGATACAATTAGTTCATCGGGAGGCAAGACGGCGAGCAAGTACGATCCCAACCGAGCTAGAAACGACCTGACACGCCAGTTGAACGAGCTCCGCACCGAAGAGGTCAAGCTCAACCGCAAGCTCGCTGCTCTACAGCATCTAAACTCTGTGAGGATGGAAACACTCGCTTTAGATGCATCCACGGAAGCTCCGCTAGCGGCTGGGACAGAACCGCGCATCTGGAAAGAGATTTGCTGTCATCAACTCGAGCGGCGGATGCTGGCCGAGACGGAGAACGCTCGCCTCAAGCAAGTCGTGAACGACCAGATGAATATCACCAAGAATTTGCAGCGGATGCTTCGAAAACCTGTGAAGCAACTCGTACGCCTGCTGTCAATGCCGCTCGATATCGTATGGTTACTAACCACAACGTCATGGACACGGCTGTAGGATGCCGAAACCCTCCATGGGGCAACTGCAAAGCGCGTCCACTCGCTGCCGTCAGACTCGAAGATTGACGAGGCTATCTTCAGCCGACTGTTGGCCGAAGTCGAACGTTCGTATTGTGGTATCGACGAAGTGTTTGCTGTGAACGATCTGTCATTTTCGAGTCCGCTACGGCGCGACGCACACATGCGGGAGGGGACGCAGGGCCGATATGTGGATTTGGTCTGCAGTCGCCTGCTTCCGTTCACTTTCGACGCTACTGCGGCCGTGCTGTGGGACTTTTTCAGTGGAACGGACAAGCATCACGGCCCGTTATACTACAAGACGACGAAAGTACACACAAATCGCAGCTGGCGAAGGAATATGGTGGTCATTTGACAATCAGTGGCGTCGTGCTTGTTCCGATGCCAGACGCTCCATAGTTCGACCGACACCATCATGGAGAAGTTTGCTCTTGAATTGCGCGCAGAAACTACCCGCGCCGACTTTCGAATGTGGCAAATCATGCGAAGGTTCGTGGAAGGCGAGGTTGTCAAAGTCGTGTGGGTGTGCTTCGTTGAGCCCACCGAGTTCAATAACAGACCCTTCTCGGGGTGTGCCTACCAAGAGAAAGGCTACGTGGCCTGCAAAAAAGCCGATCTGCCGACGACTTGGTCGCACTTGCTTTGCTGTCATCGGGTTGTTCCATACATCACGCACGACGCTGACACGGTCTTGACCTCGGAGCAGGAGAAGGAGATTGGCTCGCTGATAGAATTTACGCTCAGCCTCGACAGCATTCATTCCCAAATCGAGTGCATTGAGGACATGCTGGTGCGGTCATCGCTGCGAGATCAGCGCGATGTGTCAAGTAGAGGCTGCATTGCTTCTTCAGATTAGGTTTAGTATTTGTCATCAAATTCGAGTCGTGAACTGGCAGGTATCGGATTTGTGCATTAATCTACCGCAGTCATGATGATTAAACACATTCATTGCGATGTGTAGCTCACCGTCAGTGTATTGGATCTCCAATCGCTGCGTTGTGCAACTAGATTCCTAGTCACTGACTTGGCCAAAGTACACCTCAAATTTGTTTGCAAGACAACCAATGCGCTCTAGCAGCTGAGCATTTTGGAAATCAGCGCATTCTCAAAGCGCTGCTGGTGCAAGCTGGCGTTGTCCAATTTGAGGTAGAAATCGATAACTGCGCGAGCTGCGCGGTCTTGAGCAGACGACGACATGTGCGGGATGGGTCGCGTCATAAACGGCATAAAGCGATAACAGCGCTGCAGCACCGTGAGAGAGTCGCACTCCGGTGCTCGATGGCAGATTACGTAGCCCTTTTCGCGAAAGCCAAAGCCCTGAAATGCCTTGTTCGCAATCTCGGTTGATTCGGCGCGCGACATCCACACCACAATCTCGCGACCGTTGTCCGCGAAATACCGTCGAAGCACCTGCCGAGTTCGGAAGTCAGCGCGGACGTTGTTCGAGAACATCTCCACGGCGAAGCTTTCAGTCACAGTCTCGTGTTCCGCGGTGGGCACAACTCTGGACGATTTGAAGTACAACGGGCCACGGTGTTTCTGGGGTCCACGATAGTACTGCCACACAACGTCAGCGGCTACACTCGTCTCGAACGGCAGCAGGCTGCTCACGGCCACATCAAGCATGTTCCCATATTCACCGTTGCGCATGAGAGCGCTGCGGTGTCGTGTGGTGGAGCGAGAGATCCCGTTGAGTGCTAAAATGGAGTCGATCTCACGATACGCCAAGTCCACACCGGCAATCAACTCGGCAATAATCATCTCATCATCGTCAGGGCCTGTCGAGTCGAGGCGGTGGCTAGGACGAGGCACGGCTGCGGGCTACAGATACACAGGATACACAAAGCTCTCGTTAGCCGAAGCATGTTCTTTCGCGGGCGACGACTCTCACGACCACTCACCATTGACCGCAACGCGCGGTGTAGTCCGGCCTGAAGACTCTTCAGCAACTTGGTTTGCTCGTCCAGGCGACTGTGAAGGTGTGCGTTTTCGATTTGCGCGCGCTGGCGCCTCGTGCATTGCTTGCGGCAAATGGCTTCCCAGACGCGAGGCGGCCCCATTCGCTGTATCTGATGCATTCCAGTCTGCACAGCCGTGATATTGCCGACGCCATCGTCATTATCGCGGCGATTCACCGGAAACGCCTGGAGAACTTTCAACTGCTCACTGAGGCGCTTCACTTCCGTTTGCATGTCTCGAAGCTCACGGATCTGCTCGTCGCGCGCTCGGTTCGGGTTGCATCTCCGACGCTTCTTGCTCCTAACAACGCGATGCTCCAGCTGCGGTTCACCGCCATCTGCACGACTGTCTAGTTCAGCTTGAGCACGATCCACACTGTCGCACGCTCTGCTTTGATCGGAAGTCAAGGCGGGGTTCTGTGCTTCATCAGCCGGCGCGGGGACCAAATCCGAACTCACATCGAACCACTTGGCAGCGTCGAGCAAAGGCTGGTCCACCGACGGCGCAGCGAGGCGCGAACCGCCCTCATTGTCGGGCACAACGCTCGCTGCAGCATCTCGCCCTGACCACTCTGTGGCGTCGAGGAGCTCGTCCAGCGCTGCCACTGCCAGCAGCAGCTCGTCGTCCCTGCCCTGAAAGTTCATCGCGCTCGAGTGCCTTTCCAAAGGAATACTGCAGGGGACCGATTCATACTTTTTCGCATTCATACAAGGACACCACCAAATTGAGACATGGCGCTCGAACTGGACGATGACGACGCGTCCTTCTTCTCGGCGGCGCTCGCGCTACTGGACGACCTACCGCCGCTGCCACCACCCGAGCGCAGCGACGAGGCAGAGGCCAGCATCGATGCAGTCTCCGTCGACGCCTCAACAGCGGCCGAGGACGGTGCATTGCTGGATAATGCGCACGATTTGAGTGCATTGCTGCAAGAGGCGCCAGTATCCAATGCCGACACGACAGTCGCAAACGATCGAGCATCTGATGCTGCTACTGCAGAGCCTGCGCGCCGACTGATACCGTTGCTGCCCAGACCGGGCGGCGAACCCGTGTCGACTGTAGTCATACCCCCGAAGCGAGTCAAGCGGCCAGGATACAACCCGAACAAGGCGCGCGACGAGCGCAAACAGGAGCTTGAGTACCTGCGCGCCAAGGTGCAGCAGATGCAGCAGGAGCTGGATATACTGAAGGACCACGCAGTCGCTGTCAAGCGTCCGTTCTCGAGCATTGACGCTCCGCAGCCGCGACCGCTGCTACTGCAGGGCGTATCTGAGAGCGGAGACCAGATGGCACCGAAAGTGTGGGAGGCCATGGCTCGCGGGCAACTGCGGCGGCGACTCAAGGCTGAGAACGAGAATCTGAGGCTGCGCCACATGCTCGAAGGACAAGTCAAGATCGCGCTGAGCATGGAGCGACTGCTGCACAAACCGGCGCCGCAGTTCCTCGCGGACGAGTTCGCGCGCGTCAAGCACATCAAGACGCCCTATTCCATTTCCAGCACCTCGATGAGCGACACGGCCATCTTCCAGGAGCTAATGGCGGACGCTGAGACGACGTACAAAGAAGTCGACGCGGTGTTCCAAGCGATTGGCCTGTACGACCTCGAACAGTCGCACCGCGATGTCCATGTTCGCGATGGCCCAGACTGCATGTATCTCGATGTGTATGGGAACAAGGTACTCCCCTTCAACATGCAGTCGACTGCGGCCGCCGTTTGGAACCACTACCGCGGCGGCGACAAGCACCAAGGCTCGATCTACAGCAAGTCGGCGCAGAGTCTCGAGCCGTCGGAAGACACGATCGTGGAGAAGTTCACGCTGGAGCACTTTGCGAACAACATGTGGGCGGACTTCGAGGTGTGGCAAGTCGTGCGGCGCTTCGTTGAAGCAGATCGGGTCGTGGTTGTGTGGGTTTCGCACGCCGAGCCGGTCGAGGTGGCGCACAAGCGGCTTTCGGGCATCGGCTTCCAGGAAAAGGGCTATGTCGTGTGCAAACGGCCGCAACAAACCGCCGCTTCGGACCCAGACGGCTTCTCTCTGCTGCAGATCTGCTACCGGATCGTGCCGTACGTCACCAAGGCTCGCGCGAAACAGGCGGAGAAGGACCGGCCGAGCAACCTTGGCGTGCTCACCGACTTTGTGATCAGCATGGCTGGCAAGAACATCTCAGCCCACCAGGAGATCATCGAGAACGTGCTCATCGACCAGGCCATCCAGTCTCAAAAGCAGATCACACGATAGAATACACCCATGGTGTCGAACTCGTGCTTTTCAAGTTGCACTTCTTCACGACATTTTCACATTGCTCATCGGCTCGAACAAATGTTACCAAAAAGGACATTCGAGGGTTGACATTCTTGATAAAATTTGTAATATATGAAGCTATTCATGCAATTTAAGTTAAATAAAGTCGTGCTGCGAGCGTGTCTTTCGCCAATCAGACGCAACAGGCTCGAATAGCTACGAGCAATTGGCTGAAATGCTTCTGTCGCATGGAGCCTTGTTCGTGCACCAACACTGGCAGTCGACAATCTGCTTCGAACGCACCATGCTTTCGGCAACAGCTCTTGCAGCACCTGCTTCGCAGTTCGACGTGGAGTGCCCAACATCTTCTGTCCAGTCGGTGTCTGATACCACCGCTGTGGGCTCGACAGACGCGGCGTCGGAGGATACCAACAGCACTGCGCCGTCGTCACCCGAACGCGATGAGGAGCAGTGCAAAGCGGCGGCCAGGGCTGCCAAGAAGAATCGCTCGCGTATGCTCCGGTACCACCGCGAAAAGAAGGAATTGAGCGAGCTCCGACTGGAGGTGAGCAAGCTGCAAGCTGAACTGGAGCGATTGGGACAGGAGAGCCAACTGGCCCCACTCTCGACATTCGAAGATCAGGCTGAATGTCTTGCCACGGCTCCATCACCGTTCATTGATGACAGCGACGAAGAGATCGATCCGCGCGATTGGATGCCGCCGAAGGCAGCACCCGCGCCGAGAAAGAAGCGCTTGAGCTGGAAGGCTACGGCCCATCGCGAATTCCGGCGGCGATCTCGTGGGTTCGCGGTGCGCTGGAAGCTCATGCGATTGATTTGCGAGTACAAACGACAAACCGGCAACTTTGTCGGCCAATGGGTCCGCGAGCAGGTACTGCGCGTCTTGTATACTGCTGGCTATTTCGTCCTTGTTGCTGTGATAGCTAACGAAAGGTGTCAATTCTCGCCTGTTGAGTGGTAGGTTGCAGTTGCTGCCAGCGATACTCATTTCCCTTTAGTCGCGCCTCCTCGTCTCATCGGCGCGGAAACGATGGATGCGTTCAACCTCAATGGCCTCGTCGTGCTTCGAGAGCTGTACCACATGGCGTGCGGCAATTATAACCTCAAGCCAGACCCATCCGTTCCTGCCAATTCGTTCGGAAGCGCGCTAGCTTACGCGTCGATGCTAGGACCGACGATCGAGTCAAGCTGGACGAGCGAGTTCACGTGCGCTGGTAGCGACCCGAAATGTGTGGGCAAGCTGTGGCTGCGCACACTCACGACTCAAACTCCACTCGCCAATCTGGTCGCTGGAGCCAACAAGGTATGCTACCAATTGATTGTGCTATTTGAGATCCGATTGATGAACACCTAACAAACGCTTGTTATGCACCAGTTCCACAGCCAAGGCGGTGAAGTTATTGAACGCAAGAGTACATGGAGGGTCTCGCCAGCCGAATGCGCCAGTACAAGGGAGGTGCACGGCGTCTCATTCTTCCAGAAGTTCGATGCGGATGACCATGTCGTTTTTGTTTGGACGCTTGCGGTTCACCCGTCCAAGATCGCCTCGCCTTCATTGTTTCGAGCAAGCTCATGGATGGCGCTGACCAAGTCGGCATCAGCAAACGGCGTAACGGGTCGAGTGTGCACTCGAATCCACAATTCCACACCGTGTGCACCGGCGATTACGACGGCAGGACACTCGCGATGCACAGCTGTTCGTGAGTGGTCGACTACCATGCAGGCGAGGCAAAAGGCGATGGAGGATCGAGTTGTGTTGTTGGCGTATCCATGGACAGTTGGTTCGTAAAGAACACAAAGCTACGATCGTGTATTCAAAACAAGTCAAGACTGGAAGTGAAGCCTAGGCTAGCAACAGTAGACGCTGCTGCATCGTCCTCTGCTTCGCTTGCATCGTTTCCGCCCACCCGTTCACGAAAACTCGTCGAGGTACATGCTCCTCTAGCGCCGCTGTTTCTCCCGGGGACATGGCGTGCACGCGACTGCAGCCGCTAATAACACAGGTTGGCGCATCACCCGCTTGTGCTTTCGATTTCGCCAAGACCATCCACCCGCTCGCGCGCAGCAGAGAAGGAGAGCTCTCCACGTCCAAGTGCGCTGCAGCAGCCCACACGAGCACCACGTCGCCGTTCGACTCGAACATCTGCATGAACTTGACGCCCTCAATTTCTATCGGCTTTTGCTTAGGATGCATGGTCGGAAGCCGCCGTCGCATTCGCCGCTCATGACAAGGATGCTCAAATTCATGGGTCTATCCACCACGCCACAATACAAAAGACAGGCAACGAGTGAGCTCATCCACATCAAGTAGATCCGATTCATGCGAAGAATACCGCAACCATACCTTGCCGATAACGCTCACAACCAGAGGATCTGCTGGTTGAGTCGCCAGAGCATGGAAATAGACGTTGGTGATATGCTCCGGGTCATCTCCTGGAAGCGAGAAGCCCAATTTCCACCCGCGCTCAATGGATGAGCCCAGAAAGACAGAGTAGGCGAGCGGTCTTCCATTGTCAGCCAACGGCACGGAAGAAGCTGGAGAGATTTGAGCGGTGCTGCAAGCCATGTGGTACAACTCGCGCAGGAAGACCGGGCCGTTGTGAATAAAGGCGCCCAGCGTATCGACGCCAGGGATCCGCGGGAAGGTGACGAACGGGAAGTGGCCTTGAATAGTTGAAAGAGCCCGCACTTGCTAAGCAGCATCGATGTGAGACGTGATTGGCAACTCATGACAGCGATTTGGCACTCTGACAATCTCACCTGCAATGCCGCCCACCACTCCATGAACGCTTCGGTGCCTTGTCCATACTCCTTGATCATCCGTTTGAGCTTTCGCCGCACCGTAACGGCTCGCCGATGGCGCAGGTGTTCAACCAACGCGGCATCCTTCCACCCGTCAGCCCTCGACACAGAAGTAGTCTTGGATTTTGGTGGCGCTCGAGCATTGGGGTTGATCTCGTCGATTTTGTCGTCCGTGAACGGAGACGGTGACGTTGACAACCACGTCGAGGACACGATGGGGTCGTCACCTTCGGCTTTGAGGCGATCGAGAAGCGTCTGCAGCTCCAGCACTTGGACTCTCAGCTCGGCCAATTCAGACTTGGAGCGGTAGTACCGGTGCAGTCGCGCGCGGTTCTTCTTCGCAGTCCGATTGTCAATCTTGCCGTCACTTGACAGCTTCTTGATCGGCGTCGCGTCAATGCTCTCGCCAGCGTCAGACGACCCGTCAGTGACATCGGCGATACTGCTCGCTATTGACGCGCTGGGTGATGCAGGATAAGCCACAGCACCATCTGCAGACGGACTGCAATCGCCCTCGGGGAGGACGAAGCCGTCCTCGAGCGCTACCATCTCCAGCAGCTCGTCATCCAGGTCGCTCGTGCTGAGCTCGGACGAGCTCATTGCTCTTTCACGAATGAACTGCATGTTGACTGAATTGTGGGTTTCAGCCAATCATAGCGCTAGTAAATGTCAGTCCGAGAGTGTTGATTTGCCAAATACATCGAGCGATGAATGACTGCGATTGACTATCATTCGTCGTGTTGGCAGCGCAAACTCCCGAAGTGTGTGGCGAAGTCACCCACTGCATCTCCTCACTCGACAGCGCGGAGACCGTATTGATCAGCGCAAGTGCATTCGTGGTGCGTAAAGTCTGCAACTGGGAGGTGATATGCTGGAAGGCGTCAATAGCAATGTGAGCGGCAGTTCTCGTTGCTTCAACACGCAGCAATAGTCTACTTCTGTAAAGCACATCAAAGCAAAATGGGTTGGACGGTATCGAATGCCAGCGAGGACACGACCAAACTCTAGCACAAGTACACAATGTTCTATCGGCAGCCGGAATCGGTCGAACGCTAGGTTAATTGCTTAATGCGCTCTTGCATCACCTTTTGCTTCTTTTGCATGGCCTCGGCCCAGCTATTCACGAGCGTTCGTCGTGACACAAGCTTCTCCAGTTCTTCCAGCGCGGCTGCTGACATGCCGTGAACGCGAGTTGCCCCGCGCAGTACACAGGCGGGTGCCTCGCTTTCAGATGTCGCTGCCTGCGTGACGACCATCCACCCGCTTGCGCGATATAAAGAAGGAGAATTGTCCGACGTCAAGTGCACGGCGCGAGTCCACACAACAACCAGGTGGTCGCTCGACTGGAATACTTGCATAAACTTGACTCCTTCGAGCTCGATTGGGGTTCGGTGCTCGTGCTCCGGTGGCAGCCGCCATCGAATTCGTCGTTCGTGGCATGGGTGATCAAATTCGTGGGTCTATCATACAATTGAACAGATCCATCAGCACCGAACTATCATCAGCGTTTAGTAGAGTAGGAGAACATACCTTCCTAACCACGCTTGCAACACGGGCGTTCGCGTGCTGGGCAGCCAACGCTCGAAAGTAGAGGTCGATCACGCGTGTTGGGTCGTTGCCGGGGAGAAAACTGTTGCGTTCCCACCCAAAATCGATCGCTGAGCCGAGGAAAACAGAGTAGGCCAGTGGTCCTCCGCTGCTGTTGAGCGGAACGCCTGGCATAGGTGCGATTTCAGCGCTGCTACATGCCATGTGGTACAGCTCGCGTAACAGAACTGCCCCGTTGTGGATATAGGCATCGAGCGCCTCGACACCAGGCATGCGCGGAGCAGAGACGAGCGGAAAAAGGCTCGGAACACTAGAAACATCACGAACTTGCTGCACAACAATAGAGTGGTCAGCGCGCCAGTCTTCCACCACACCAAATGCAGACGTCAGTGCGTACCTGCAATGCTGCCCACCACTTGACAAACGCCTCGGCGCCTTGTCCGAAGTCTCTAATCAATCGTTTGAGCTTTCGCCGCACCGCGAGAGCTCGTCGGCGTCGATGGTACTCCATCAGCGCAGCATCTTTCCAGTTGGCAACACTCTTTGCCGTCGTCAACTTGGACTTCGGAGGCGCACACGGATTGGGGCTGATCTCGTCGTCAGTAGAGTCCGTGAAAGACGAAGGCGACTTCGACATCCACGCGGCTTCCAATAGAGAAGCGTCCTCAGCCTGGAGTCGGTTCAACTGGCCCTGCAGCTCCAGCACTTGAAGCTTCAGGCCGACCAGGTCAGTCTTGGAGCGGTAGTACCGGTGCACTCGCGCTCGGTTCTTCCTTGCGGCTTGGCCAGCTATTCGACTGCCTGATTGCTGTGTCCAGTGTGTGACATTCTCAGCACCTGCATCAGACACACCGTCCGTGGAATCGGCGGCACTGCTGGACGTCAGCGCGTAGGAGTCGCTGCCGACTGCAAATGCACTGCGATAATCGGTAAACGCCTTGACGTCCTCTATCGCCGCCAACTCCAGCACCTCGACATCTCCGTCGGAGGTGCTCTGATCCGAGCGGCTCATTGCTTGCCGTCGGATTTGCGAATGGCGGGTTTCTGACTCGATCGAGTGGGTAAAATTTGGCGGGAATGCTGTATTTACACCAATCACGCCACTTCTTACACTTTTGTTGTGATGACTAGCGATGAATGTATGCGCTTGACAATCATTCGAGTTGCCGAATTGAAGGGAACAGTGGAAACGAGAAGGGACTTACTGGCCGCTTTCGGACTGATGTGATATCTCCTGAGTCGGGCGTGATCGAAGTGGTGAGGTCCACGGTGCGGAGTGCAGGTGGCCATCTTCAAAGCGAAGCCGCACTCGCCATTTTGGTGCATACATATTGCAATCTCTAGGCAGACAGTCCCACATCTTTTGCTGCCTTGCTTGCACCGTGTCTGCCCACGCGCGAGCGAGTGGACAAAATTTGACAGGAACGCTGTATTTACACCAATTACGCCACTCCATACACATTTGTTTTGACAATTATTGTTGTGGGCTATAACAAAATATATCACTATTCCGTGTTCCTTCGAATATAACGGGTTATGTCTTGTTGAACCCCGCGTCCTGTTTTCAATGAGCATCTCAACCCATGTGGAATCGTATGAGCACCACCTTTACAAGAGGAATACTTGCCATCCACGATTTGTTGTCTTCGACGGTCAGTGTGCATTCAGACTCCGGAGTTAGCTATTGAAAATGAACAGAATATTGAGTGCAGCGTTGACATCCCTATCCTAGAAATTTGCCTTGCAAGTACTGTCAGCGCAAGCACAAAAAAATTCTAGTTGGTTTCAAGTCGATGCCTTCATCCTTGGTTTTCGTCGGTAGACGAGCCTGCTTGAGTGACTCGTGGCAATTGAAGCACAACTTGCTTGTCCGATACTCGTTGATCACAACAGCTGCTGGTCTTTTCGCGAAAGTTTTCCTTAACCCCTTCACTGGACTTGCAGCGCGACCAGAAATGCCGTCGCGGTGGCACCAATTGCCGAACACAACGCATACTTGCGGACTTGCTCTTGGAATGATCCGTCGTGCAATTTGATCCATTGCCCTTCCCCTCATTACAGTTTGAGCAAAGCCCCATTTTAGGAACCCGTGATTCGCAGGAAACTCCAACAAGAAACTTAGGTGCTCCTATAACACGTTCAGCCGGCACGGATACGAATCAACGTTTGCGGTCTTGAACGGCGGGACATTTGCAAGTGCAGCCAAGTACGTTGGCTTTTGCCGCTTTAAGTTCTCGAACCTATATTGCTATGAGCGAGATGCCGATACTCGCGGGTGCTGATCTCGTAAATCTAGTGGCAAAATCGAAAGCGCTTATTCTTGTGCTTGCGCTTTCGTTTCCCCCGTGACCTCAACCACCCCCTGCGCCGCACACGCGACCTCACCCGTTGACTCCTCTTCCTGAACCGAACTGGCAGCTCTCCCTCACATACATCAGTCGTCATGGTCCTCACACCGGGATCGATACCAACAACGACGTCGGTAGGTATCCTTCTGGTAGATCCAGCGCAGCATTGTCACCCATGATTGATGCGCGCTCGTTGTCAGACCGCCACGGCTTCTGTCTCGTTTTTGACTGGTTCTTCTTCTCCTTTCGGTTTCTTAAGCTCGTCGACTGATTTGAGACGTGTGACCAAGACCGAGACACTGTAACGGGGTTACATGGCGGATGTCGCCCGAAGGTTGTGCCATTGCACAAGCCTTCTAAGTACGGTCGTACCCGACAATGTACGACCTGGTGCGCACTTGGTTAAGTGCGCTCCCGCTCCTTATAAGTACGAGCGGGTAGCCTCCCACAATGGATACAACGACATCAAAGGTTTATAGGTTTGCACAGATTGATAAACATTCATGTTGTTAGGTTAGGTTAGCTAACAGTTACGTCACCCAGTACCGTAGGAACCACCCATTTCTGCGGGCCTCTAAACGGCTGAAAGCCGCCAACAAAACAGTCTCTATTTTGCTTAGCTAAGAATAAATCTCTATAGCTAACAGTATGAAAGTACTTGGTGTTTGTATACACCAGCACGCTTCCTCCGTGCATAGTGCTGTGTGACTCCCGTCACACACACTATAATCATTAGTACTAAGCTGACAAGCGAAGAACTGACTAGCATACTCCCGTTTACGCTTGGTGTAACGGGCCTGGGCGCCCGTTATTGTCTTGCACTGAAGTTGGGAAGCGTATCAAATTCAACTCTGTTTGTGCTTACGGCCGGGGCGGAGGTCGCCGGCTTCTCGTAGCCAACCATATAAATGCTCGATCGTGATTGGCTGAATTGGGTGTCCTTACCCAATTTCAGCCAAGCAGAGAGCCTCACGTCAGCGCCCGCCGTATACCACGGCGGGGCGACCAAACCTACCTACAAATGTAATAAAATGCACCTACAAATGCAACGGGGGAATGTCCCCGTTACACTTGGGCTCCATTGCAGTAAACTTCTCTATCGTGACCGCAGTATCATTTGTTCGTGATCCAAATTGTGCAACCGAGAACGCTTGTCGTAGCAGTAATTTGCGATTATGTTGAAAAAAATACCAAGGATCCACCAGACCACCTCTCTTCGCTTGTGGAACACCTATGGCAATAATTCCGTTGCCATTGGTCCCGCCAGTACGCTCATAAATCCGAGAGCAGATCTCATGAAGTGTCGAACCGTCGATCGTGGCATGCGCTACCTCGTACTGTAACGGGGCTGTAACGGGGCTCCGTAACATTTCTAGGTGAGTTTACATTTGTAAGTAAAGTTTTTGCATGTTTAGGTTGGTTTTTACCTCCCCAGGCCATGAATGCCTGGGTTCATGATGTGCCAGCCGGTGATTGGCTGAAAGTGGTGTTGCAGCACCCTTTCAGCCAATCAACGACGACATTGCTTAACGGTCTTTGGCTGGCCGGACCCGCCACGGTCAATCATCAATCAGAGTCGAATTTTTCCCCTAAAGCAGACCTGCCTCGAGCTTGCTCTGTAACCGGGCGAGGCTTACGCTCGGTTACTGGCTTACACTAGCGCGTGTAAGGAAGCGTATACAAATTTGTATACAAACTGTACAGTTCACTGTACAGTTCAATACAAATAAACCGAAGTCTGTGCTAGTGTCCAAAATGAGAACTGTCTTATTGTGTAATGGGCCTATCCAATAGTGCCATTACATGGCGATGTCCAATTACGGATTAGTGATTCTCACTAATTGTTTTGGATCGCCAGGTGTCATGGACATGATCCCTGATTCATGTCTACACACCGACACTCACGGAGTAATCACTGATTACGTCCGCACGGAATGTTCTCGAACATTCTCGAGTGTTCTCTGCCTGCGCACATGTCTTTGCGCATGGTGATGGTTCCTGCTGGGAAACTATCTGTTGACGAAGCCGACGTGTCATTGTGGGTACAATGTTGTTGATATTAGCCAATCACAATGCCCCGTACACAGAAGATTCTTCGGAGAAGAATCTCAAGTTCAAGTTCAAGTTTCTCCTTGAAGTGAGAATATTCTTCACGCTCAGCTTCAAGTTCAACCTGATTCAACCCAAGGTTTATTCTGCATTTGTAGGGTGATTGCATTTAACCCCATAGGACTCTAGGGAGAGGTTTCAGGAACCATAAGCTCATTTCAATTCAGTTGCAAATTTGCCGTCTTCTGCTCAAGTCTCCTCCTCGCTCTTCTCCTCCCTCTTCGTCCCTCCAAGTCGGGACTCTGCCAAGCCTTCCTCTACAGCGCAAGCGTGTGTGCCGTGTTTCGGGAACTGTCGTTGACAGCGTCCCGTTACAGTTTGTTGATCTCCAGCCATAATATAGACTTGATAATTCCATACATATTCACACTCTTGGACGTTTTTCCGATGGTGTTGCTCCTCACTAGGTCTACGTCATCATCTAGCGAGGTCAATATCCGCCCAGTATGTGCCTGCTCTGTCACCTCTTCATGTGTTTTCTGTTCATCGTCATATTGACCACTCTGACGACCATGTAATGCAAGCAATTAGGCAGAATTTCGATTAACGAGATCACAAACACTCAGCACGCTTACCGTACTCTCTTCTGTGTGGCTTTGCCACGGTCGCTCTTGGTGTGCACCCCTCTGGCGCTGCACTTCATGCATTTGCTCCATGCGCACTCTCAATTCCGCTCTTGCACTTCAATATCCGGCTGCGTCGTTTCAAGATCACTGAAGAGAACTGTACAAATTCGTTTAAGTTCGATCCTATAATCATCCAACAAACACTTACTAACGTATAATACCGAATAAAACGCCCCCTCCGAATACAACGCCCCCCAAATACAACGCCCAACCTGAGGGCGTTCTATTCGAAATATAACGCCCCTAAATACAACGCCCAATTTAAGGGCGTTCTATTAGAAATACAGACCCTCCCCCTAATCGAAGCCATTGCCAATGCCGAAATATTCAACACAGCGCGATCGTGTCCATTCGTTTCATTCAGTGGACATGAGGGTTCCAGTTTGGACGACCACTGACGCTGTCATTTTCGTTCAAGCATGCCAGCGAGACGAAAGAGCGTCGAGGTCAGCATCAAGAAGCAGGCGATCGACTGGATCGCCACGGACGGTGGCGGTGTGCCCTCTCGTGCCGAGGCCCACTTCCGCCAACGCGGATGGCGCATCACGGCGTCGATGTTTCGGCAGTGGTGGCGTGACCGCGAGCAGATCACTGCTGAGGCGGGTAGTCGCCGTCGTATGCGCGGTGGCGGGCGGCGACCTGTCCTCGGGGAGGCCGAGGACACGTTGATGGAGTTGGTGTACAATCGGCGCATCAGCAAGGAGAAGGTGACGCGCGGGTGGGTCGCAGACCAAGCTCGGCTCCTCTTCCTGACCAGCAGGTCAGAAGAAGAGCACGAAGAGTCTCCGATCCGGTTCGTCGCGTCGGACAAGTGGGTCGACAGCTTCCTCAAGCGCAACAACCTCAGCATCCGGCGGCGCACGAACCTGACGACGCTGTCAGACGATGAACTGGTGGCGCGGGCTGTCTCGTTCATGCAGTACTTGAGCGATCACAAGGGCGACATGAACCTGTCCCGGACGGTCCTTATGGACGAGACGGCGGTCTACTTCGAAGACGCGCGGACAACGACGATCGCCGACACAGGAGCGCGCCACGTAGTCGTTCGCTCGACGGGGTTCGCGTCGATGCGCATCACAGTCGCGTTGGCGGTGACGGCGACAGGTCAGAAGCTCCCTCCGTGCATCATTTGGAAGCGAAAGACGCGTGGCACGCTGGAGCGCCTAGGAGGATGCTTCGTCAGTTTCCAGCCGCGCGCGTGGGTTGACCAAGAGCTGCTTCTCCAGTGGATCGAGTGGTACTTTCCGGCGGTCGTCCAAACCACTGGCCAGTACGTCGTGTGGGATTCGATGCGAGCCCACATCGGGACGCTTGTGAAAGAACGATGCGCGGCCAAGGACATCAAGATGGCGGTCATTCCAGGGGGCCTGACACCCTATCTTCAAGCAGGCGACGTGGGCATCTTCAAGTCGTTCAAAGACCACCTTTCAGCTCTCATCGACCAGTGGAAGCGCTCCGACCAAGTCAGCTACACCAAGGGAGGCAACCCGCGACCGCCTGAACTGGCCACGGTTGCATCCTGGGTTCACACTGCCTGGCGACAGACGCCTGTGAGCGTCGTCGAGAAGAGCGTGCAGCAGTGTGGGTTCTCTGACGACAGCCGCAGCTGGTTCATCAGCAAGCACGACGTGTACGGCGCCAAGTTTCGGCAGCAGTGGGAGCTCCGTAGCTTGGCTTCGGCTCAAGATAGCGACGCTGATGAAATGGACCCGCTCATGGAGGCCCTCGACGAGATTCTCATCGATGAGTAGAATTAACGCGGTCGCTTGCTATTCGTTCCATGCTCGCTGGCATCGATAATGGAAATACACTCTTGTCTAGCACCTATTCCATTTGTCAATTTGAAAAGCGGGCTTTGGGCGCGTAGCTCAACTGGAAAGAGCACCGCCTTTTGTGCGGAAGGACACGGGTTCGATTCCCGTCGTGTCCTCTTTTTTTCTTTTGATTTTGTATGATCTCCGAATACAAGGCCCTCTTAATAGTACTCCCCCCATTTAGAACGCCCTCTCGGATTTTGACGGCGTTGTATAACAATAGAAGACGGCGTTCTATTCGGTATTATACGTTACATATGAATTGAAGGGAACAGTGGAAACGAGAAGGGACTGACTGGCCGCTTTCGGACGAAGGATCACGCCTCCAAGCGTAAACTGACTGATGCGATATCTCCTGAGTCGGGCGTGATTGAAGTGGTGAGGTCCACGGTGCAGAGTGCAGTTGGCCATCTTCAAAGTGAAGCCACACTCGCAGTGTTCATTTCGATGCATACATAGTACGATGTCTAAGCGATCAAGAGCAGACGGTCCCACATCTTTTGCTGCCTTGCTTGTACCGTGTCTGCCCACGCGCGAACGACAGCGGTGCGAGGCGCTGTCTTGTCTTCGGTGGTGGGTAGCCCTGACGGAGCTCGATGCACTCGCGCGCACACTCGACTGGTGACGCCCGAAGCCGACGACGATGCCTTCGTCAGCACCATCCACCCGCTCGCTCGAAACAGCGGAGGCGCGCTGGGTCGCGTCGGGTGCAGCGACAGCGTCCACACGAACACGTCTTGGCCATCCGCTTCGAAGCGCTGCATGAGCGACACGCCTTGGAAGTCTGTCGGCCTGCCGTCGGGGCGGTTATATCGCCAAACGTACTTGCGTTGCAGGCACGGATACTGGAACGAGTGAGCCTGGACACGACACCCTTGTGCGTTAGCAACTCCACAATTGAGCACGAGGACGTTCAGCGACTCTCGTACCTTGTGCGCGGTGCTGACGATGCTCTTGTCCGGGGTCTGCGTCGTGAGCGCGCGGAGGTAGTGCGAGCCAATGTTGCGCGGGTCGTTGCCCGGAAACGCAAAGTCGCTCGACCACCCCGACTCGATCTCGGGACCGAGCAGGAACGAATACGCGAGAGCCCCGCCGCAAGAGTCGAGCGGTGCAGTCGCCGCGGGGGCTATGCAGCACGCGCTGCACGCCATGTGGTACAGCTCTCGCAGCATCACAACTCCGTTGCGCGTGAACGCCTCCATCGTGTCGGTTCCTGGGGGAAGCGGCATCGACACTGTCGGTTGGACTCCGTCCACGCACGGTATCTACAGCAGGTTGACACACATCAGCAAGTGCAAGGTCTGGGCAATTCGTGCTCGTACGGGACGTACCTGGACATCAAACCATTGGTTCATGAACTCGTCCGACTGGCGCCGGTATTCTCGGAGCAGCCGCATGAGCTTCCGCTTGACCGTGTGCGCTCGTCGCCGACGCTGGAACTCGACTTCAGCGTTCCGTCTCCATGTCGAGCGTCTCCACGACGTGCGCGCAGGTTTCGGCGGCAAATAGTCCCGCGGGTCGACCTCATCGACGGCGTTGTCGGTGAACGGCGACGGCGACGTCGATAGGCTCGCCGTTGGCGACGGAGGTCGATCACGCTCGGCCTCTGCCGCCTTCAACTTGTCGAGCAGCTTTTGCAGCTCCATCGCTTCGTGCCGGAGCCCCAGCAGCTCTGCGCGCTCGCGGTGGTACCTCGAGAGTCTGGCCGAATTCGTCTTCCCTCCTCGACGGCCAGCTCCGTTCGCTTCTCGCTTCGGAGACACGCAACACCCAACATTCAACTCGATGCCATTGTCAGAGGCGGCGTCGGTGCAGTCGGCCGAGCTGCTAGCGACCGACTCGCCAGGCGACGGGGGACACGGCGAGGTGGACGGTTGGGGGCTACTATTGGTGGCCGCGGCGCGTGATGGCGCCTCCGTCGCCGGCATTGCGCGGTCACCGACGCGGTCAACGAAGAACTTTCATGCTCCTCGTTTGGCGGCCATGACGACCGCGAGCTGCCCTATCACGGTGGACATTGGTGTTTTAGCCAATGATGTCACGTGGGAGCACCACGCCTCGGCTGTGATTGGGAGAATGTGGACTCATTTCGGATCATGACAGCGCTGGGTGTCAACACTTCCTGAAGTTTGATGATGTCGACTTGGACGACGACTCTCAACACCGGCAACCGCGTGACGATCACATCACTCTCACTTCCGCACACCGTTATACTGTGTAGAGTCAAACCCTCTTGACGAGATCCTTGTCGTTTTCCAGTCACCTGAAGAGTCGTTGGTCAAGCCAACAACGCCAGACTCTCCTCCATCCTCTGGTGCTTCGCCTGGATGGAGTCCGACCACGACCGGACGCTATTGCATCGACTTGGACCATCCATACTCGCACCTGGCAAGCGCGGAGAAGCAGCGTGAACGCGCGAGCTGAAGCGGCCAGTGACCCCCGCGCGCGGATCTGTCGACGATGAATGCGTGATTGTCATCCAGCAGCTCGCGCGAAAGAGAGGTGGAGAGCCAGCCTTGGATGTGTGCACCGACAGCGTCCAGACGAACACGACCTGGTCGCCAGCGTCGAACTTTTGGAAGAAGGCGACTCCATGCCCTTCTTTCGTTGTACCGTCAGCCGCTGCGATTCTCCAAACGCACTTCCGCTCAAAGCAGTTGCCGTGAAACTGCAAACATGGCACGCAGTCGGTATCCCTCCGCACCAGCCGCCTCACAGCACTCCATGAACCGTACCTTGTTGGATTCGCTGACAATATTGGCGTCGGGCGGCTGTGTCATCAGTGCGCGATACCAGAGCTCGCCCACGCGCTTCGGGTTGCTTCCAGGGTAGGTAAACTCGCTCGTCCATCCTGAATCAATGTCCGCTCCAAGCAGAGACAAGTACGCGAGCGCACTGCCGCTCGTGCTCAGAGGCACCGATACATCAGGCTCGATGCTGCAGGCGCTACAAGCCATATAGTACAGTTCCCGAGCCACGACCTGGCCGTTCATCGTGAACGCCTCCATCGTGTCGGTTCCTGGGAGTCGTGGGGTCGCCACCAGCGGGAACGATGACTCAACGGCATCAAACTACGGCCATACAACCAACCAAGGGTGAGCTCAACCGCCATCATCAGTAACTCCACTTAGCGCAATGCACAGTACCTGCGCGCTGACCCAGTCGCCAATGTAGCAGTCGGTTTGCCTCTCATATTCCTTGACCAGTCTCAGCAGTTTCCGCCGCACAACATGCGCTCGGCGTCGACGCTGACACTCGAGTTGGGCCGTCCCCTTCCAGCTCGATCTGCTCCCCCATTCTGCCGCTCTCGGAGGCATCCACTCCCGCGTATCCAGCTCGTCACCGCTGACATTGACAAACGGCGACGGCGCCTCGCCGAGGCAGTTGTTCTGCGCTTCCACTGACGAGAGCGGCGCGAGTTGGCGCTCCTCCTGCTGCAATCGCTCCAACAGCGTCTGCAACCTGGCCGATTCGAGTCGGAGCTCGGCCAACTCGGTCTTTTCGCGGTGGTAGCGGAACATCCGCGCACGGTTCTTCTTGGCGGCTCTCATCGCGCGCTTGCGCTCCTGTTCATCGCAATCCAGCGACGACGGTGACGACGGCGAGAGGTCGTCGGTCGTCGATCCGGCCGCGCTTCTCGCCGTCACCGACTCGTCTGGAGAAGCTGGATACATCGCGGGCACTGGCATGGGACTGCCAGCGCATGAGGCATCAGAGTCAGAAGCCGGTTGAGCCATCGCAGAATGGATGTTCGTCCTGTGACGGTGCTACCAAGTCGGGAAACGACAAATTTCAGCCAATTATATCGATATATTGTGATACGATCACCCAATCGCGTGCCGAATTGAGCAGTGAGAATGTTGGCTTGAATGAGCGATCAGGTCTGCAACTCGCAAGGTGATTGGCGGATACCACGCGCAAATTTGCATATTGCACCGTTTGAATTCTTAATTTACACATATAGGTCATTAGAATGATTGTTGATTGTTCCCCCTTGCATAACAGTGTTGGTCCCGCGCTCTTGCTGCGCAGGAGGAGACAAGTGTGGGTGTTGACCAAGTGCGTGAGCTCCTCGGACGAGAGGTCGCAGTGCTGCAAACGTCGCTCGATCATGATGACCACCAGCTGCAGCGGCACCAGTGGACCGAGCAGCGGATCGAGCAACGGCCCGCCCCTGGGCGACACCGACTCGGCCGTGCTGGCGGACGTGATGGCGTTCCTCGATGACTTTGATGACGACGGCGATCGCGACGCTTGGCTCGCGGACACGCCAGTGTCTCCGACAGCAGTGTCTGTGGTCATCGACTCTGTGACGCCCTCGAGGAGCACCTCGAAGCGCAGCGAAGGACTGGATAGCTCGTCGCATCGACCGAGGCCGTACAGTGCAGCAAAGAACAAGGCGCGCGTCAACAGGTACTGGAAGCGCAAGGAGGAGCTGCAGGTGCTGCGCTCGCAGGTCGTCAGCCTGAATGGCCACCTGGACCTCCTGCAGCAGTGCGCTCGGTCGCCCATGGAGATCGAGGTCACCTCGGCGCTCGGCATCACGATCCGATCGGCGTACCGGTCGGCAGTGGGCAAGATGGACTGGAAGCACCGAGCCGCTCAGGAAGAACAGTTGCGTTACCACTCCGAACGGATCAATGCGCAGTTGAGGCAGCTGCTCATTTTCCAGAGACAGTGGACCCGCGAACTTGGCGTGTGCTTGCAAAGCGGGTCCGGCGCTCCAATCAAGGTAAGCATGCTGCTATCGAGTCGCCGATTTGTGCGTGATCGTGACGTTTCACGTACCTATCGTATGTTTAACTCAATTCCCCAGATCGAACCAAACTCAAGGAGCGATGGTGAGCGGTTGGATGACCGAATCTCCATCCTCCGTTGTGTGTACGAAGAGGCGCGCATGCTGGCGAATCTTGGCGCTGTGCTGCCGATGGCGCCAAGTACTTCACTGCCCGAAACGAAATTGAAGTCCCCAATCGAATGGACGACGTCGTTCTCGATTCCAGTCAGCGATCCGCGAAGAGTTGGCAAAATGTGGTGGGACTCATTTCACAAGATGGTTGGCACGCTCGAAGCTGGCACCGTGTCGTTGAAGGTAAGATGGGTTCATCGATTCTGATTGAAACACAGTTTGTCATTCACTCTGATGCGATTTGGACAATGGCAGTATCACGCAGGCGACGTTCCGCGCCTGGAAAAGTCGTCCAAGTGGGTGGTGGACGACAACAATGAGCAGGTCCAGTTCAGAGGCACGACCATGTTCGAGATCCACGACGAGGAGGCGCAGTGGATTCTGGCTGTCACGTCTAACGTCTTCAATGGGACTGGGAAGCTGCTGTTTCGGACGACGTCTTCGGTGATCGTGATGCAACAGCACGCATCGTCGTCGAGAGCGTGCATCTTTCGAGCTCACTATCGCGTCCACGATATCGCGTGCGAGAAGTGGAACTCGCCTACTATCGGCCCCAGCAACAGCTCCTGTGCGCTCGCGATCGGCGTGTGGAGGTCCAAAATGCATCGCAAGGACCATCGCATGCAGCGGATATTCCTTGAGAGCTAGGGCGTGAGTGCGCTCGAGTACTTCACGTATAGATGGCATATATATTTGTATTGTCAATGTCACTGTAAGTTCATCAAGTACATTTGTTCAGTGTCAGTTGCTGTCGCTACAACACGCAGAGCTCGTCTGGCTCGAGGTAGTTTCGGCGTCCAGGAGACTGAGATCGACGAGGTCCGACCCCTCCTAAGAATCAGGCACGCCAGCAATGCGATTAGTTGGGAGGAAGTTGGCGAAGCACAAGCGCAAACACGAACCGATTCCTGCGAGTTGAACTCGAGAAGAAGCCTGTTTGCTCGAACCAGCGTGATGCGGTACTCGTGCACGAGCCTCTTCAGCCTCTGATTCACGTGCTCGGAGAGTCCACGCTCCTGTTCCTGCTGGCGGGCGATGTCGAACCATGACTGCGTGGTGCCATCACTGTCGACGGTGCTCTGCTTGAGCTCAGCAGCCTTTTCCAGTTGCTTGAGCTGCTTCTGGTATTCTTGAATCTTCTCCTCCAGTTCCCGCCGCTCCGCCCGCTTGCGATCCCTCCGACGGACGTACGCCATAGGGTCGTGCGGCTGCTTGCTCCTCACGCGCTTCCTTTGCTTGGGTCGCTTTTCCTCCTCCCCCTCTTGTTCTTCGAACGTAGCGCTCGCCTCCGAGGTTAGCTGTGGACGCGCAGTTGTCGAGATCGGCGACTCGCAGTCGGTAGGCAGAGACACCGCCCAGGCGTCGCTGGTAGGGATACCGTCCAGCATCGCAAGCACCTCCTCAAGCCCCGCAATATCAAAGCCGTCCAGGTCGTGAGAGTTCATTTGAGCCTTGCCGAGTAGAATCACAAGTGATAACGACTGAACGATGGACCAACCAAAAGATCGAAAGGTCGATGAAGTCGGCCGCGGTGGTGCCACAAAATCCCGAAGCTGTGGCGACATGGTTGCCTTTTATGAAGCCATGTTGTCGCCTGGAATGTGCCGCCGATACGCGGCCCACTGCCGTACGTATCCATAGGTGCAGTCGATCCGTATCATCGCACAGTCGGCTCATGTCACAATGCACACTTAGCCCTGCCCTTGATACACATAGCATGGCTCGCGACGAGCGCACCAGTGATAAAGTCCAACGCCAAGCGTCTGAATCCAGCCAATTGACTAAACAAAGTGAAGTTGAACGCATTTTCCCATGACCCAACGGAAATGGCACCAATCGTACTGAACCCATCCGTGGGTTGACCCATCGTTTCTGGTCCATGGCCGCCACACTTGCAATGTGGACGAAACGAAGTCACGTCATCCAGACTTTACACGAGGCCCATTCGGTTCGGCAGTTTCATTCATACAAAACGTATATCAGGTCTCCCTGTTGTATTTTGGCGCGATTCGGTGCGATGACTGCTTGCACTTCCGAGGTCAAATATTGTCGGACAGTTATGCACCCGAGCTCCCACACCCATTCGCTACTGGCAAGGCGTTGGCGAGGTTTGGACGCGACACGATTCGTGGCCCAAACACGATCACTTCAATGTGCAGGACGACGCCTCTGGCATGCCTTACTGCCACTCCTGCACAAAGAAAGCGCGCTAACAAAGAGTTCGACGATAGGTTCTGAGATCGCCTAGATCGCCTCGCTCCGAGTCTCTCCCTCCTTTCGCTACAAGGCTCGTGGATATTTTGATGAAACATGGGACAATAGTGGAAAAGCGAGGTCGAAGATCGCGGCCGACTGTATGCGATACTCCGCTCACAGCTGAGCCATTGAGACCCTCGCTCGAGCAAGAAAATCAACCGCGCCACCCACCAACAAACACAGAGCTATGCATTGATGGGGACGAGGGCACACAAGTCGCTCCTGCCCGTCTCGCGCAGCAAGAAACACTGAATCTCCTTGAACCGTGTGTCCATGCGCTTCACCAGCATGTTTTGGACAACCCGGCGGGAATTTGCATCGAATTGGCTGTTCGACCCTGCAGAGGATACGAGTCCGGATGTGGAGACTCGGTAGCATGCTCGGAGAACGCTCGAGTTGAGCGGATCAACTGGCGACCTGGTGAGAAACAGCCAGCCAATTTCTCGAAAGCGCGCGACCCGAGCGGGATGCACCGTGAGCGCCGTGAAAACCAGCACCATCTGATCCGCATCGCCATGCTTCTCCAAGAGTGTCGACCCATGAAATACTACCGACTCGAACGGGCCAGCAAACTTCACATCATACCGGAGCTCGATATTGTGAGGCTCTGTCTTGTGCATCTATATCACGACGGACGACAAAGTAACACGTTTACAAATCATCTGGAAACAGTATGTACCCGCAGCATATTGGCAGCGTACCTCTAGTGAGAATGAAACCCCTGGCACGCGAATATGATCGCTCGTAATCCAGTTCCACAAAAGTTCTCGAGCAACCGAGAGCTCGCACGCAACCGGTGTCGTGGTCATTAACTCAACATCCGGACTCCCATCAGTACCGTTTGGCAGGATCCTCTTCATGCTCGCAACTTCAGTGCTGCTTGACATCCTGCTCAATATCCCGTCAAGCACGCTATCGACGATGTTGTTGGCCTCGTCCACAACCTTCCGGGCCTCTCGAGCAAGCAGCTCGCGAAACGCGCACGGCGTCAGAACGAATGAGGACGTCACTCGACCAAGCTTCGTGGTGATCGTGTTCTCTACCGGCTGCGGTGCGTCACCTACAGAATGCTCTGACAAAGGCTGACGACTATCACCACAGCCTCTTGGTCGCCTTGGCGCTGACTACCAGTACGAGCGCATTGTCGATCAGTCGTACCAACTTGATATCAAGATAGAAGCAATCGAGACGAACCTCAGGTTGGGCAGTGGTGGCCTCGTTCAGCAGCATCTTCACCTGCTCGATCGTGTCTCGGCACGAAAAGAGCGATCCTCTCAGTTGATAATTGAGCTCCTCCGCCACTTTGCGCTCCTGTGCTTCAAGTCGTGCCGTCTTGAGCCACGACAGCGCGCGACCTCGACTGATGTCGGGGGAAAGAACAGCAGATTTGGCTGGAACAGACGACCGAGATCGAAGCGCGGCAACTCGCAAAGCCATCAGCTGCTCCTCGAACGCTGCGACTTGCGCCTCGAGCTCGCTACGCTCTGCTCGCTGCCGGTCTCGCCGACGGACGTAAATCATCGGGTTCCGCACGCGTTTCTTCTTGAGCCTGCCGACCGTGGCTCTGTGGTGGGTTGGGTGTCTGCATTCGCTCTCATCATCACGCGTGTCTCCGCCACGAGGTGAGCATGGGTGCGGCGGCAGTGGCGTCGTAGGTCCTGCCAACAGCCGCTCCCATGTTGGTTCGCTGTCGAGTTCGGCTAGAGCGCTCTCCACCACGGCGAGTTCGAGTTCGTCGAGCTCCAGCTCGCCCATCGGCATCCCACGAGATTGACCTGGCTTTGGCTGTGGCGGAATCGAAGAGTGACGATCTGTTATGCCGCGCAGCTGGCTGGAAGTGAGTACCACTCGGCCCTGCTCAGCTCTGGGGATTTCCCCAGATTACCACTTCCGGCCGAGTGTTGCGGCTGCGGCATAAGCGCTGTCAGCGAAAGAAATCGCCTTCATCTCGGCAAATTATTCGTGCATGTCACTTCGAATGTTGAAATAGGCGCAGACCTAGCTCTCGCTACAGCAATCGGTCGGTTTTTGACATGTCCAGTTCAAACATCGACAGGCTCGGAATGCAGGTTGATTATTCCCCCGCGGCGTCTGGTGTAGGTCGCTGGTGCCACTGTACGGCCAACACTACTACTGAACCAGCAAAGCGCTCATTTGCATCTGCATTATCATCGCATGTGCGAACGCGCCATGGTGGCGAGCAGCGGCGACATGCAGCACGCCTCGTGGACGCAGCCTCTAGGCGACGCCGACCCGGCGCTGTTGGCCGATGTGATCGCGTTCCTCGACGGCTTCGACGAGCTGCGTGGAGGCGACAGCTGGCTCCCCAGACCACCGATCTCTCCGACTGCTGTATCAGGGGTTATCGAGTCTGTGAACTCTACTACCACGCGGCGCGCTGTTGTGCCGACATGCTCGAGAGAAGCGAACAGCTCATCCGTGAGCCGCCGTCAATCAGCGGCATCTGCGAAGAACAGGGCGAGGGTCGATCGGTACCAAAAGCGCAGACAAGAGCTGCAGTCGTTGCGTGGCCAAGTCGCGACGCTTACAGAGCAGCTGGAACGCTTGCAGCAGCGCGCCAACTTGACGTTGGAGGCGCGTGCAACGTCAACCTTGGGCATCACAATCCGGTCGGCGTATCGCGGTGCCGTCGACTGGGAGCGGCGTGCAGAACAAGAGCGACAAATGCGCCACCATGCTGAACAAACCAACGCGCAGTTGCGGCAGGTGCTGCGTAGCCAGCAGCAATGGAACAGCACGTTCGAGAGTTGGTTGCGTCAGATATCTGGCTCCTCCATCAAGGTACATGCTTTGCAGGTCGTAAGTGTGACACTCAATGCTAATCGTTTGCTGACTACGCTCAGGAACTCGGCGATTTGCAGCACAGTTCTCCCACAAGACAAGGTGCAGACCAGGTGGATCCTCGGATTACTATCTTGCGCCGAGTGTATCACGAGGCGTGCAAGCTGGCGATTGTTGGTAGCGGCGCCAGCACCGAGGATCCCGGCGTTCCGTGGTCGAAAACGCTCATTTCATCAAGTGTTGAGTGGACAACTACCTATTCCGTTCCAATCCGGGATCCAAGAAGCTTTGGGAAAATCTGGTGGGATACATTTCAGCAAATGTGTTCCGATCCGGGCTCAAGCGTTGCGTATTTGACGGTACGTCATGTTCTATGGTATTGAAACGCAGCACATGTGGGTTTGCTCGCTAAAACATGCGCTGTGAATGCGTTCAGATCCACCACGGAGAAGTTCCGCGCGTCGAGAAGGAATCGTCGTGGTCCGCGCTCAACAACAACCGTCAACCAATAGCGTTTACGGCCGTCTCAACGATCGAAATTCACGACGAACAAGGACAATGGGTTATGGCAGCGACGTCCGAGATTTACGATAGCGCCAGAGGAGTGTTGCTGTTTCGGACGACCAGCTCGACGGTTGTGGTACAAGTACACTCGACGTCATATCCGTCGTGCCTTTTCCGAACCCACTATCGTGTTCATGAGATCGACTGTTCCACGGCGGGATCGGGCAGTGGCGGTGCTGGTGGAGGCGACTCGATCACCTGTCCATCTGGATCGCATGCAAAAGCGTTGGCGATAGATTCTTGGACAAACAAGATGCGCAAAAAGGATCGCAATATGCAGCGGCTTTTTATGAGCAGCTAGCCGCTCTACGGATGTATATGTATGGTATCGTGGTGTCAACACCAGTCTATTTGGCGACAGTGTAACCAGCTCAATGAACTTGGATATTTACTTTGTGACTTCCGGTCAATGATGCTCATTGTGCAATTTGTGGCAGGATACATCCACTGCCTTGAAGTCTTTGATCTCTTGCACTTGTCCTTGATATTCTTCTCGAGTGGAATACAATATGCACATTTCTTCCTGCGTCAACATCGTGGTCGCAGTCGATAGTAGCATTGACAGTCTCGTCACGAATGCAAGCCGTTTCATCAGTCGACTTCCCGGCGCATGCCACGAATCCACTGTATTACTGCAATAGCGGTGTCTGATTAGAAGGTGCTGCATGCGAAAATGATGGATTGGCGGCAAAATCATTATCGGTGACGGATGCAAAGCTACAGGAGAAAAGCAAATGCCTACAAATCCAGACTACCCCTAGGGTCCAGCAGCAGCAGCGTCCTTGTCATTGTCACTTCTTCTGGTGGTTGACAAACCGGAGTACCACCATTCCGAGCACACGGAAGAAGACGACGAACGCGATCATGATTCCGAAGTTCAGCGCGATCTCGTCATGCTTCATCTCAAACACCGCCTCCACGTACCTCTTGACCGTCGTGTTGCCGACGTCAACAGGTGCGTTTCTGAGAAGTTGGCACCCGAGTTCCGATCCGACGTTCACGAAAACACCGACATCAGCGTCGTACTCCGGGACGGTCGAGCAGTCGGAAAACACGAGTCCGGCGGCAATCGCGATCGCGTAGCGCATGGGGTTCACGCGAACCAACCACTTGTAGCCGGCGGGGATGGTTGCGTACGGAGGAGTGAAGCCGGTAAAGATGTACAGGATATTGTTGAGCAGAAGACCCATGACGATAGCGACATCTTGGGCTGGCATGAGGAAGGCCAAGAACTGGCCAATGTACGCTTGGAGCAGTACAAACAACCAGAGGTTGAGCCAGAAGATCACGGCGGAGTTGAGTCCAGTGAAGCCGACCATGGGAAAGATGATCACCGTGAACACGAAGCTGCTCACGAACGCATTGGGCACTTCGGCGACAGTCGATCCGATGAAATACCAGAATGAATTGTAGGTCTGGGACGCCCGCTCGCGGTAGTAGGCAGCACGGTCGCATGAAGCCAGCGGGATGACTCCGTTAAGCGCGATAAAATCGTTGAAGAGCATCACCAGGTAGAGCATACCCATCCCGGAGTTGAGTCCTTGGTACGTCGAGTAGTCAACGTCAACGAACACGATCCCGAAGAGCAGTGAGAGCACGATGGCGAGGACGACTGAAGTCACCGTGTAGGAAGGTGTGCGCCATAACATGGTGAGCCATCGACCAACGACAAACCGGAGCTGAGTTGACGAGTTGGCTGCACGCTTTTGAGTAAACACCACTTCTTTGACTCCTGGAGCAGGGAGAGTCACACCCTCCGACGCCAAGTTCTCGAGCAGCCGCTGTTTCTCGGCGCTGTGATTGAACAACTCTACGAAGTTCTCCGTCTCCGTAGCTGATTCATCTCCAAAATTCACTCCAGCGCCAATACACTCGAGCATCCACGTTGCCGGGTTCGCGCCTCGTTGAAACGGCTTGACACCGGGATGCGCTTCGAAATAGTTGATCAACTGACGCGATTCGACTCCCAATTCGCCGAAGAAGACCATTTCTCCGCCGTGCTTGAGCAGCAGCAGATTGTCGAACACCCCAAATACCTCGGCCGATGGCTGGTGGATCGTGCACACAACCGTTCGACCAGTGTTTGCCACTCGACGGACGCCATCCATCACGATCTTGGCCGCCCGCGCGTCCAGTCCGCTCGTCGGCTCGTCCAAGAACAGTACGCTCGGCTGCGCCGCGAGTTCCACTCCGATCGACAAACGCTTCATCTGCTCCACGGAACTGCCGCGCACCATCTTATCGGCAATGCTCATCAAATCGAGTAATTCCAGACACTCCTTGACCGTGTCGTATTTGTGGCTGGCAGGGATACTGCTGTCTTGGCGCAAAAAAGCGCTGAACGTGAGGGCTTCGCGGATCGTCGTCGACTCAGAGTGCACGTCCATCTGTTCGCAGTACCCGGTCGCTCGGCGGATTGCCAGTTCGTTCGCTTCGTACCCGTTCAAGAAGATCTTGCCTCGAATCTCTCCCCCCGTCTTCCGACCGGCAATGACATCCATGAGAGTCGTCTTGCCAGCACCTGTTGATCCCATCAGAGCCGTGAGCGTGCCAGGTCGAGCAAACCCGCTGACGGATTTCAACAATTGGAGTGATCCAGTCGGGTCTGTCGGTGATGGCACGGTGAACCACAAATCCTGGAACGCGATTGTCACCGGCGTGAACGCAGTCGACTGGTAGCCCACATCCAGCTGCACAATCGTCTCTTGCCTCGCGCCGTTGCGTTTGGGTGTCTCAACGAGCTCATAGTCCTCATGGCTGTTGCCGTTGAGAGATGTCGACGGGCCAATTGTCCATTCGGGAGTCTCATAGCGACAGTATTCCAGTGCAAGCATCGCAAGCAAGATAAAGATGGCCAACATGAGCACGAGGAAGGCAACACCGAACCCGACCCAACTCTTGTCACTTGGGATGCCGAACATGTCCAGATAATACGCGCCCATCGTGACTTCGAACTGCGTGCAGTAATCAACGCCGCCGTATTCACATACGTCGAACGCGGCAGAGCGATATTGGCTGACAGCGAGAGCACGCGTAACCCAGCTCAAGGGACTGATCCAGTAGAACTCGATCAAATAGTCGGGAATCTGGTTCTTGAGCACCGACGGAGTAGCTCGCCGCCAGTGAACGCATGCGCGAACTCAAGTGTCTCCTTGACAGTGAGCGTCGGGAAGTGGTTGTCGCTCTGGGGTACGTAGCTCACAAACTGCGGCAGCTTCTGAGTGAGGGCATGCTGCTCGACTCCGTTGTACGTCATCTTGCCCTCGACCGTCACGTTCTTGGTGATCGGAAACCGCCCGCTCAGAAGCCTCATGAGAGATGACTTGCCCGAACCTGGCTGCCCGAGTACGAGTGTCATGGTGCCGGGACGAAACACGCCACTCACGTTCTTGAGGATCTGCTTCTTGACGACGGTCGTGCATGCCGGAATGAAGGGCTTCTTAAGCACGTTCGGGATGGTGGGCAGCTCGAACACGTTCTCATTAAGCACCTTGACGTCGGTCGAGACGGAGATGTTGTCGAACCGCACTTCCATTCTCGGGAGGGACCTGGCGAGCGCAGCCTCGAACGTGGAAGCCAGGTGCTGGTGAAAAACTTGTGGGGCAAGACTTGCGAACTCCTTCCCGGACGAGGAATCCGGCATCTCCTGATCATGTTCCATGGTGATGAGCAGTGGAGTTGATCCTATCAGCGGGAGCTTGAGTGGTGCAAGTAGGGAGCAGGCACTGAACAAATTGAAAAGTGAATACCACCCCGGGGCTCTGTTGTCCAAGCACCACAGCAAAAACCTCCTCGCTTGGTGGGGCCACGCGCCACGGCCAAAAACTCGCAGCACCCACCAGCGCCACGGACATGATTATTCCGATCGCAGATGTCCCCGCCCGCTCGATTATTCTGAGGCGAGCGCTGTCGAGCATGGATTTACGCACCGACCATCGCAAGACGTCCATGAGCGGTAGCACCAATCAACGGCAACATTCAGACCAATCACAACACGATTACGTGCGAGCTGAGCACTTCAACTTTCTATCTGTAGCCAATCAGACGCGACGATTATGTTGATGAATCAGTTTGATTGGACAATAACTTGTTGCTGTTTATTCGCCCTTGCGGACAGGAATAATCGAACCTCTCATAAATAGTCAGCATGAATATCGAAATTTCATATATCGACATATAGAGTGATGGTTGTTTATTCTTTGCTCAGGATACGGTCACACCAGATTGGGTAACGCTCACAGTATTACACTAGTTTAAAAAATATATTAATTAATGTATTAAAATTTTTAGATATTTGTGCACCATTGGAATTATAATTTGTATAATAATTGGTAGCATATTAATAATAGAAGGGGTATTGTGCATTTTCGGCGACGAGACTCAAAACGACAGACACTCCGGCACTAGCGCAACATGTCCAGCGTCGTGCTGCCACAGCTGACCGACACGGACGCCGCCGTTCTCGCCGATGTGATCGCGTTCCTGGACGACGTCGAGATCGGGGCGACGGCCGACTGGGCGAGCGAGCCCCCGTTCTCTCCGGCCGACAGCAGCTGCGCGGAGACGATCGTCAAACCTGCTGCGCCGAAGCTGCGCCTCGAGCCGAAGCCACTGATCGCCACTGGGAAGCGCCGACCTGGTCGCCCGCCGTCTCTTCGCCCGCACCAGTCGAAAGCCGACCCAAAGAACCGAGCGCGCGTGGAGAAGTACTGGCAGCAGAAGCGCGAGCTGCAGGCGCTGAAGGACGAGGTCGCAGTACTGACGGCCCAGGTGGACGAGCTGCAGAGCCGCGCGATCTCTGCCATGGAGGTCGAGGTTACGTCTGCTCTCTGCATCACGATCCGCTCGACGTACCGCGCCGCGTTCGCCAGAATGGCGTGGAAGCGGCGAGCAGGTCAGGAGCAGCAGGTCCGCCGCCACGCCGAGAAGATCAATGCCGAGCTGCGTCAGCTGGTTCGCAAGCAAAAGCAGTGGGTCGACGACCTCAACGAATGTATGAAGCATTCGCCTGCGATCCCAGCCAAGGTACTGTTGACTGATGTTGGCCCGAGAGTGTCGCTGTGGTCTCTCACTGGAGTTGGTGGCTGCAATCAGACATTTGATGGGATGGAAGATGCGAGCGCGGATGTATCTTCGGCGGTGCATAACGCGGCTGGCCGAGGCAGTATCGAGGACGCTCGGATCGCTATTCTGCAGCGGGTCTACCAGGAGGCGTGGATGCTGGCGAACATTGGTGCTGCGGTGAAGATTGAACAGCTGGATTGGAGCGGGTCGTCAGGGCCAGAAACTCACGTCATATCTCGGAACGAGTGGACTACCACGTTCACCATACCAGTCGGGAACCCGCAAAGTGTTGGCGACTTGTGGTGGAGCACGTATCAGCAATTGTGCAAGGCTCCCGACTCTGGAACGGTATCGTTGACGGTGCGTGACGAGCTTTGTTTCGATTGTGTGTTCTCCGCTGGCGCTAACTGTATCGATTTGGTCTTATACCAGTTCCGCGACGGCGATGTCCCTCGCCTGGAAAAGAAGTCGGTATGGTCGGTGCCGGATGAGGACCAACAAGCAGTTCATTTTACTGGCCTGACAGTGTTCGAGATCCACAATGACCAGACGAGTTGGATCCTCGCAGTCACGTTCGAGGTGTACGACAGCACTGGGGAAGCGCTGCTGTTTCGAGCGTCGGCCTGGACGGCAGCGACGCAGGCGGAAGCTTGCTCGACGCTGGTGCGAGCTCGTTACCGCATCCACGATATCGACTGCGCAAACGCGACCTTAGTCTCCCGCGCCGAGGTGCCTCGATCGAAAGGCATGGCCGATTGCTGTAACAACTGCCTTTGCTGCACGACCACGTGCTCGTGCAGCTTCGTGATTGACTCATGGGGAAGCAAAACCCGTCGTGAGGACCGCCTGATGCAGCAGCTGTTCTTGCAAGGGTAGTGACGACATACCACCCAGACAAGCAAGCCACCGAGGACACATTGACATCGACAGCACGAGCACTACTTCTAGCGTCCTTTTATTTACCTTACAAATGCGATTGCGTTTGGCCGCAGCTTTCCCCGTAGCAGTGGCTAGAACCACTCGCCGTCAAGTGCTGATGATCATTGCGGGCTAAGCGTCAACATTACCGAGTTCCCATGCCAGAACGTTCTCAACAGTGGGGAGCAAGCGGCTTCCACGTCCGTCATCGAACACCAAAGCGATATTTACTCCCGTCCAGCTGCCGATTTAGGTGTCCGACCACGACTTCTGATCGAGAACTTCCAGACTGTGGAACGATTTGCTCGGCAGTTGAAGTTGACAGTAGCTGTCTTTGAACAGTAGTCCTGTTAGTCATCTCTCGATTGCATTTACACATTGACTGTGGTAGGCGGGGAAGTGCTTTTCGACTGTGTTTAATGCAACAGAACACGACAGATCGCTTCGTCAGTTAGTCAGTCAGTCAGAAGGTTGCGGCCTGGCTCACGAGCAGGGATATACCCATCCCCCATCCACACACAGACTAGAGAGTACCCGTCATACAAACCAATTCGCTCCTGCCTTATGAGCCTCCTCGATGCTGCCACCGACGAGGATGACCCCGTGGTGCTCGGCGACTTATTCGACGTTGTCGACGAGTGGAACCAGCTCGGCTTTCTCCTGATCGACGAGCCTGACAGCACTGGTGTTGCAGCACTTGCCCCTTCGCCAATCTCAGCTTGTAACCAGAAGCAAAGTTCTCTGGCCAACTCTGAGAGCTCATCAAGACCCAACAAACACAAGGCGTGAAATCGAATCCGTAACCCGGCCGCGGATGCTCGCCGTCGACTGAAGCGCAAAGAGGAAAGAGCGCGACTGCGTCAGCAAGTCCAGGAGCTACAAGCCCAACTGGCGAGATTGCAACATGAGCACCGCACTAATGCTCCGAGTCTTTATTTGCGGATCGTTGGATCTCTCGACACATCCTCCTGCGCATTAAGCGGGCAGAATGCGATGCGAGCACTTGATGAAGGTCAAATTGCAGTGAAGCTAGTATTTGTTGTGTATCTCTTTGCGTCTCGATCTGCGTTTGCTGAGGATTTGGTGGGTTTGAACATAGAGCTTCATGTGAAACGGACGTAGCCGGTCATCACCCATGTGTGTTGGACTTCTTTCAGCAAATTCACGTTGATGTATTACGGCACATGCGAGCAGGTCCCCTGTGCTGCTAATGCACAGTGTACAATTGCTCTACGCGGTTGCCAGCAAAAGCCTTGCAGCTTGGGGTTGCCCGGTCTGGCGGAGCAGAGCGCTCTGGAATTCAAGCTGGCGAACTTTCATGTGGCCGCTCAACAACTTCAGCGCACGAGACTGGAACTCATCGACATCGTTTCCTTCATCGAGGCTTCCACTGGGTTGCTTGACTGGCGTTGATACTCGATAACATGAACGCAGCACGGAACCGCCACTCTCCAGTGGACCGAGAAGTAACCACCCGCATTCCAGAAATCGACCACGCCCAGACGGATCAAGCAGCGTCGATGCCCACACGTTCACAACCCTATTGGGCTGCTTAAACTGTTGCATGACAGAGACACCAGGAATCGTGACTGGCTCAGCCGGGTCGCATAGCTCGACTTCGTACTGCAGCTCGATGGAGTGCTCCAGAAATCGACGTTGCTGTCACAGTACTCCCACAGTCAGCGTTTACCCTGCCTATATCAGCAAACACACGAAAGCTGCCTTTACCTTGAAACTGTGCAGCACAGTCTCAATCACAGGCTTCTTTGTGCCCATCCATTCCGTGAGAATCGACGTCGCACGCTCGTGGTCGCACGTCAACCTCGTCTCGGTTACCAGTTCAATGCCTGGAGCTCCTCCCTCAACTTCGGTGAACACGCGTGCGAAGCTCGAGGCAGCTCCGCTACTCGGCGGTAATGGCGACTTGAACACGGCGTCAGTTGTCGAATGAAGAGCGCGGACGATGGCTCGCACTTCATCAATGATAGTAGCTCCAAATGCGACTGCAGGCTGTACCGGCCGCTGGATCGGCTCAATCAAGCGTACCGGCTCCTGCTGCATCAACATGAATGAGTGAAATCACAGGCAACTGTTGCAAGCCCAACAACACATTGCGCACCTGGCGGTCGATGTGTCTGCACAATACGCGACGGATATCGCTAATTTCCTTCAGCTGCTTGGCCATCTGCTTCTTGAGAACGCCGTTGAGCTCTTCGGCTTTCTTCCGCTCTATCGACGCTTTGACCGCCAAATCCAGCGACGATTGCTGGCACACCAGCATGCGGCCATCATCCCTGCTCCCGCTGTTCTCGCTTCTCTCGAGTTTCCGGAGCTCGCCGAGTCGCAGCTCGAGCTCCTCGCGTTCTCTTAGTAGCAGTTCCCGTTCGCGCTTCTTGCGCTCTCTCCGTCGGATGTCTATCATCGGGTTGCGTCGGCGCTTTTTCACTTTCGCTGATTGCAAAGCTGTCGTGTCTGACGTTGCCAAACATCCACTGTCGTTCACGCGGGCGTCGACCTTCGCTGAGCCCTCGCTCGCCCCGAACTCGAACTCGTCGAGGAACGCGAGCGCGTCAGCGACCACGGCACTCGCGTCGTCGTCGTGCTCCAAGAAGCTCATCGCGCTTTCAATCTGCTCTCCCAACCCCACATGTTCTCTCTCCATTCCAAAATACTGGTTCAGTTTGCTGACTCACAACCTCAATATCAAGCTATTATTTCAGAATGTACAAAGTGACTCTGAGCGCTTGTGATTTGCGACGATATGCCTCAAAGTTTAGCCAAGCAAGCACGCTTCGATGAACAAACACGACGAACCAAAACTATTCACGCTTGCGAGCACGCCAAGCCGCGCGCCGGCAGGAACCGGTCCATGTATCTTGGCCCCACGAGATTGAGCACGTTGCGATGAATGTTCTCCATCTTTGTCCGCATCCTTTCTCCCAGCTTCGCTTGCACCACATCGCACACGGATCCCAACGGCGAGTCGTCGTCGTCGGGCGAGCGAGTGTTCGACAGGCGGTAGCAGGAGTGGATGACCGATTTCGAAGGATCCGATGGCAACCGGTCGGCGACCAGCCACCCACGCTCGAGAAATTGGAGCCCAGACGAGTGTGAGACCCGAGACGAGAACAACACCGCCTCGCGGTCGTGCGTTTTGAATCGCTTGATGTAGCCGACACCAGCCAGTTTGATGGTGCCTTTTGGCGTGTCCAACTCAATCGTGTAGCGCTTCTCGATCCCGCCAGCCTCAGTCGAAGGCTGAAACTGTCATGCAACGACGCAACATGGACAATTAGCGATATTCTCCAAGTCTGCAATCAGATCGCTCGTTACCTGAACATTGTACTTGACGTCGACGTAGGATATAGTCGTCGGCCTCGACGATATACACTCCAGCGCCGGCACAACGTCGTCCAGCGGTCTCGGTACGACCATTGAGATCGTTCGATCCGAATACGGACCGAAGGTCGGGTCCACCTTCACTGTCAACGAGCAAGACAACCCGTCGACAGAGAGAATGAGCCCAGCCAAGGCGTCTTCCACGTCCTCCTTCAGTCGACAAATGTCGAGCTTCAGCGTGTTCATGATCTCTGCTGAATTATTGGCAGCCGGACATTGCTCAGTCGATCGGACGATCTCCGCAGTTTTCAGCAACTCCTGTAAAGCGGACAAGCTTTTAGCAGCTGCACAACGATGAGTCGCAACGGACAAGCCAGACTGTCCACTACCTGCTTGAATTGAGCGCTCGACAACACTTTCTGAAGCGATGTCATGAGCCGCTGCTGCTGGGCAACAGCGTGCCGCAAACGGCTGTTCTCCTTCATGGCTCCAGCCGCCTCCCGCTCGGCGCTCGCAGCGCGGTGTTCCCATTCTGGACTCTGCTTCTGTGCTAGAGGAAGCGGCTGTCCGTTCTCAGACGCCTGTCGGAGGATCTTCAAACGCTGGTCGAGCATGTCGGCCTCGTGGCGAAGTGCGAGCCGCATCTCCTTATTCCTCCTCCGCCGCAGCACATCCAACGACGCGTCCCTTTTCCGCTTCTTCGGTTTGTCTGGACGGGCCAGGGCGTCGTGCAGCGGTGCCGACACCTCCAAGCCATCGATAAATGCCAGCGCTTCCTCCAGCACGGCGCGCTCGTCCTGTTCCTCCAGCAGCAAGAACATCGTCGCGTCGATCGCTTCAATGAGCTTCTTTGGCGGTCCTCACGACATGATCACGCCGCCACTTGCAAGAATGCATGTGGATCGTTAATATGGGGTCATGCGAGTCAAACGACCCCATATTAACGATGAGATGGCGTGCAATGGCATTCATAACCACTCGCAAATGAGCTTCTTGAAGTCGCCCGCCGACGACGTCGCGGCGCTGCACGAGCTCTTCGAGGCGGTGGACGGCTGGAACGCGAGCTTGGCAGCGAGCCCTGTCCACGTGGACGACCTGGACTCGGGTGTAACCTCGGCGGGCGTGTGTGATAGTCTGCAGTTCGACGACGATGTCAGTTTGGGTCGGTCGATCGGAAACGGGGAGAAGAAAAAGCGGAAGCGCGTGCGAAACCCGGTGTTGGAAGCGCGCCGACGGCTGAAGAAGAAGGAAGAAGTTGTGCAGCTGCGGCGATCCGTGGTGGACCTGCAGAACCAGTTGACGCAGCTAGGTAGCGTCACCCGACCCACGCCGACAATCAAACTCGCTGCCAATGGAGTTCGCAGACCGAAAGTGATTCGACTGGATGGCCACGATGACATCGCTGGTATGAGTGCTGAGCAGCGCGAGCTGATCGCAGCAGAAGCCGAAAACGAGACGCTGAAGACCCAGATTGCCAAGGTCGAGGTGATGAAACGTGTCATGGTCGACGCGCTCACAGCCATGGCGGTCAGTTCCTTGATGTGACGGTGTTTCATCTCTCTCTGTGGTCGCACTGATGTGGTGGTTTGCTGATGACAGGGCAACTGTATATTCACCTGTCGGCTAACGAAAGAACGAGGAGTGGATCCCTCGACCGTGCATCAAATGTACGCCGACGTGCACCTCATCTCGGCCAAGATTCCAGCGGTGGCGCCAGGGTCGATACTGTGCACAAATAACATTGGTGTCGATGCAGTTGGCGCTCCTCGAGTCGAGATGATGACGGGCGTGCACTTGGAGAGCGTTACCCAGCGCGTCACAGAGATAATCGCGTCCTTTTTCGCCAAGTTGTGTCCGTTTGGACGCTCAATGCAGCACTGCATCGAGGTATGGTACTGCGTCGATCGTTGAGCTGCTTGTTTGTCAACGATTCTCATGCGAATGCACTCGAAACGTTGGCGCAGACTCGAGGAACTGTGATCGAGCAAGGGTTCTCCATCGATGCGCCGCACCTCGATGCGCCGTCGCTCCTCTCGACCGGTGTTATTCAAAAGTATGAGCAGAGTGACAGCGTGGTGATCGTGTGGACATCGAGGAAGATCCTCCCCGGAGCCTTGATGTCACTCGTCGCACGCGCGTGGCTTTTCATCGCTCCGTCGCCGCATTCTTGCCCAGGATCGCCGAAGACGTTGGTGCGGTCGTTCTACGATATTTCGTCGGATTCTGCGGTTGTCGGAGAGGACGCGCAGGCAGTGCGGGCTCTGTTGGTCGGCGCAATGGGCGAGCGGCTGCGATCCAAGCACAAGATCTTTCTCCGCGCAGTTCTGTCGGCGACTGGACGCGACGACCTCGCCGCCGCCATTGCGATTTGACGTCGGCAGCGTCAGCTCTGCCTCTGTAGGCTAATCAGTCATTAATCAACTGATATACCACACCGCGAGTGCATCGCTTGTGCTTGTTGTGTCGAGTTGAACTGCACTGCAATGCGCCACAGCAACAGCAGGAGTGCGTGTCTTCCGCACACGTTTTTACCACCTGGTTTTGCTAGAATGTTTGCGATAGGGAGCAGGTTGACAGTGAGCGGGAACGGACAGCTCGAACTGCCATGAGTTTCTTGTCTGTGTCTGCGGTGGAGGACGACTCGGCGACGCTGCGCGAGCTGTTCGCGGCCGTGGATGCTTGGGACCCGCGCTCGCCGACCAGCTTGGCCTGCGCTGTCGACAAGAGCGTGGCGCCTTTCAATGAAGTTGAGCCGACGACCACAGTCCATCGCACGCATGCAACCTCCATTGGCAAATCGGCCAAGAAGAGGACGCGGAATCCGGAGGAGGACGTGCGCCGGCGCTTGAGGAAGAAAGCGGAGCGAGAGAGTCTGCGCCAGCACGTTCGGGATCTGCAGGTCACGTTGGCGAGGCTACTAGAGGTCCGACGAACTGGGTTAGCGCCAATTGGCGAACCGATGGTCATTCCACCAGCGACCGCCTTGATCGGACACAGTGCGGCGCGAACACACGGCGATGCGGTCACGAGCGATGGTCAGCGAGAACTGGCGGACGCGCGGACAATCAACCAAGAGTTGAAAGCCCGGATCGCTCAGAACGAAGTGCTGATGCGAGCACTGAACGACGCCATCACGGTCAGTGCCGCTTGCCTGCCGCACCATTGGACGGAGAGGGGTAACTCACGGCGTGCGTTTGTTATCTTTGTTACGAAGGGAACGTTCCTGTTCACGTGCCGCCTGACTATGGCGAGCGGAGTCGACGCGTCGCCGCTCCGACAAATGTACGCCAACGTCAAGCGAATCGAGACCAAGATCCCGCCTTTCGGCCCCGAGTCGATACTGTGCACCAGCAACATATCCGTCGGCCTCGATGGATCCCCGCGGGTCGAGGTGATGGCTGGCGTCCACTTGAACCGAGATGTCCGAGGTGCCGCCGGTGTCATTGCGGCATACTTCAAGGAGCTCTGTCCGTTCGGACGCTCGGTACAGCATTGCATCGAGGTACGTTGGTGGATGCTTTATCCACTGCAACACAATTCACACACCAACACTGATTTTACTTGCGACAATGTGCACCGATTCAGACTAACGGCAACGTTGTCGAGCAAGGATACTCGATGGATGTGCCGTTCGGCGAAGCAGCGTCGATCGTGTCCACTGGCGTTGTGCAGAAGTACGAGCGGAGCGACAACATGGTGCTCGTGTGGACTTCCAACATCTTCTACCCAACCGGACAACTGACGTTCCTCGGACGAGCCTGGGTGATTATCACACCGTCGCCACATTCCACCGCCAAGGCGCCGATAACGCTGGTCCAGTCGTACTACAATCTCTCGTCGGTAGAGAGCGGCCTTGGAGGCGGTGCTGGCTCTGTGCGCGCCATATTGGTCGGCGCGATGGGCGACCGCGTGCAGTTCAAGCACAGACTCTTCCTCCGGACAATCTTGTCGGCGACTGGGCGATCTGACCTCGCCGCTACCATTGTGGCTTGACATGGAGTCACATTGGCATGGATTAGGTTCATAACCCCATAGTATTCCGGCACAAACCAACACGTCCATCGCATGCTCTGAAATTCGAAGAAGATGGTCGAGGACCTGCTATCCAGCATGGAAATGCGTGGATTTGGAGTGTACGACACACTTCTCTGCTAACGAGAATGTTGGCTATTCACCAGGAATGCGTGTACACCCTACACCTCTCGCGACGACGACGACCACATTGCCTCATTCACCATGAAATTCTTCCTGCCGGCGGCAGACGACGATGACCCCGCGACGTTGCGCGAGCTCTTCGAGGTTGTCGACGCATGGACGCCTGCCGCCTCTGACGACAAGAGCGGATCAGGCGACTGCGGGTCTTTGTCAGCGACTGTCAGCGATGGACGCGCACGGAAGCGCACGAGAAATCCAGAAGTGGAGCTGCGGCGACGATTAAAGAAGAAGGAGGAGAGGGAACGACTGCTCCAGCACATCCAGGAGCTGCAGGACGAACTAGCAAGAGCGCTCCAAGCGCAGCGCGGTGCAGTACAAGCGCGCAAGCAGGCGTCCACGATGCAGCAAGAGCTGAAGGATGCCACTGCCATCAACCAAGCACTGAGAGGACAGGTGGCCAAGAACTTGATGTTGCTGCGAGCTATGGCTGATGAGTTGACGGTCAGTGCGAGCTCTCTGTTGCTGACCACTGTGTCGAGCTTCTTCATTGACGGCTGGTTGTTGCTCAGGGGAACTTCTTGTTTACGCGTTCTCTCGCCGACATGAGCGTGTCCGACCCGTATTGCGTCCAACAACTGTTCGCAACCGCACAGCAGACCGCGAGCAACACCCCAGCATTTGGATCAGAATCGATTCTGTCCACTAACAGCATCAATGTCGGCGCTGGCAGTTCGCCGCAAGTCGAAACGATGTCTGGCGCACACTTATGTTGTGACGTTCGCCGGTCACTTGAGGTGCTGGCGAGCTATTTCAAAGAGCTTTGTCCATTTGGACGCTCGGTGCAGCGTTGTATCGAGGTATGACTTCATTTCCGCGCAAATTCTAACAACCTCAAACTCTAACGGCGACGATGTGCTCCACAGTCCAAAGGAAGCATCGCCGAGGAGGAGTATACAATGGACGCGCCGTGCTGCGACCCGTCCTCCCACTTCGCTACAGGAGTGGTAAAGAAGCGCGCACAAGGCGACACTGTGGTGCTAGTGTGGACCTCTAACAGCTTCCATCCGAGCGAGTTACTGAACTTTCTCGGTCGAGCTCGGGTGATCATCACGCCGTCGCAATATTCCACCGCGGACCAACCCATGACAAGGGTGATGGTTCAGTCGTACTACGATATCACCTCACCGAAACCTCAAGACGGCGCGACGTCAATACAAGCGGCTTTGGTCGGAGCGATGGGCAAACGTGTGCAGAGCAGGCATCGACTCTTCCTTCGTTCAGTGCTTTCGGCGACTGGACGTGCAGATCTCGCTGCCGCCGTGACGGCTTGATAGTCCAGTAAACTCGATGATTCCATGCATTTCGTTCACTGCTTTTGTCGTGGCTGTCGTGCTCGTAGAACTAGCGAATGTGAGACGTACAGTAGCTTTGTCGAGCCGACTATTTCAGAGTTGATTGACTCATTTCCAACATCACAATGACGATGGCGCACACCATTGACCAAATGGGGAACCTCGCACAACATGGTGGACCCGTTCGCCGACTGCAAGACATTCGAACCCAACTCAATTCCTGTTGGATTTCATTCGTTCGTAGAAGCTCAACGGGCTAGCCTTCAGGCTACAGGCTACAGAATGAAGATCAACGATGTCAGCAAGACACGCCGCGTGGTGACATAAATCGGTCCAGATAACTGGGTCCAATGTCGTCGAGCACGTTGCGGTGGATGAGCTCGATTTTACTTCGCATTCGAGCCGCTAGCTGGTTCTGCACCAAGTCCCACGCTGATTCTGACGGCGAAGCTGTAAAAGAGGTTGAACGGGTGTTCGAGAGGCGATAGCAAGAGAAGATAGCCGATCTGTTTGATGGATCCGACGGCAACCGAACCGCGACAATCCAGCCGCGTTCTCGGAAACAGAGCCCCGATGAGTGCGACAGTTGCCACGAGAACATTACCGCAACGCGGTCGTGGACTGCGTAGCGACGTATGTAGCCGATACCAGCCAGCTTCATGACCCCTCCGGGGGTTTCCAACTCGATCGAATACTCCTTCTCAACTCCGCCGATTTCAGATGAAGGCTGCAGCTGTAGGAGAACCATATATCGTTAGAACTAGATATCTGAAGCAGTTTCATCGACTGAATGCTGCGGTACCTGAACGTTGTACTTGAGATCCGAGCTGGGAAGCTTCAACTTGAGCGTTGCGCACTCCATCAGCGCGACCGCAGCATTCAATTCTCTTGGGACGATCATTGCGATTGTCCGGTCCGAGTACGGGCCGAACACTGGGTCCACCTTAACTGACAGCGAGAAAGACACCCCGTCCTGGCAAGCAACGGCATCAACCACGGCGATATCCACTTCTTTCAGCAGCTGCCACGTGTCCTGCTTCAACATGTACATGATTTCGGACCGGGAGCGATTTGCAAATCTGCGTCCATCCAACGACTGGGCATTCGCAGTCGATGGTAGGTTCTGCGATTCGAATGCCAAAAGATTAGCTTCTGAAGCACATGATCAGATCCTGGTGTGGTCTCCCCCCATACCTGGATGGGCACAGCACCTGACAACTGCTTTCGAAGAGAGTTCAGGAGCCGGTGCTGCTGAGCCACAGCATTCCTCAGTCTCTCATTCTCCTTCATTGCTTTGGCCACTAGCTGCGCCTCGGCCGTCGCGCGCTGCTTCCATTCCGGATCCGGTCTCGAATCATTGGTGAGCACCATCTGCGCCTCGGACAATGGATGGCGATTGCCTGAGGTCTGCTGCAGAATCTTCAGCCGCCGCTCCAGGATCTCGGCTTCATGTCGAAGTGCGAGTCGGTGCTCCTTGATTCTCCGCCGCCGCCGCACGTCTTGTGCAGCGTCTCGCCTCCGCCTACTCGGCCGCTCCCGCTTCTCGTGCTGCGGCGGACTCGTCACCGCCGACGCATCCAGTCCGTCGATGAAGGCGAGCGCTTCCTCAAGCACGGCGAGCTCGTCGTGCTCCTCCAGCGCGAACATCGCCGTGCTGGTGGTGCCTTCAATGACAATGGACCTCTTGGCTGCTTCGGCTATGCCCTGGATTGCGCCGCCGCATGATTGCGCCGCCACAGTGGGATCAATGCACGACATATCGCCTAATCTGGGGACAATTGACGAAGTGACCCCATAATTGCTGCCATCGCCCACAAACGCGCAACCAGAATCGAACCAGAAGTGGTGAGGATGAGCTTCTCGGCAGTGGCGGACGACGAGGACGACCCTGTGGCACTGCACGAGCTCTTCGAGGTGGTGGATGAGTGGATCGAGAGCAGCTCAGCGAGCCCGGTGCGCGTTGACGGTCTGCCGGAGGTCTGTGCTTCTTCGCCCGAGGCGAGTGGAGCCTGCGGTCGGACGAAGCGGAAGCGTGTGCGGGACCCGGCAGTGGATGTTCGTCGGCGCTTGCGGAAAAAGGAGGAGCGCGTGGGTCTGGAGCGATATGTAGTGGAGCTGCAGAAAGAATTGGGGTGCCTGCGAGGAGGACGAAGCGGCGCCAACTCGACGAGCCGGTTATCATCAGCGATCGACACTGTTGACAGTCGCGAAGTGAGACGAAGCGATAACCAGAACCCCGCTGCCGAAATGAGTGCCACGCAGCGAGAACTGGTCGCGGCGGAAGCCGCCAACGAACTGCTGAAAACCCAGGTCGCGAGGAACGAAGCGGTGAAGCTCGCCATGATCGATACAATCACTGCAATGGCGGTGAGTTTACAGCGAAGTCGCGGTCCGTCGCTGATTGCATGTTGCTGATGGTTGTTGGTATGATTGTTGCGCTTTGCGTAGGCCAAGTGCATCTTGACGTCCCAGCCCATGGTAGTACGAGGGACGGGTCCCACGCTTCTCCGCCAAATGCGCGCCGATGCGCAGCGCGTTGCCTCCATGATCCCAGAGGTGGCACCGGAGTCGATGCTGTGCACGAGCAACGTTGGCGTTGACGCGAAGGGTTGTCCTCGGGTCGAGATAATGACGGGTGTGCACTTGCAAAGCGACATTCACCGAGTAGCAGCGATTCTCTCATCGTTCTTCGCCAAGTTTTGTCCATTCGGAGTCTCATTGCAGCATTGCATCGAGGTCAGACACCTATTGTACAGCTCAATTGTGTTTGTGCATTCGCTGACGACAAACTGCTTGCAGACACAAGGGAGCGTGATTGAACAATTCACATTGGATCCACAGCACCGAAACGCGTTGTCGTTCCTGTCGACGGGGATTGTGCAAAAGCACGAGCAGAACGACAGCGTAGTGCTCATGTGGACTTCGAGGAAGTTCCACGAGGGTGGTTCGCAGTCTTTTGTTGGGCGAGGGTGGATTATCATCACTCCTTCGGCGCATACGTCTGCCATTCAGCCGATGACTTTGGTTCGCTCATATTATGACCTTTCGTCGCACGTCTCGGACTCTGCAGTCGCATATGGTGACGTTGTGCGAAGCTTCCTGGTCGGAGCAATGGGGGAACGTCTGCGACTCAAGTACAAGATGTATTTGAAGGAGATTTTGACATTGACGGGTCGCGAAGACCGCGCCGCCGCAGTTATAGTGTGATGGGAAGCAATGACTTCCGATTCTTTCGTTCAGCAGCTAATGCAGTCAGCGTGGATAGCTGCGTGCCACATGCAAATCAAATGAGGAGTAGCTAGTCGGAATGTGTGCGGTTATCCCAGTCAGCTCGAAGAATGATTGCTGTTTATCACCAAAGGCTACACATCCGACAGCAACGCCAACGACTCAAACCGCATTTCACCCTGCAAGTGCAATGAGCTTCTTGGTCACGGCGGTCGACGACGACCCCGCAGCACTGCGCGAGCTCTTCAAGGTCGTCGACTCCTGGGTCGAGTGTCTCCCTTCCGACGCTGGCGAGAAGGTCGCGAACAGTACTGTGATGGACACGCCAATGACCAGCAAACTGTCGACTCCGACTTCGTCTCCAGTCAGCAAAGGAAAGCACACCGTCCGAGCCGCCGGTGAGGGACTCAAGAAAAAGCGGACACGAGATCCTGACGCGGACGTGAGGCGACGGCTGAAGCGGAAAGCGGAGCGGGCAAATCTGGAGCAACTTGTTCTGGACTTGCAGGACGAGCTGGTGCGGTTGCTCCGAGCTCAAAACAGCGGGTCGACGGCTATTGCGTTACCTTCCCCCGATTTCACGCTGAGGGAGGCCAAAGCCATCAACCAGGCTATGAAAAGCCAAGTGGCCAAGAACGAAATGTTGTTGCTAGCCATGAACAGCGTGATTTCTGCCATGACGGTGGGTCCACAGAGCACTACTCTGGCGATGTCTTGTGTGCTCACTCGTGTTTGTGCAATTCGCCTGCAGGGGAAAATCATATTCACGTGCCGTTTGAATGAGTCACGGGAGATCAGCGAGATGTCCATCCGGGACATGTATGCGAATGTGCACCGGATTGCGAGCAAGATTCCGACGTTCGGCCGCAGGTCGATACTGTGCTGTACCAATCTTAGTGTCAGCGAGGACGGGCTACCTCAAGTCGAGATGATGACCGGCGCGCACTTGCGCCGCGACGTTCAATGTTCACTCGCAGTAATTGCAGGCTACTTCAAAGAGTTGTGTCCATTTGGACGTTCGGTGCAGCGCTGCATTGAGGTACGCTCGTCAATTCCTTTCGTGCTATCCAATTGCTAACGTGTTCGATTTACGCGTACCCTTGTTCCTTGCAGTCTACAGGGAGCGCCACCGAACAGGGATACGCAATGGATTCGCCGTGCTGCGACCCGATGTCACTTTTCGCGTCAGGTGTTGTGCAGAAGCACGCACAGGGCGATACTGTTGTGTTGGTGTGGACCTCCAATATCGTCCACCACAGTGGATCGGGGGCCTTTCTCGGACGAGCCTGGGCGATCCTCAAGCCGTCACCGTACTCCACGCCGGAGACACCCATGACCTTGCTGCAGTCGTACTATGACGTCTCCGCCGCACCGAATTGGGCATGTGCTCAAGACGATGCAGAGCCTATGCGAGCTTTGCTAGTCGGAGCGATGGGTGAGCGCGTGCGGTACAAGCACAGAGTCTTCCTACGGAAACTGCTGTCATCGACAGGCTGTGAGGAGCTCGCGGCCACTATAGTCGTTTGATGAAATACAGTACTCATCCAGGGACCGCACGTTCTCGCACAATGAACGATACCATGTTCGATCCGTGACGCTATTGACTTCATAGGCAACACCAATCACGTCAAGCCACGACGGCAACTGCGAGGTCCTCGCGGCCTGTCACCGTCAGTATTGCCTGCAGAAACAGCTTGTGCTTGTGGCGCACTCGCTCCCCCATCGCGCCGATCAGAAACGACCGCACGAGATTTGCTTCAGCAATACTCGGTCCAGGCGATTCCAACCTCTGTGCGGACAAATCGTAGAACGACCGCATCAACGTCATGGGTGACTGCGACGTGGCGAGCGGCGAAGTCGTGACGATGATCCAGGCTTGTCCGAGGAACGAGAGAAGTTCCGACGGATGGAAGAGTTTGCACGTCCACAGCAAGACGATTCCGTCATTCTGCTCGTGCTTCTGCAATATCCCCGTCGACAGTAGCTGTGGTGCGTACGGCTTCGGCATATCCAACGAGTATCCCTGCTGAGAAGTGCTCCCTTCCGTCTGTGCGAGAACGACAAGACAAGGAGTTCGTGAGAGATGAGGACAGAACTAGTTTTAGGCGGCAGAACCATCACCTCGAGGCAAGAGCGCACTAGGCGTCCGAAAGGCCCGAGCCTTGTACACCCAGCGACGAGAAGTCTGCGAACGTCGTTGATTCCGCACCCCAAGTGCACTCCAGTCATCAATTCGACCCGAGGCAGCCCGTCAGCACCAATGTTGGTGTTGCTGGTGTATAGCAGCGATTCAGGCGATACAGTCGGTATCTTGGCACAAATCTGCTGCAAATCAGCATACATCTTCTCAACCGTAGATGCATCCACTCCTTTCGACTTGGTTAGTTGGAATGCGCATTCGCAGTCGCCCTGTCATAGCGCAGGAATGCACATGTAAGACGAACACTGCGGTACGGCGATTCAGTTCCCCAAATTGTCACCGGACCGTCATGACGGAGATGGACTCTTCGAGTGCCCGAAGCATTGCACTGCTCTTGGCCAATTCGCCTCGAAGACCTTCGTTGAGCGCTTCAGCATCGGCGAGCGCGCGGATATCTGGACTCACAGTACGCGTTTCGATATCCGTGTGGTGTTGGGGCTCAGACTCGACGCAATTGTCATCCAAATTGTCGCGCGAAGGTTGGCGACGCAATCGCGCGAGTTGATGCTGCAGTTCCTGGACGTGTTGGCGCAATTTCGTCCGTTCCGCCTTCTTCTTCAAGCGCCGGCGCACGTCCACAGCCGGATCTCGCTTCCGTTTCTGGCGACTTGCATCCTTGCTAAGCGATGCCACCGGTCCGCTCGCCGCAACAGAGTTCGTCCATTCATCGACAACCTCGAAGAGCTCGCGCAGTGCTGCGGGGTCGTCGTCCGCCGCTTTGGGCAAGAAGCTCATGGCAACAAATCCGCTAGTGGCTGCCAGCTGCCTGTCTCAAAGTGATGTGGTGGAAGACTAATTGGGGGACAGTGTCCCCATTTTATCAGATGCGTTGGCATCGTGCGATTGGAAATGCGATGCCGAAGCTTTCGAGCGCGAGGACAGTCTCTTTGCTAAGCTGATGCTCCAGCCTGGACACGATAGCAGCAGAGGATCAACACGGCCATCGCATGCTCTGAAATCCGAAGAAGATGGTCGAGGACCTGCTATCCAGCATGGAAACGAGTGGATTTGGAGTGTACGGCACATTTCTCGAATGGCACTGGCTAACGAGAATGTTGGCTATTCACCAGGAATGCGTGTACACCCTACACCTCTCACGACGACAGAATAGCATTTGCCTCTTTCGCCATGAAATTCTTGTCGCCGGTGGTGGATGACGACGACCCAGCGCTGCTGGGCGAGCTGCTCAAGGCCGTAGACGAATGGAACGAGAGCTCAGATGACAGCTCAGGCTGCGCTTCCGTCACTGGCCCGGTGGCTTCGATGGCACGAGGCGCGGACTCTGCTGACTGTGCCAGGCAATTGAAGACGCACAACTCTCGAGGGTTGACGGGGACGAAGCGCAATAGGGATCCAGCCGTCGACGTGCGACGCCGCTTGAAGAAGAAGCAGGAGCGAGTAAGTCTCCGCCAGCAGGTTGTGGAGTTGCAAGAGCGGTTGGCGCGTTTGCTCCTCACTCGACCCTGCGACGAACTTAGAGGGTGTGTCGACACCCTCACGAGCGCTGTATCCGAAGAATGCGGGCGGATCGTCGAATACAAGCAAGTTAGTGATGATGACGAGGTCGCGTCTGCCGAGAAGAACGGGTTGATCGCCTCCAAAGCAGTCAACGAAGATCTGAAGACCCAGGTCGCCAAAAATGTGATCATGATCCAGGCTATGAAAGACGTGGTCGCTGCCATGGAGGTAGGTTTACTTTCCTTTCAAGGGCGAATGCGCGATGTGTTTACTTATCACTCGATTCTTTCATTCACAGGACAAGTACTCGTTCTTGTGCCGTCTCACGACTGTGCGAGGAATGGATCCTGGGATCGTGACCAAAATGTACATGGATATGCACCAGATCGAAGGCAAGTTCCCTGAGATCGCCCCCAATTCAATGCTGTGCACCAGCAACATTCTGGCCGATTCGTACGGCTGTCCTCGAGTCGAGATGATAACGGGAGCGCATGTGAGCTGCGACATGAGTGCAATGGCCGACATGCTGGCGACCCATTTTGCAAAGTATTGTCCGTTTGGACGGTCGCTCCAGTATTGCATTAAGGTACGCGTGACAGCTTTTGTAGCGAACTGCACGGCACAGACTGATTATCGTGGTCATGATGGATGCGCGTGCTATCTTCACAGGCAAAAGAGAGCGTGGTTGAACAGGGCTACGTGATGGACTGTCCACATCGCAACTCGACATCATTCTTGTCCACGGGAATTGTGCAGAAGCATGAATCAAGCGACAGCCTGGTGCTAGTATGGAGCTCCAAGATTTTTCACCCGAGTGGATTGCTCTCGTTTGTCGGACGTGGCTGGGTTATTGTCACCCCATCGCCTCATTCTCGACCAGGGTCGCCAATGACTTTGGTCCGATCGTTTTTCGATCTGTCAACGTCGCCGCCACTTGAATCAACTGTCACCGAGACGGATACGTCGATTCGATCATTTTTACTTGGAGCGATGGGGGAGCGCGCTAGGTACAAGCACAAGTTGTTCTTGCGAGCGATGCTGGCGGGAACTGGGCGTGGTGATCTTGCTGCTGCTGTGCTCGCTTGCTAAATCCACTTGGTTCGATGAGCATGAGTATATGTAGTCATTTTATTATCTGTGCATTGCCTATACCACCGACATGGAACTGCTCGCACCACCCGTTTCAGCTTGGTCGAGCAGCATGTGTTGCATTCTTAGCACTAAAGCTCGGCCCTTTGCACTTAGCGCATTTAGCACCAGCGCATGACCCGAAGCTGTAGGCTTTGTTTGCGAGCTTGAACTGATGCTGCAAGTCGGCAAATTGCCGATACGATACAGTGCTCTCGCTACCGACGACTTGGGTGACGTTGACGGAAGAGCTACTAGCCACCCTTGTTCTTGGAAGGACATACACCCGTCAACCGCGCGAACAACAGAGGTCCACAGTATGACCGAGCGTCCTCCCTCCTCAAGTTTCCGAGACGAGGTCGCCCCTACGAGTTGAACAACCTCTGTGCCGGCGCCAATGTGCACCAGCCGACGTTTGTGCAGGCAAGATTCAGGAGCCTACACCATCACGAGTTAGTCGAGTTCCTGAGGTGTACAATCAAAGAAGCAGCGCATGGCTTACCTTGCCGTTCTGGCATATGTTTCTCTTGCATCGGTATTTCGATCCGATGCCTTGCCAGATAGGATCCATCACTTGGCCAGTTGCGCGGTTCGTCGGCGACGTCATCATAAATTCAATGCTCGGACCTCTGAACGGGTTCATGTCGACGTGCGAGCGGAATGACAGCGATTCTTCTCCGACACTCCAACTTGTCCGTGAAAGGATGGAATCAGTATCCACGTGCATCTGATCAAGCATCCGCTCGAGCTCGGGGAGGAGGGAGTTACACGTTGGAACCATAGCAATCGAAAATGACGGTCCAAGGATGTCAACGCTCTGCGCTTGAACCGTCGGATCAAACCTAGATGGTCCAGCTCCCTACGATCAAACACAAGGAAAGACTGGTGAGAACAGCAATCCATAAAGTGATAGCGGAAGAGACAATATCTCACCTTGGCTGTTCGCTTTGTGCGATGCGGCTTTGCGAGCAGCTTCGAGATTTTCTTCGTCACATGTAATCGGCTTGCTACAGCCCTCCTCAGAGATGAATTGGTCGACTCAGCCAGCCGACGAGCTCGAAGTTCAGCAGCAGCTTGGCGTCTCCAGTTGGTCGATACGTCAGGCGGTTGGAGACGATTCAGCTCGAGGCTTGGTGCCCCGTGTCTGCTTGCTGCCTCTTGCAGCAACGATAAATGCACTTCGAGCTCGTACACTTCGTCGCGCAGTGTCGCTACTTCCGAAAGCTTCTTTGCTCGCCAACGAGCATCCCACGAAGGATTTCGCCTGGATTTGCTTCCTTTTCGATTGGTGCTGCGAGCTGACGGCGTCTCGTTACCCTTGCACCCAGCTGCCTCCTTCACCTGGCTGATGCCTCTCGGCTCCGAGTCGTCAACAAACGTGTCCACGAAGGCAAGCACTTCCGCCAACCCCTTGTCTTCATGGTTGTCGTTGTCACTTACGCTGTTCATCGGAAATGATACAATGATGGTGAGCTGACGGGCGTGGCAGTCAATTGGAACGGTGGACTTCAGGATGTACCCAATATCCATTTTCAAATATTTACGCAATGGATGTGCGGACTGAACTAAAACGCAACAATGGTCGAAGGGATGCCTCCAACACGCTCGACCTCGTCAAGCAGCGAATTCTGCATTGTCTGCAGCATTGTGCGCATCTTCTTGCTGAGCGAGTGGAGCACGAAGCGCTCGAGGTATCCCACATCATCAATCTTTGCCGCTAAACTCGTAATGTCTCCAGTGTCAACGGAAACTTGGTAGCAAGTCCGAAGGATCGTTCGGCAGGAAGGGTCAAGGAGCGACGGGCTCAGCACCATCCACCCTCGCTCACAGAACTCGACACCCGTTGCTGAGGGAGGGCGAGCGGTGGATGCGCATATGTAGGCTGTGTGATGCTTGGCTTCAAACTTTCGCATCAGGTACGCGCCACGAAGACTGACCGCGTTGTGGTCGTCCTGAAGCATGACCATGTAGGTTTTCTCGGCAAAACGGTCGTTCTCTTCTCGGTTCTACAATACACCAACACGGTTAACCAAAACCACACAGTGAAGGCCATGAAACAGACTTACATGGATCAGCTGTTTGTTGGTAAGTGTGTCTTTCAACTTGAGTCCCCCCTGTATAATCTGTAAAGCTTGGTCGTAAGTGCAAGCCAGAGGCGTCGCGGTCGCCACTTCCACGTAAGCTCCATTGCCCTCGTCGTGCTTAACAGCGCTGCTGCTAAACACGGACTCTGCAATAGAACTGAGCAGGCTTGAGTCCAGAACGGAGTCTGTCGCAGAGTACATATCCCTGACGACCATCTCCATCTTCGACAACACAGCGTTGTGGTCGACGCTTGGAGAAAAGCTGAGTCCACGGGAGGGGGCCGGCGGTTGAAATACAATGTCGATTCCCTGTTCACCCAAAACAGGCAACACAAACCGGGTCAGATCGCCAGATAACAATTCATCCCATGAAATACCAACCTGGAAGACCCCACGCTTTTGGAATGCACCCTTCAGGCTCCTGGCGAGTTTAACCTGCTTGGACAAGATCTCCTTCAATTGGATGTTGAGCAGCTCTGCGCGGTGGGGCTCTTGCTGGATGCGAGATGCGACAGCGGGCCAAGCGGCCTGACTGCTCTTCCCAAGCCTCCTCGATAACATCTCAGCAGTCGCCAGCGACCTCGAGGTCGTGGGATCCGACGCTCTGTCCACACCGTGCGCTTGGCGTTGCTGTAACAACTTCAGCTGCTCCTCCAAAGCGGCAACCTGCTCCCGCAACTGGATCCGCTCCGCCTTTCGCTTGCGGCGCAGTCGCATCGCGGCCGGCGCGTTGCTGCGCTTCGGCTGCTTTGACTGGTCGCCTCCCCGATTTGAGGTCACATCCTGGAGCTTGTCACTGTTGTATCTGGACGAATTGGACGAAGAGCTCGATGGCGAGTCACAGCTGCTGCTTGCAGTGATGAACGCGTGCTCGACACCTGTGCCGTCGCAGCTGCTACTGCTGCTATCGGCAGTAGCGGGTTCTGGTACGCTCGCGTCGGTGGCGTCGAAGGCGGCGTCGATGAAAGCGAGCGCGGCCGCGAGCGTCGCTGATTCATTGTCGCTCGCCAAGAAGCTCATGGTGCTGCCACGAGGACTGCCGCTTTCGTTCTGGTTCTGGCTCGGCAAGCCATCGGCATGTCCCAGTGATGATTGGCTAAACATTGGATGATCCGGATATCGTATTTTACACTGGTATGTTGTATGTGGATAGGCGATCGTCCGGATAATTGAAGATTGCTTCACGTCATCATTTTGTTAGGAACAGCATCTAGTATACAGAGGCAACATGACGGTCGGCGAGGACGAAGACGCGCTGACGCTGCAGGAGGCGCTCGCGTTCATCGACGCGTGCGAGGTTGATGAGGAGGCTTCGGTCACCTCTCAGGACAGCTTCAGCCCTGCTAGCAGTGGCGGGAGAACCGGAACGAGCACCGGAACGAGCACCGGAGCAAGCTCGGACGACGGCGATGCGCGCGCTGCGATGGTGCAAGAGAAGCTCAAACGCAAGAAGGCGCGCAACTCGCTCGCGGTGATGCGGTGTCAGCGGAAAAAGAAGCAAGCAGTGATCGATTTGAGGGAGCAGGTCGCGGAGTTGGAGGGTCAGCTGAGCAAACTGCGTCGGCGGCAGGTCTCGAATGGTGTGCGCCACGATTTGCAGTCCGGCGATGGAGCGCTGGATGCAGTTTGGGAAGACTTGGCTCGTCGAGAGCTCTTGGAGCGCCAGGAGGCCGAGGCGCTGAACCGGGATCTCAAGGTCGCGTTGCTCAAGCAAACGCAGCTAAGTCAAGCGCTTCGCCAACTCGCTAATGTTGGCGCACTCGACCATGTGAGTAGCGAAACTTCTCAGCTCTTGTGGATAACCCCGCGTCTAACGTTACCTGTGGGGTATTCTCGACAGGATCTTGCATCGATGATGCGCGAGTCACTCCCATCTCCACTGTACTCGGCGCCTCGCAAGGTGTTCTCGATGGATTATGTGCTCGCAGATTTGGAACTGGCCATGAAAAAACTGTACATTGATGCAACCCACGCGCTTCAAACACCAGTGGCGACCAACAGCAGTGCTGAGTATTTCCACATGAAGCACGAGCGACATCACCACTACGGCGAGTACATCAATCTGAAGCGGGTTTCGACTGTGCCGATGCCGATAGAGAGGGTCGGGGAGACTATCTGGACGGGAATGATGACATACCACACTGACAACCCCTCATACACGCTCAAGGTAGGAATTCTTTCGTCGTGCTGCTGCCTGCCGAGACATTTGGAGCTCTTTGCTAATAGCCACAATGTCATTTGCAGTCGAGATCTACTGGAGCAACAAGGGGTAACAAGACGTACACGTTGTCACTTGGCGATTTCGATGGTCGCCTTTCGATAGATGGGATCTCATACCAGCAGCGATTCGATGAAGTCGATCGTCTCTTGCTGGCGTTCACATCGCTTGTCACTATCACAGACCAAGAAGGCATCAGTTTTCGAGAAAAGTCTTGGATGCAAATCACGCGGTGTCCTAGCAACCCATCCGGCGCGGCGATTGTGAGCTCGTGCTACCAACTTAGTGCGGACTGTCCGGCGCTCGTGACACCTTCGGACCACCCGAGTCCGACGACCCACGACCTGAAACAAATCCAAACGCTTGTATTCGAATCGATGGGTGCGAAGATCAAGCAAGAAAGCAAAGGGTTTTACGATATTTTGTCCAGGGAGGCGCTACGTTTTCGTGCTGAATAGAAACCCACGCAATGGTTCATGTTTGCCTTTATAGCACAAGCTTTCCAGGAGGAAACGGGGTCGACGCCTCACCCAACAGCCAGCTCTGCATCGCCTGCATGTTTCGTCGAGTCATCCGCCCAAGCTCGGCCATCACAAACTTGCACATGTCGACAGCTTCCTCAGTTGGGCGATCGTTGTCGCTGGACCGTTGTGTGTAGATTCGGTAGCACGTCTGAATCACAGCCTCGCGCTTTGGAGACGCCGGTGACGGAGTAATAACTGTCCACGAATCTTCGCGAAGGTATAAACCTGTAACTGGAGGTTTGACAGTCGCGTACATGACCGTCACGAAGCGATCGGACCCACCGAATCTCCGCGCGTGATGACGGACGTTCAGCACAACCTTTGAATTCAAGTGACGATCTCGCCGGTCCAGCGCCAAGAAGAACTTCTTCACGTACGAGTCAAACTCTAATTTCTGCGATCAAAAGTACGAGGACTTAACAGGGAAACAATATTCCACATCGATACTCAGACGAACCTTGTGAGAACTGTTTAGCTCCGGGTTGGAACCCAAACATGTCTTTCGCCATGCGAGCACACACGTCGCGAAAGCGCTGTGCTTCGTTGGGGTCGACGTGCGAACTTCAATATGACGATCAAGCGATCCAGAGCACTTTTCCCGCATCGTGCACACAATTTCATCCAGCTCGTCCGAAGACAGCTCAAAGATGCTCTCAGTTTGACGGTAGAGCTGGTTAAGCTCGCTATCAATAGCAGAGCTGCGAATCGGGTGTTCAATCACCAGAGGTGGGCACTCTCCGTGCGATGGCGGACCAAACAATGCTTCGGTGTTCTGCTTACACACAAATGCGACATCGGCAAGCAATTTGGGATCGTAACGATGGAGCTTCCTGCGTACCGGGTAATACGAACGCTTTTGAAGTAACCGAAGGATCGCCGAGTTCATGGCGCACTGTTGATGCATCAATGCCTTGAGCTGGCGGTTCTTGGATTCCGAATCGCGCCGAAGTCGATTTTGTGCAAGAACAGCTTCCATCCCCAAAGGTCCTCTTTTTAGATCCAACAATGAGTCCCCGGTCGCAGAACCGCCAGTTGGAATACTCGATCGGGTTGCAAACGGTGACTGCGGGGCTTCTCGCTCTCGCGCATTCGATTTCGTTGCGGCTGCTCCTGTCGTAGCCGAACCTTGATCCCTTGAGTGTTGGAACGCATAGGGCGAGCGCTGAAGTAGCGCCAACCGCTCCTCGAGTTCCTGAGCCTGCTTTCGCAGTGTCATCACCTCAGCGCGCTTGCGGCGCTGCAGGAGCGTTGTATATTTGGTCGCTCGCCGAGTGTTCTTCTGCTCCTCGCGGCTCGTCTTGGCGCGTTTGAGTCGGGCGGCGGTTTTCTCGTATTGACAGGATTCGACCACTCCTCGCGACAAGCAGTCGCCGTCTTCTAGAGCCGACGAGACGTCACCGATCGCGAGCGCTTCGACGTCGCACGCTTCGATGAACGACAGCATGGCGTCGAAGGCAGCAGCGTCGTCCTCATCGGCCACCATGATCAGTGATCGCACTGTGCTGAATCTGTGGAGTTGCGCTTCTTTCTCTGTGTCGGTGATGAGCATCGCAAGTCATTTTATGTGGTCCACTTTATACATGCGATCTGAACCTAAATAACCGCTGACCCGCTTCAGTTACCGATCACACGTTCCCGCGATGAGCTTCTTGCCTCCGCCCGAAGATGGCGCGCCGACGGTCGCGGCCGTGCTGGCATTCCTCGAGGCCGACGACATCGACAGCAGCGACACAGCGTCGCACGGCAGCAGCAGCGTCGACACAGACGACTACTCTTCGCCGCGGGACGCCTATCTCGAGCGGCGGAAAGCAGTAAAGTACACGACGCAGCTGCAGCGGAAGAAACGGGCGGAACTCGCGACGCTGCGAGAGCAAGCGGGCGAGTTGGAGGATCAGCTAGCGCAATTGCAGCGCAGCGGCCGACGACGAGAGGCGGCACTGAATGCACCAATGCCCAGTGACCGCAGCAGGCGCAGTCCATGGGCGGATGTGGCAGCGGACGAGCAGCGCAAGCGGCGCAGGGCCGAGCGACTCAACCGCAAGCTCAAAGCGATACTGAACGAGCAGCGCGGGGTCGGCGACGACATTACCAGTGTCTTGCGCAGACGATTTACACCCAAGGTAGCGTCGGCCGGGTGGATAGAGCTTGGGGACAAATTTGAAGTTGACTGCTGCATCTGTTTGCATTGTAGGAACGGGATTTCCTGCTGCTGCTCAAGCCGCCCGAGATGGATCGCCACGCAGCATTGACTTTTAGCTCCGGCGTAGGTGCGGCGTTGATGGACGAGCTGCAGCAGGGCATGGCGAGCCTGTACCTCGAGTCAAATAACGTGTTCCCTCCAGCCTTGTTCCGCGGCAATACTGCGCGAGTTTCGAGCTCGTTCGAGACTGTTCGAGAGCTGGCTGTGGGTGGACCGACGTATGTTGAAGTGCGTACGACCACGCCAATCCAGCATCCGTACCCAGATGCGGCAGATACGATTTGGCGGAGCATGCAGGTGAAGCCTGATACGGTGCACAAACGGAACCTCATGGTAAGCAACACAAGCCGATGGCGGATAAACTCGCGACGATTCTCACTTGTGAGTGTGGTTCCAGATTCCCGGTCCTGATGGTCGAACGCTCGAGAAGAAATTCGCCATGGCGATCTTCGATCAGGCTTCCGATTCTGATGGCGACGCCATCACGCTGACCGGCATGCATTTTGTCAAGCGCTTTGACACGGCGTGCGATACCATCATTTTGACTTCGGCCATCGTATTGTACCCCGCATTTGGCCTTCGGTTCCGCGAGTACTGGTGGACCAAGATTTCCAGCGACTCGGCCGGAGGATCATCAGTCGAGATCTGCTATCGGGTCTACAGCGGTGAGCCCGGAGCTCCCAGCACTTCACGAAGCAACGACTCGGGCCTCGCGGACCACAGCTCCGCGTTCGTGCTCCGGAACCTGAGCACCAACACCCGACTCGGCATGCAGGCCACGCAGAACGCTATCCTCGCGGGCGAAATGCGCATCGGGAACGCCAACAATCTCGTGCTCCACACTGTGGACAAGTGAAAATTTCGTCGAAAGATTGAATATTTTATTCGTACCCTATAAGTGCGTTTGGATATGTATTGGAATAAGTAATTGAGATTTCAAGGGATGGGGGAGAGGCAAAATTCCGTGTCGTCCCGTCCGTGCGGCGCGCGTGCTTGCAGATGCTGGCGTTTGCCGCCGCCGCCGCAAACATGGAGGACGACTCGGAGGCGCTCGAGTCGGTGCTGGCCTTCATCGAGGCCTACAACGTCGACACGCTCAGCACCGACGAAGGTTCGGCCGTCGATGCCGAAGCTGCGCCGCCGCCTGCCAAAGCCAAAGCCAAGGCGAAGCCCAAGGCGCCGCGACGCAAACGGGCCAAGCGCGATTCGGACAGCACCGAAGATGAGAAACCGTCGGCTTCGACGACAAGCTACACGACAATGCTGCAGCGCCGGAAGCGCGCCGAGGTGCAGACGCTCCGTGAAGAAGTCCAGGAGCTCGAGATGCATTTGACACGGCTACAGCGAGCACGGTGGGGAGATGATTCGACCGAGAACTCGCCGACGTCAGTACAGAAATCGAGTCCGTCGAAACGGAAACGATCTTCTTCGGAGCCACCGTCGACGATCAGACTGAGTGAGATGTGGGACGAGCTGGCCAAGAATGCTGCGCGGGAGAATGGTGTTCCGATCGACGCTAAAGGCGGGTCTGCAGACTCCCTGGTCAAGCAAAAAGGCGACAATGAGTGGCTCGACGCGGCGGTCGCAGAGTATCGGCTACGGCGGCGCTCTGAGCTCAAGAATCGGCAGCTGAAGGCCTTGATGCGCCAGCAGTCCAACCTCAACACGTCGGTTCTTCGCTTGCTGCAGAAGCGCGCACCTTTTCCGGTTCGTGCTGCCCTCGGTGTTCGACCTGTGAGAAATGTGGACTTGGCTCATAGCTTTGCTTGTGTGCAGGGCGTCGAAGCGCTGTTGGTGCCATCCACTTCGAACACCTTTCCTTCTGAAATTGTGGAGTACCGGATCCAGGAGGCTGCCGTGGAGAGCGAGATCATGCAGCTGTACCGCGAAGTGGAGCTTGTGTTGGGTCCGCCGCCAGGCGATGGCATCGAGTCGATCGTGTGTTCGTTGGAAGGCAAGCACAGTTCGTCCATTGGACGCCATATCGAAGTTCGCACAACGACTCCCATGACTCGCAGCGCCTCGAAAGCTGCCATGCGAGTCTGGCGAAAGTTGTGTTCGAACCCTGACCAGCACCTCAACTTCTTCAGTGAGGTGAACGAGCACTTCTTGGCGCGTTTTGTGGTTAGATATGGGTGTGTGTGTTCTTATGTAGCTTGTTGTGTGTAGACCTCCGGCCCCGATTCATACGTCAAGAAGTTCTTCTTGCCGGTGACCTGTCGTGATCGCCACCCCGACTCCGACGTCTTGTTGAACGTTCGTCATCACGCCCGAAAGTTCGATGAGACGAATCGGTACGTGACCATCATGTACGCCACCATCCAGCCTCCAGTCCCCGGTATGTTCCTCCGTGAAGACTCGTGGACGGTCATCACACCATCCAAAACGTCTCCAAAGCACGCTTGCGTCATGCAGACGTGCTACCGGATCTACGCCGAGCGGGCCGACAAGAACATCCCACCGTCCGATGAAGCTGTTGAAATGTGTTCATTCGTGATGACAGCGCTTGGGCGTCTGACTCGACGGAACATGCAGACGACGCAGAACTGGCTGCTCGATGAGACTGCGAGTCCGTTCCCCGACTGGATCTTGACCTGAGCGAGTTTTGCGTGGCGTTTCGTTCGTGAATCATGACGTGTATGGTGATTTGTGTAACTTAGAAATTGATTTTCTCAATTCCGATGCGGAACTCGATCCATTGCACGTGCTACCGATCCAGTCTCGCTATTTTGGATGACGATTTGGGAGATGATTCCCTCGGATACGTGCGTCGTGATAGCTCGTCAACATGAGTCTCTGTTGTGTTCATTCGTCCTTGAGTACGCTCTGGATGATGCCACGCACGCCGTTAACGCGCCACGTTGGGTCCTCGGCGTCGAGTTTTTCGACAACGTTTGGTGGAATACCAATCACCGGGTCCGACTTGAGTGTCCGCAGCGCGACAAACGACGTCGGAAAGTAACAGACGACGCCATCCATGGGCGTGGTTGGGGGCCAAATGCGGTCGCCGAGCAGGCGGCGGTAGTTGAGGTCTCCCTTTATGACCACCAGCGTGGCCTCGGTCGCAAAGCGCGTCTGCAGCTCCAAAGGCATCTCCCAGTAGTATCGGTACTGATTCCAGAACAAGTCCGACTTGACGATGAATTGATTCGTCTCAACGTGAGTCGCAAGTCGACAGCCGAGTTCTTGAATAGATGGTGATCGAGATGGATGCTGCAAGGCGTCAATGTGGTCATCGACGTCTTGTGGCGTGGCGTCCGACACGTACATGGGTTCGTGCTTGACGCTGAAGGTGATAACATCACACCACTTATTGGTGAGCAAGTGGTCGGCGAGCGCCAGGTCGAGTAGCAACTCCGTGCCGGCGTTGTCGTTGATGAACTGGATCGCCATGCTCTCGTTGTGCTTACGCAATTGGCGTTCGAGGAAGCCGATAACGCGCGTGCTGTGGTCCACGAGCAGGTGATCGTCGTGCGCTTCCAGCGACACGCCGTCGCCACTAAGCGAGTCCTTGATCACCTTGTTGCGCCCGTCGGCCTTGTTTCCCCAGAGCGAGAGCTTCATCATGCGCTCGAGTTGAATGTGGCGATGCATGGCAACGTCGGCGTACTCGGACTGCGCAGTCGATACTTGACGGCGTTCTCGAGCAAGTTCCATGGTGTCGAGTCCTCGAGCTCAGCACGTTTGCTGGACACGAAGGCAACATTGCTGAGGACCGGCACTCGACCTGAACACCAAGGCAGTACGTACTATGGGCGGAACGGATCGATCTTGGCGGAGTAGTAGCTGACGATGAGCAGTATGAGGTGGAACAAGTACTGCTCGTTGAGGAACCACGGCGAGTTCTGTCACGTGTGGCCCTTGCCGGCCAGCAGCGTCTCCCACTTCGTGCTTGTCGGTGATAGGCGGCTCTCGTCAGGGTAGTTGGATGGTAGTGGAATGATCGCGTCCGCGACCAGGTCGTCTGCGAGTTGGGTGAGTTGATCCAGCTGGAGTTGCGTCAAATGCTCCTGGTTGGCGGCCACCACGTCGCGGATGAGCTCTGGCAGCCGCAGCACGTACGCGCCGTTGGCGAAAGATCCCTTGATGTTGGTTGTGATCTCTGGGTATCGCTAGCAACGAGCGAGGAATTCGTCCGATACGGTAGTCATGATGCTGATCAGGTCTGTTGGACGAGGTGTCGGCAGCTTGAGCGAAAATCCAGAGTGAGAGCAGAATGATCGCTGAGGCTGGTGATGAGAGCTGGAGTCTACACGTTCTTATAGGTATTGTCAGTGGATGACCTTCGCATCGATGCAGTACATCTCCCTCTGCCACCTGATGGTTTGTTGTCAACCACGCGCAGCTCTAAATGCCAAGCTCTTCACTTTGTCGCCACCAACCTCAGACGTCTGTCCCAACCACTGCGTGTTTCTAGGCCGCATTGAACTACGCTCGATTTCTGAAGCAACCAGCACCACCCGTCTCTAGAATCGCAGGTGTGTTGATGAAGATTGATGTTTATGCATGTCGTCGATCGAACGAATTGACCATCGTTATCGATGGTTAGTCAGTGTTGCGAGGAGACCCTCTTGCCGTGGACGATGGAAGCTGAAGCAGCGTGATGATGCAGATCAAGGATTATGCAGGTCGGCTTCGTACAACCGTCTCCACTCCTCGTCTATTGAAATCCCAGCTTCAACCAGCTGTTCGACATGTGAGCGAGTGATGATGCGGATCTGTGTTTATGAAGTGCACCGTTTCCTATGCAATTGTACCTCTCGCATTGGCGAAGGCAACCAGTTGACAAGACCAAGCAGATCTCTTCGCAGCCGTTAGCTCTGACTCCGGAGACCGTCAGCGCATAAGCATGCAGCCGCGTGTGTCACTGCACGCACCTTGTGAGCATTCACACCGGCAGCGAACGAACTACAACATGCATCAAGTGTATCCACCGAGACACTCTGGCACTGTTGCAGTTCGCGGAGGTGTGTGATGCATAGACCGCGCGGACGCCGCGCCTAGCTCAACCGACATGCGTCCGCCGCGACCACCGTGTGTGGCCGACACAAGGATCGAGGTCTACCTGAATGTCGTGGCAATTCAGACTCGCTGTCATGCGAACTCACTTTTCAATTTCACTGACAAGTACCAAGCAAGACATCCATCGAGCGACCAGCATGGCGGTTCCGTCCCAAGTACACACCGACGAGGTGTACTCGGAGGTGACGACCCCAACGAACGCAGGAGTAGCCGTCGCGTTGGACGATCCAAACAAGGCTGCGGCACGCATGCTCAAGCCCAAGGCTCTCGTGTACTCGAGCATCCTGATCGCGCTGCTGCAGCCGTTCCAGAGCGGGTGGTCGACGTCACAGCTCAACCTCTCGCAGTTCAGCAACACAGACGACTGCAATGCCCGCCCAGTGGCCGAGGACACGTGCCTCATGTTCCCGGGTCACTCCAAGCTCGAGTGGACGTTCGCCGTGAACGCGTGGATCTTCGGCGGCATGCTCGGCAGTCTGTCGTGCGGCCACTTCAGCGATCTCTGGGGCCGCAAGAAGCTTCTCTTCGTCAACTGCGTCTTCATCATCGTCGGCGCCGTGGTTCAAGCGTCCGTGTCCAACGTGTGGGTGTTTGCAGCGGGGCGGCTGATCGCTGGCGTCGCGTCAGGCGCGGCCACGGGAACGCTCGGCACGTACACGAACGAGCTGTCCCCTCCGCATCTTCGCAACATCCTCGGACTCGGACTCCAGATCTCCGTCACGATCGGTATCCTCCTCCCAGCCATCTGCTTTTTCTTCGCCAACACGAGCAGTGGATGGCGCTACCTTGCCGGGTTCCCGCTCGTCTTGGCCGCGCTGTTCCTGTTGCTGGCGCCAAAGTGGATGGTCGAGAGCCCTGCGTGGCTGCTGATGAAGAATCGCCGCGAGGAGGCCAAACAAGTGATCGCGCGTCTGTACGGCGAAGAAAACGTGTACGCGGCGCTGTCGTGGATGGAGTCGACGGACGACAAGGCGCTCGAAGCAGAACAGGGCGGCATGGCTGAGGTGTCGGCGGGGAATGAGTCGCTCTTCTCGGCCAAGTACCGTCTGCAGCTGGCCGGCGCGATCCTGCTCTCGTGCTCGCAGCAGCTGTCGGGAATCAACGCCGTCTTCTACTACTCGGGCGACATCTTCAAGGACGCCGGCATCTCTGATCCGCGCGTCGGCACGCTCATCATCGACTTCATCAACATTTGGCCGGCCTTCTTCACGGGTGTGCTGGCCGTGCGTTTCGGCAACCGCAGCATGATCCTAGTCGGCTTGGCGAGCATGTTCGTCATGGCCGTGCTCATGACGGTGGCTTTCCTCGTGGACGTGTCGGCGCTCTCGATCGTCTTCACGGCTCTCTATGTCATCGCGTTCGGCGTGACGCTCGGCCCGCTCGTCTTCGTCGTCACGGCTGATCTCTTCCCGGACTCGGTCCGCGCGACAGCCACGTCGCTCGGCATCGGTGCCAACTGGCTGTGCAACCTCATCGTGGGCGTGGCGTACCCGTACATTGCGGACGCACTCGACGACTGGAGCTACATTCCGTTTGTAGTGTTTCTTGCTGTCTTCTTCCTGCTTTCGCTCAAGTTGGTGCCTGAGACGTCGGGCAAGACGGCCGACGAGGTGCTCGCCGAGTACGAGGAGCGCCGTCTTCGCAAGTAGACGACTGCATTGAGAGGCTTCAACCAGAGAAGCGGTGGTGAACCTGGCTCGTCGTGCCTCGAGAGGAGCATGATCAGGAAGGAGGCTTGAGGAAATGTCGTGAGCCGATACATAACGTTGATGTTTTCAGCTAAATCATGGTTGAATGGTTGATGGTAGCAAAACAATCGCGCCAAAATGCAATGTCACGGGTGCAATGAACTGCTGGATAGCTGACTTGATAACGCATGTGTTGGAGGGCGACGTCCATGTGACTGCTTGCCGTGTTGTGGACCACAAATATCCTCCTCCTGCATCAAAATCACGCATTACGAAAATACGATTTCACACAATTGTAATTTTAACCATCACATTTCTGACTTTCTGGTTTTCTATCCAGCCAGAAGTGACAGCAGATCGTGGCGGAATGGAGGACGATGCGGTGGTCCAGTCGGTGCTAGCCTTCATCGACGGGTACAACATCGACGCGCTCCGCTCAGATGGCAGCGCGGCATCGGCGGAAGTGGAGGGCGCGTCGCCTGCGCCTGAAGCGGCCAACTCGCGGCGCAAGCGCGCCAAACGCGAGTCCGATGATGGCGGAGAGCAGCCAGCCTCGACCGCAACGCCGAGTTACACGACGATGCTGCAGCGCCGCAAGCGAGCTGAGGTGCAGATGCTGCGCGAGCAGGTGAAGGAGCTCGAGATGCACATGGCGAGGCTCGGATGTGCGCGCTGGGGTTCCCAGGGAACGGCAGATCGACGATCGCAGGAGCCAGCGGCTCAAGTCAACTGCATCCGGGACGAGCTCTTGGTCGGATATCGAGAGCCAGGGATGGTGAATGCTTTTACCGAGCAAAAAGGCGAGGGCGAGAACGAGTGGCTGGATGCCGCGGTCACGCAGTACCATTTACGACGGAGCTCGGAGCTCAAGAATCGGCACCTGAAAGCGCTAGTGCACAAGCACTCGAACCTCAATACGTCGATCCTGCGCATGATCAAGAAATCTGCATCCCATCCAGTGTGTACTTCGCGATTTTCGCTCATGTGCGACGAAATGTTGATGGTTAACATCCGCGAATGTTGATCGATCAGGGAATCCAGCCATTGCTGGAGCCACCGTCGTCCTCTTGCGCGCTATCCACGGCGATCCAGCCCTGCCGTCCAGAAGCCGAAGTGGAGAGCGAGATCAAGCAGCGGTACCGAGAAGCCGAGCTCGTGTTTGACAAGCCATTTTCCGGCTGTGTCCAGTCGACGACTTGTTCGATGGAGACCAAACACTCTCCGTCCATAGGACGTTACATCGAGCTGCGCTCCACGACGCCCTTGTCATGTGCTGCTTCCGCGACGGCCACACGGGTGTGGCGTCACTTGTGCGTGAACCCGATCAAGAACTTGTCGTTTTTCAACGAGGTAAGGCCGATGAAATCGAGTATATCTACGATCCATCTCCACACTCAGTCTTTTGCGTTTGCCTCGCCAGACGTCGAGTCCAGATTCCTTTGTCAAGAAGTTCCTGCTGCCAATCGCGTGTCCCCATCATCGGCCTGATTCCAACGTCGTGCTGAAGGTTCACCACCACGCTCGCAAGTTTGATGAGGCTGACCGATTTATGACTGTCATGTACACTGTCGTCCAACCTCCAGTGGCAGGACTGCGTCTGCGCGAAGACTTTTGGACAGTCTTTACGCCGTCAGAGAAGGTGGCACGCACCGAGTGCGTCATGCAAACGTGCTACCGCATTTACGTTGAGCGTACAGACGAGAACGACGAGCCGTCTAGTGACGCTGCCGAACTGTGCTCGGCTCTCATGACAGTCTTGAGTCGCCTGACGCGGAGAAACTTGCAGACGACCCAGAACTGGTTGCTCGACGACACGCCAAATGCATACCCAGAGTGGGTGTTGTTCTGACCAAATGTTTCCCGATTTCTGTTCGTGACTATTGCAGTGTTAGCTGAGTTTCGCGTTCATAATGATTGCATGAACTCCAAGAGTGGTGTGGCGCGTTTGTTACAGCGGTAGTCACGTTTTTTTCCTGTCCGACTTGAATTCTGAGCGAGAAGCTCGGCAAACCCCGTAATCAGTGAGAGCTCGTAATCTTTTCGAGTAACGAGCGAATCACCGCCGCGCTTGCTCACGACTGAAACAACTGTGGTCGCGAGGCGCTCGAAACGGGAATCGGGGTGTTGGACACACAAGCGTCTCGTCAAGACCTCTTCGAATTGAGTTAGCGACCGCTCTAATCACTCTCGGATTGGCGGCAGTCTGCCGACCATGAGCTTCCTGGCGCTGAATGACGACGAGGACTCGGCGCTCATGGCAGCGCTGTCATTTCTCGACACCGACAGCAGCGCTGAGAGCCAGGGCGGAGCTTTTACAATCGAGAGTTCCCTTGGCGACGACATCAGACAATGTCCAATTTTACACAGCAGCTCTTTCCGAGATCCAGATACCTCCCTTCTGCCGGCCAGCAGCAGTGACGAGAGTCTCCAGCAAGACAAATCCTCGTCAACCGCCAGGCGAAAGACATCAACCTCGACATTGCAGCAGCGCCGACAGAAGCAAGAGATCCTCACGCTCCGCGACCAAGTCCTGGAACTCGAGGCTTATGTCGCGTACTTGAAGCGGGTGCAAGCGACGCACGCCATGGCTGCTGGACTGAGTCCTTCGGGCGACTCTTCCTCTTCATTTAAGACCGGCAACTCAATTTGGCAACAATTGGCGATCCTGGAAGCGCGAGAGCGCCAGCGCTCGGAGCTTCTGAACCGAAAGCTCAAATCGATATTGTCCAAGCAACAGAAGATGAACAGCGCGATCCGTGCCATCGTCGGCAAGCGGTCTGTACATCAAGTAAGCGCGGATACAGAATTCAATGGACTAACATAGCTAATATTCATTTTTCAAATCGTAGGACATGGAGTTCATTTCCAAGTTGGAGCCAGCGTATTGCCGTCCGCCGCCCCCTGATCCCAGAGCGATCGTGATGGCCCAATTGCAAGCACAAGTGGAAGCGATCTACCTCGGTTCGAACCCGATCCCATCTTCAGCAACTGTAAACACGCCGTCATGTACAACACATTTCACACGCAACCGTGATCAAGGGCCGTGCATCGAAGTGGTCACCACAACTCCAGTCGCCTTCTCTGTTCAAACCGCCGCAAGCGTCCTGTGGAACAATTTCGCACAGAAGCACGAGTATCCTGACAAATCGTATCGCAGTGTGAGTGATCTCAGCTATGACGAGTGATTTCTGCTGGTTGTCAGTCCTGACTGATGCTACTGGTGGTTGCGGGATGTGCAGATTCAGCGCGCTGGCGACAGCAGTCTCGAAACGGATTGTGTCGCGACTTTGCGCGGCGCATCCAGGAGCCTGTCGCTCCGCGGGCTGTCGGTCACGCGCATGTTCATCGAGGATGATCGCATCGTGCTGATCATGAGCACTGTGATGCTTCTTCCAACGGACGGCCTCCGATTCCACGACAGCGGGCGGATGACGATTTCACCGTCCGGGACCGGCAACGATAGCGCTTGCGTCATCGAGACTCGCTATCAGGTGTGCGCAGAGACCGACAGCACTGCCTCTTTGATGGTAACAGAGGACCTCTCATCAACTCGAGACTTTGTGCTGCACAAGCTGGCTGCAATGGCGCGATTGTGGCAGCAGCGGTTCCAGTCGGTAGTCGGCGCCAATAGCTCGAAGCAATGTCGATCACAGCACAGCGCGCCATAGCTCAACTCTGTGGGAGCCTCGTTAGCAGTCATGGAATGGTAGTGCCGAGTCGCTGCGTTTAGATTTGTTGCCATTAGATTCCAGTGTGTCGCTCATATCCACGTGGTGGGTACGGCATAGTATACAGCCTCTTCCTCAGCAGCCACAATGTTCCGATCGATAGAGCGTGTTTCAGGGTGGTCGCGCGTACCTAGCCAGTACTGACCGAGTTTTCCAACCGAGACAGTGCTGCAGGAGCGCGAATAATGAACCGCAGCGTCCGACTGTCCTGGCTCCCTCTTTGGCCGCGTAGGACGCGATTTCCATCGAGTTCTGAACCAATCCTGTCTGCCGCCGTATCTCTGCCGTGCCTCGGTGATGTTGAGTGTCGTGCTCTGCGGCCCCAGTCTCGTCAAGTGGTTGCCGAGCCCTGCAAATCTCGTTGACACAAAGAACCAGGTCACTCGCTCCGTAATCTTGCGAACACCGTAATCGCAGTGTGCCGCCATCTACCGCCATCGGAGGAATCAGCAAATCACCGACTCCGAATTTATTGTCCTACTCACTGATTGGGTGAATCTTGTCGCACAGCCGGTCTGAGTGTTGGTCAGTTTTAAACATTTCTGTTTCCTTGCCGGAGCCTTCGAAATGCGTTAGCTCAATCAAGCCATTCCCGTGATCCCGGCGTTGGCGGCATGAGCTTCCTCGTGAACGACGACGAGCTGACGCTCGAGGCCGCGCTCGCCTTCATCGACAACTGCGGCGGTGTCGAAGCGATCGAGAAGACTTCGACTAGTCCCCGCTCTGTGACGCGACGCGGGTCGGCCACGAGCAGCGGGTCGCCCATCACAACCGGCAGCAGCAGCGAGGACGACACTCGGTTGCAACAGTCAGCGACTACTCAGCGTCGAAAGCCGGCACCGTCGACGCAGCAACAGCGGAGGCGCAAGCAGGAGATCGCGTCACTGCGGGAGGAGGTAGTCGAGCTCGAGGCCCACCTCTCGCAGCTGCAGAGGCGGCAGGGGTCTCGTCTTCGCCAGAGTGATGATTTGGCACGAAGTGTAACAAAGGGACCGGGCCGATCGTCGACGGAGCTGTCCAAAAAACGGAAGCCCGATTCAAAGTTGATGGACACCGCGATTTTACAGTACCGGCAGCGGCAGCGGGCGGAGTTGACCAACCGGAAGCTCAAAGCGATCTGGGATAACCAAAGCAAGCTGAACGAACAGATCCAGCACTTGCTCAAGAAACGCGCAACATTCGAGGTACGATTTCGTTTGATATGGGGAAATGAAAGGCGATGATGGCATGGTCTAATGCTGAATATATTGGGCTGGACAGGGTCTGGACATGGTGTTCGAGCAGCCGCGAATGTACAAGTCGCCGTCGTCTGCCTACGTCGAGGCGAACGTCATGACGGAGCTAGAGAAATTGATGCTCGGGCTGTACCTCGAGTCGGAGACCGTCTTTCGCCCGTCCCCCCAGAGTCCACTGTGCATCTCGAGCTCGACAGAGACCAGTTATGAGCCTGGTGTTGGCGCCTACATCGATCTACGAACGACGACACCACTAGCTTGCAGGTTCGATGATGGCGGAACGCTCATGTGGAGTGAATCCAATGCTTCTGCGCGGAAATACCCAGGAAAAACCTACGAAGTGGTAAGGCTAATGACGCAGTATCGGTGCTGGTGGCATTTCTGACTTGTTTCGCATGTTGTGATGGATGCAGCGACCTGCAGCGGATGTGAATTCAACCGAGAAGAACTTCCTGTGGACGTTGCTCGAAGACGAGCGGCGAGTGGAGTTGAACGGCCTGCAGTATGCTCGCAAGTACGAGGAACCGAACCGCGTCGTGATCGTCCGGTCGGGACTGATCATGCTGCCGACTGCTGGTGTCAAGTTCCGCGAGCGAATCTGGTTTGTCATCACCCCATCGCCCGCACACCCCGAGTCCGAGTGCGTCGTGCGCACGTGCTACCGCGTGTACACGGAACCGGAAGAAGGGTTCCGCTTCAGCCCAGGCGATCTGACCAAGTTCCGCAACTTCATCTCCAAGACGCTCGTCGGCGGTATGCGCATGTTCGTGCAGATGACGCAGAACTTGCTGTTGGAGGAGTCGGGGCGATTCATCACGCAGCGCAAGGCAGTGCAGGCCGCCTACTGAGTTTCTGGTCCATTCGGCGGCGATGTATGGGATGTATGTGTTTGCTTCGCTCCATTTGCTCCACGTAGGAAGGAGTATGATTGCATTTGGTTGGTCAACGACTGCACGAATTGATTCAGATTTCATCGATGAGGTTCACAGGCGAGGCTGTCCAAAACGGCAATCAGTGTATTAAACACCCTTTGATGTGCATCTTTTCCCATGTTTCCTTTGAGCGTCAAAATTAGACACAGTTCAAATTGGAGTGTGTCGAGGAGATCAGTTTGTTGGCACGATGGCCGCGCTGCTTCCGCTGCTGGACGTAGACCTCACGTCGCTCGAGGAGACCCTCGCGTTCGTCGACTCGTTCGAGGCTCCGGCACCCGAACAAGACCCGAATTCGGTCGGCTCTAGCAGCGACCAGGTCGCGTCGCGCATGACAGCGCAGCTACTCGATGCAGTCGATAGCAGTCTGCTCCAACCGGCGCTGGGATTCAGTAATGACACGACAGAGCAAGCGGACAAGACAGTGCCGACCGCTGCAGCACTGAAGAAGAAGAAGAAGAAGCAGCGCAATCCGGCGAACTCGTCAACAGCGATCCAGCGACGGCGGCGAGCTGAGTTGGCCGCTCTGCGAGAGGAGGTGATCGAGCTCGAGGCTCATGTAAATCGCTTAAAGGACATGCATCTCGCCCGTTTGGGGGGCATCCGAGCAGCGCCAACGAAGGTCGGCGCTGAGCTCAACGTGGCAACCTCTGCATCGCCTAAACAACCAACCAATGCGAGTGTTGCACGCTTGAGCTGGAAAGAACAAGCGGCGGTCGAAGCTGGTCAACGCCAACGCTCAGAACTCACAAACCGAAAGCTCAAGTCGGTCCTCACCAACCAAAAGAGCGTCAACATCGCGTTTCGAGCACTATTGAGCAAGCGGTCGGTGCTCCAAGTAAGTTGGAACTCTGGGGGGGAGTGGAGTTGTTTACCTTGAGCCTCATCGAATCTTGCTCGTTCGTGTATGCTAGGATATTGAGTTTGTGCTACGACCCAAGTTCAATTACCGCGCTCCTGCCATCAACCACAGCGCGGCCGTGATCGCCCAGTTAGAGCAACTCGTCGAGGCGCTTTATATGGGGATGGGCCCATCGACGCCGCAGCCGCTTCCGAAGACAGCCTCGTGCTTGACAGAGTTCAAGCAGAGCCTCAAGGGATCCTATATCGAGATGGTGACGACGACTCCCATGAGAAGTTCGCTCGCCGCTTCAGCAGAGATCATGTGGCGCAACCTGACGCTCGAGCGAAGCTTCCCGGACAAGACTTACCACATGGTACGCGATGTCTGCCGTTCCTGCAGTTGCAACCCTGGTGTCTAATCATGCAATGCGCGGGGTGATGTGAGCAGAAGCGTCGCGTCGGCAACACAGCGTACGAGAAAGACTTTAGCATGCTGTTGCGCGACACGACGAGCAATTTCGCCGTCCAGGGTCTCCAGTTCATGCGCAAGTTCGTCGAGCATGACCGGATCGTGATCGTCAAATCGGATCTGATACTGCTGCACACGAGTGGGCTGCGCTTCCGAGACCGCACGCGGATCACCATCTCTCCAGTCGCGTCCAAAGTCGGTCCAGAGGGCTCAATCGTTCAGAGCAGGTATCAAGTGTTCGCTGAAACACAAGAGGGCGGGCTCCCAGTCGCGCAGAACGATCTCACGTACGCGCAGGAGTTCGTCCTGCAGCGACTGAGCGGCAACACTCGCGGGTTCGAGCAGATGCTTCAGTCCGCGCTGCTGACCGAGGACCTGGACACCGCCGTCTCTCGCAGATCTCGTATTGATGTCGCCACATAACCGTCTTGCGATCGTAATGACCCAGTAGCAGTAGCTCGATGGTTGTGTAAAGAGCTAGGTACCACATACAGTGCGTCTATCTCTCAATGCATCCGCTGGCCGTGAAAATCGCACGCGTGCTGTCAATGGCAGCGAGCGGTGGCAGCGACTTCAACTGGTTC